>VXAZ01001520.1:72574-86702 GCA_013399875.1 Gymnorhina tibicen | reverse complement strand
AGTTTCCCGTTTCACGTTTGGTAAGACTCATCCATGGAAAGCTCGAGGGCACTGGGGTCAGAGGCAGTGACCGTTTCAGGGTCCCCTTCCCATGGTGGCAAAAAGTCTGGAGGGAACCAAGCAGTGGGTTCAAATTGCAAAAGGGCAGGGTAGATGAGATGTTAGGAAGAAACATCCCCTCTTCTGAGGGTGGTGAGGCACTGGAACAGGTTGCCCGGGGAAGTTGCAGATGCCCCATCGCTGGTTCAAGACCAGTTTGGATGGGGCTCTGAGCAACCTGTTTAGTGGAAGGTGTCCCTGCCCGTGGATGGGGGTTTGGAACTAGATATTTTGTAAGGTCCCTTCCAACTCAAACCGTTCTGTGATTGTATGACGCTGTGTTTCACAGTCAAGCCTCAATAAACCCTGCCCTGTACCTCAGACCTAGGATCCTTTCTAAATATATTGCCCACAGTCATGTATTATATATATATTCAAGTGAACAGCTGAAAAAGGAGCCTCCTAGGCTAGAGTCTGCTTTGTAGAAAAATAAAGAGAAATGTTGAAGAGTTGGCGTCCAGGACTATGGAACTCAATGGGAGGTCATGCAATGAGTGTAGAGTAAACCAGAAAATAAACTGTAGGTTTTGTGGCGTCTCCAGTGCTCTCACACCACCAGTATTCACCAGTGTGGGGTTTTTTCCCACTCTAAATAACTAACCTGGATAGTGCAGATTTATTATTCCAGTCAAGTTGTGCCTCATTGAGGAGTCAGTGGTAACTAATTGTTAATAAAGTCAGTTCTATGAGATCTGGGATTTTTCTCTCTTGTGTATTTTTTTGCAGCTCATTGAAGATATTACTGTAAGAGCTAAAAGCTCTTGCTTCCTTATTAACAAACTTTTTCTTACAATTGTAATTTACTCTCATTTGATTTGTTAATTCTTCCATGATATCTTGCAGGTCCTATTACTGTGTTTCCTGCCACAATCAATCTGCTCTGCCTGGTCATATGTTCCAGTTGGAAATTGTTCTCGGGAACAAAAAAATAAACCTTAATCTGTATCATAACCATCTAAAACTGAAAGGTAAATCTTCATTAAAATATTTGCGTAGACAAATTACGTGAAGCAAAGTACTCTGAATGACAGTGTTCTACAGGAAAAAGATAATTCTGTTACATTTACTGGAACATTTCTTCTTCTGAAATTCATTTGTGTGTTTGTACATTAATGTGTTTCAGAACTCTTATCTGATTGTGGGTTTTCTGGTTGCTGTTCTATAGAAAAGTAGGTCTCCTGAAAGATTACAGGTTTTGCACAACATACTCTCATACTCGTAACTTGAAATTGAAGTTTTACAATACAGAAATTGCTGTGTAACTTGGGATGCAGAGTTGAGGTCTACTAGGAGTGTATTGCCAAGTAAGAAAACAGTATGCCCTGTGCAAAAAAAGGGAGTAAAGTATATATTTCACTTCAGTAAAGTCTGCAAAACAACTTAAAATTAGAAGATCCAGCTAGCTACATGAAGCTAGCTAAACTAGCTAGTTTTTCAAAGTTTTGAAATTTGATGCTTCAAAGGGTAATTTTTGATGCATACATATTAAAAAAAAAAAAACCAAACAGCAAATAGTTGAAGACTAAAAAAGCTGAATTTGCTAAACAGGCAGCAAAGTTGTGTTCTTATGCCTCATACCAAAAAGCACACTTACTCTCATACACTGTAAATAAAATGTGTTGACTAATTACTTCTTTGTACATCCACTGAATAGATCCGTGCATGTAAATATACCTCTGTATTGTAGTATCTGAATGGTCCTTCACTGAATCTAGAAGAACCATGTGGATTCTTTGTGGTCTCCATGTTGGATTTCCAGAGATGGCCTCAATACAGCTGCATTGAAAACAACACAGAGTGCACCTGAGCTCCCTGAAAACATTAGCACTAGATAGCTTTTGAAACTGCTTTTTAAGTAACTTGTTTGCCTCCATGATTATTGTATGAGTTAGATATTGAATAATTAATTATTTATATCCTATTGTGCAAAACCATGGACAGAGTACCAGTCTTTGTTTCTGTTTAATATTTAATAGAAATTCCTAAGCCTTATTCTCCTCTTTTCTATCCCACTTGTAGCCACTAATTTACTTCCACTTTACTGAAGCTTAAATTAGAGATGAATCAGGACACAGATTATTTTTTAATCCTTCTTTGTAAAGTAGCTAGAACCAGTTCACAGTCATCCAGAAATTCTTCTTAAGGTGTGTTCTTTGTTTGATGTATGTAACTTACCTCCGTATGAAATCAGTGGGAATCATGTATGTGTCCCAAAGTGAGAATCTGCTCAATATCTCATTCATAGAATCAAATTATTGAAAAATAGACTTGTTGAGCAATACTGGATTTTGACTTGTTCATAAGCACTTTTACAATACCTCTTGTTACATTGAAGAGATGTGCACTTAAAGTTCTGCTTTGTATATCTTTGTTGTTTTGAAAATGTAAACACAAGTAATGTCATACTTCTTCAGAGATTATGGTTTGGGAGTGAATGCTTCTCTATTCACATGGCAAAGGAAAAGTTAATTTTTTAATTTCAGCCATTATTCAAGCATGTGTGAATATATGATTACTTTCTTGTGTCTTTTTACTGTCCTAAACACCCCTGTAACTCTAGTAATGATGATCAATGTCTTACACTTCAGGTTCTTCTAAAATCCTTCTCATTTTCACTGTGGCCATCCAGAGAAAAGTAATTTGCATGATACACAAACTATCATAGTAAAACCTTATATCCTCATATATACTGTGTGCTACCAAATAATACATATTTTTGTGATATTCCATGGTTTCTGTGGTTCATATCCATTTTATTTATTCTCCAGGCATACAGTTCAGATCATTCTATTCCATATAATGGAGAAGCAAAACCAGTGATTACACGTCTCAGAACTGAACTCTGTAACTCATCTTTACAGTTTAGCAACGAAATAGAAGAGCTGTCATGATACAGCTATCCAATTGTCTAGCATTTCTATCAAAATGTTTTTTATGATAAACACTTAAATAATGTATTAACAATCATTTTCATGTTAAATAAGGCTGAGGTTCCTATTGCAAGACTTTCTATACTACCACAGTAAGAATAAATAGTTTCTGCTCATGGAATGAGAATGTAACATAACCATTTCAATAAAAGAACAGAAAAAGTTCACAGCTCTCAGCTCTCGTAAGAGGATATTATTTAAAAATTTGAAAGGAAAAAGATGATTTCACAAATTACTGAAAGAATAATTCTCCAGACAGCCATGCAAAGAAAGAAAAAAGAACAAAGCTGTGTGTAGCAGCAGTAGGCTGACAGTCATTGGCATTGGCACTCAAGTCATTTTACTTTCAGAATCTCTATGATTTCCATGTACACCTAATGAAAGCTACTACTCTTTCCTAACAGAGTTTTACCAATGGGACATATCCTTAGGAGCACCAGTTATCCAGTCTTCTGTATCAAGCATCTTCACTTCCTATGGTTAGTATTTCCACAGTTTTTCATATTTCAGTTACGCTGGCCCGAGAATCGTAGAATCATTTAGGTTGGAAAAGACCCCTAAGATCATCAGGTCCACCCATTAATCCAGCACCAGTGTTCACCACTAAACTGTGTCTCTAAATGCCACATCTAACAAGTCTTTTCTCCAGATTAAACAGCCCCAGCTGCCTCAGCCACTCCTCATAGGGCTTGCGCTCCAGACCTTTTCACCTGCTCCATTGCCCTTCTCTGGACACACTCTGGCACTTCAGTATCTGTCTTGTAGTGAGTGAGGGGCCCAACAATGGATACAGAATTTGAGGTGAGGCCTCACCAGAGTACAGGGGCATGATCTCTTTGCTAGTCCTGCTGGCCACACTATTACTGATACAGGCCAGGATGCCATTGGCCTTCTTGGCTACCTGGGCACAGCTGGCTCATGTTAGCTGCTGTCAACCAACAGCCTCAAGTCCTTTTCCACTGGGCATCTTTCTGGCCACTCTGCCTCCAGCCTGTAGCATTGTTGCATGGGCTTTTGGTGACCCAAGGACAGGACCTAGGACTTTGCCTTATTGAGTCTCATACCACTGGCCTTGACACATCAATCCAGTCCGTCCAGATCCCCCTGCAGAGCCTTCCTGACCTCCATCAGATCAACACTCCCACCCAGCTTGGTGTCATCTGCCAACTGACTGAGGGTGCACTCAGTCGACCCCTCACCCAGATCACTGATAAAGATGTTAAATGGAACTGGCCCCTCTACTGAGCCCTGGGGAACACTACTTATGACTGGTTGCCAGTCACCCTATAAAGACAGACAAAAAGAAACCATTTCAAATATCAGAAGGCTCTTCTCCAAACATGAAGACTCACGCATCATCAACGATGCATAAAACCTCTATGCTGTGAATGCCTCCTGTCTTTCTTTAGTGAAACTGAGCATGAAAATGGAGGCAATGAACTCACTGTCCCTTTTGGACCTCTGGTTTGCCCAATGTAAACCAAGTACTATTAAGAAATTGTGTTCTCCAAGGGATTACTTTCATTTGATTCCTTCATTCCTAACCATAAATTTCAAGGTGAAACTTTATAACAGCCCCTATTGCTTTTGTGGAATATTAGGTATGGAAAAATGAAATTGCCACTGCTTTTTCTGAGGGGTAAAGGAAGAGAAAGAAGTCATGCCTGGTTAGGAGATGATTCCTAAAGGTCTGATACATATATTTGTTGAAGTTTTCAAAGACTGAATGTATTAATTGTACTTTACTTGTGAATAGCACATGATTCCTGTGTTACAATAATTGTCTGTTCTGTTCCTCCTTGCAAAGCTGAGTAAGATACCAGATTGTGCATTTTCAGCCAAGGCTAGCTACTAATTCAAAGCCAAAAAGCAATATTGAATCAATATCAAATGTACTTGAGGAGGTATCCCAAACAATGGATGATTGAATGGCTTTCTGTATGGGAAAGTACAGGCTGAAGGTGGACAATAGAACTGCAGGTTTAGTCCCCTCCCAAACTACAACTTGTACCAAATAAGTATGAAATTAAGTGTAGAAGCCAGGATCCAGATTCTTTTCCCATCAGCACTATGACTGTGGAAACCAAATTCCCAGGTTGTTCATCAAATTTCAACATAGCTATACTCTAAGATAGGTTATTATAGAAGTTAACCTTCTGTGCTGCTGCCTCTTTCTTATGCCACGTGTGCTGACAATTTAGGCAAATTGCATGTGCCATGTGAATACATCCTCAACTGTACAAATGATCAGTCTACTAAGTGACAGAGTATGTTATTTCATTAGTACATCCTCAGTACAGGCTATTTGTGTGAAGCTGGTCTCAGGTCAAAGAAGCAATTCTGGTAGATGGGCTCAGTTTAAGCTCTCACCAAATGTCCTGTCTCCTCCTCACGTGGAAGTTAATTGAAGGAAATTTATTCCCATTATACTGCCATATACCAGTAGTATTTAAACTAGGCAGCAAGTATGTTTCCAAGGAACAGTAATCTCTGTAAAGTAGTGGGTAAGGGCTTAAGATATTTGACTTAAATCATTAACACCGTTTGCTTCCCATGTACATGGGTCAAAGTCCTCAAGGGTTTTAGGCTGCAATGAGCACAAGGCATTTCCAAGTTAACAGTACATAAAATTTCTGCTTTATAGATTGCCATTGATCAACTGCATATAGTACGTTTATTGGTTTTGCATTTGGAGATGTTTACAAGACGTTCACAGGGGAACATTCTTACAAATATTGGTTTGAATATGGATAAAAAGGAAATATGAGCGAATACCAGATTCCAAATTATAGCATATAACGTGAAGAGGATATTGGCTCTGTGGTAATAACTGTGAAATATATTACACTGAATAATATAGTGGTTACTATTTGAAAACCAAAAAGTAATAGAAGAACTTCTTATTTTGCAAGTTGACCAGAATGTGCAACTGCTCATCATAAACCAGGTAAAAGTAATTTTTAAGGCAGTAATTACTTAGTTAGTAGAATACTATGATATTTTGACAGGTCTTCTCATTCCACAGACAAGTAACATAGCTAAGTACAGTTACATTCCTAAAAAAAATACTATATTACACTGAATACAGTTCTTACCTTGACCTTTAAATTCATGCATACTCAAAAAATTCATAGGACCTTTGCTTTGCAAACAATACTGAAAGTTTAGTAGATTTACTGATAATAAAATTAAGGCTTGTGAATGGTCAGTTTCTTTATCCTGCCCACAATAGGGGGATTTGAACTTGATGATCTTTAAGGCCCCTTCCAACACAGGCCATTCTCTGATTCTACAATACTATGAAGGTCCCAAATACAAGTAAAAGTATTCTATGTGATTAATAAAGAACAATAAAGAGCATTCCATCATCGACATCCCCATGCTTTAAATGGAGGAGGATATTTATGGGGGCGATGGGGGAAAAATTACCTCTAACTTACTTTTTTTTTTTTTTCTTTAGAAGAAATAGAGTTCCTTTAATGACATGTAAATGCAACAGTAGAATTACAAAACTGATAGTGATCTGAAGGTGCAAGTGAGAGGAATTCATGTATAGGTAATCCTGGTTTGGACAAAAAAAGTAGGTTATGGCAGAAGAGCATAGGACTCGCAACACACAGTCTTTCCTTTAAGTGTGAATTACGGTTGCTGGTTCTGTATACCTGTCCTAGTTTTGGCCAGGCCCCAGAGCTTGTTCTATACCACCCCATGCCTTTGCTCGCTCAGTTGGTAGTAGCTGAGACTCTTTAATCCCAGGGTTGTGGGTTGGAGCCCCACACTGGGCAGAAATGTCGTGGTTTAGGAATGGTACTCCCTAATTCAGTGCTCGCACCAAGACTGTCCAAAACCAAACGTCATTCTCTTGCTCCCCCTTTCCCTTCCCCTTTCCACTAAGGCAGGATGGAGTTGAGTACTGGAGGCACAAATGGTGAAGATCATGGCTTGGGATAAGAACAATTTACTGGAAACAGCAATGAGGTAAGAAACAGCAACAATATTTATACCAAAATGTATTACTTTTGCATGGAAACCAATGAAAACAAAAGTTTTGGAGTATTTTCTGTTATTTGTGGTTTATATTTTTGTGGATTATCTTAAACTAATGGGGTTAATGCCAAGGATTTGCATTTATTTTCTGTTTCAATAATGTATGTCTTGTATTCAAGACTTTGGCTTTTCAACTAAGAATTCATACTGTAAAGATAACAGGCTTGGCCTTTAATGATCATTAGTGTCACCACTAAGAAAAGATTCATGTTGGTCTTATTTATAAAGGCAATCAAAATGTGCTCTTATGTTCCTAATTACAATATTTATTCAAACTCCCCTACTTACCCACAGTATGAATACAGTGCAGACGGCTGTTGTAGAGCTTCCCTATGCAGCTCTGGAAATGAGTTTTTCTTTCAACTAAGGACACTCCTATTCTCATGGAGAAGGAGTAGAATAAATGTGGATCTTTGCACTGTGAGGCAAACACTGGTGTTGGATGCATGAAGTTGTGTTAAGGATAAGAGCTGCTGAAGCAGAGAAGTGTGTAAGAACTGTTGTAGATCATAAAATGGTCTGTTCAAACTTCTCCTTCTGGACAACTACGTAATTACAAAAATAAAAGATTAAAAACAGTCAAGCAAACAAAACTTTGTCACTTTTAATGTAAATTGCCCACAAGGAAAAAAAAAGAGATTTTAAAATACAGAAGAGTATTTTATTTATTTCTTTCCTTTTAGAAGATAAAGAACACTAGTATCAGAATCTACAAACAGATTTGATATCAAAAAGACATCCCCTGAGAGCTGAAATAAAAGGCTTGCTTCACTGTTACGCAGCACAGCAGCAGAAATAGAAAAACACAAATTGTAGAACTGGGGCTGTCATAAAGCTTATCACAAAAAAATATCAAGAAACAAATATGAATGTATGAAAATTATTTTAAGAGCATCTATTTAGAATATTTTAAAAAATCTTTACATTAATTCAGTGTCTATTGACTGTGTGCTTTTTGCTGAAGTATGAGCAATGTGTTTATTAAGTCAATATTACTGATTTCAACCATTGTTAAGGAGAGACCACTAACACAGATAAAAAGATAGCATACTGCTCTCTTCATATGAAGCCCACCTTTCCAAAACCAAGAATGATCTTTTTCAGCAACTACAACCTAATACAGATTATCAGCATTATCTGCTCCTTTTGTTTTTAGGAAATACAATTTCAATATGCTTTTTCCCAACCAGTTCCAGAAAAAACACAGTTAAAAGAGACCATTAAGGTCTTGATAAACAATCTATTTTATTGTTTGTTTTAAAAGATTAATGATGTAACTATCCCAAAACCCTTTAAAAATGTAAAACATTGTTGAGGCTACTTTCCTGAGGGGAATTTGTAGCTGTGAATTGACATACAATTAGTGATATTTTCTGATGGATAGAATACATTTTGCTAGCAATGTTGGTCTATGCTTTTATGTGCGTTTTCTTCTGGATTATTTTTCTGTTTGGATGTTTATTTGCTTCAGGAAAGAGGGAGACAATCCAGGATGCTCTTATGACACACCCTCTCCTACTCTAAGCCATAAACTCAGATACAGTGAAATACGTTGATTATTGGAAATAGAGAATGATATTTCTATCCTCTATTCAGAAACAGAGGATAAGGAAGCGAAGTTTAATTAGTGAGTCAGTACAATTCTGTGGTGGGATAAGATTGCCCTCATTTGTTGTGGAAGTAAGAAAAGAGAGGTTAAGTAATTAAGGGGATTATGAAGGAGTAAAACAGTACTTAGGATTCTCTATACCCTCACTCCTAGTGTGTATAATAAAAATAGAACAAAAGTTCAGATTAGAACTTGTTCCCTTCTCATCTGCTAACTGTGTATAAACAGTGACTTCATAGTCACAAGATAGTTGCAATCATAAGGTTAACATGCAAGACAGTTAAATATATACTCCAACAGGCTCTTCTGAGAGCTGAGTTCAGTCTACTTACTCAGTGAGCAATTCCACTCACTTTAGTAGGAACTTCTTTAGTAAGAAACATTTACAGCCTGGAGAAAACTGTAAAATGCATGTAAATCAAATTTTTTTTAAATGGCAATAATTACAGCTGCATGTGGAGCCAGCACTGAGCCTAGAAAGAATCTTGGTGGCAAATTGCACTGTTGTAGAATAAATAACTACTAAGAGTGACGTGTATGGGAGGAATAGACTAATCAGTGCATGAGGATGTCAGAGCTAATTAATCTTTGAATTAAGAAGCATAAGCAGAATAGACACTTACAATTTTATCATGAGCCCTGAATATGATAGTATTTATGCTTCTACATAGATAGCCCTTTTACTCTAAGAAGGGAAAATTACATTTTATAATACATTTCTCTCCTGAATGGGAGAGAATTTTGTTCTATCACCTGAAGGTGAATTAACTCACCATGACAAAATGGCAGTGCTTCCTCAACAATGATTTATCTATTTATTTTTTTTTTAATAAAAGATGAATGCCTGCATCTCCTACAGTCATGAAAAGGTTCTCTACCCAAATTACTGTGGGCAGGATTTCCTCCTTCTTACCTATCTTCATGTTCTCTTGAACCCTGAAAATTGTCTAATCCACAAGTATTGCATTTCTATAGAGCAACAAAGAAGAGAATGCAGGACTGACCAAACACTCATTTTCAAATGAGTTCAAAGATATTGTAGTGCTTCAGGAGAGCCACATTCCCGTTTTTGGAATTAAATTAAAACTTGATATTGGGTGTTGTATCTTCTTCATGGTGTCTCAAAATTTAGTTATACATGCTGGTTTACTAATTATGGTTAGCATAATTCTGTCTCGTGTTTATGGGTTTATATTTGCATGACACTATTAAAAGAGTGATAGAATTTGCCTCTTTTATATTTATAGTGATTACAGCTCTTGATAAGTAATTCCTTTGGGATCCTTTCCTTTAGCAGTACATAGCTACTCTAATTGTACATTGCAGTAGTCACTTAACTTCTTAAAGAGCTCATATTTATCCAGAACATGTGGAATTGCTGAGGAGAAGAGATATTTGAACTGTGTTATTACAGGCAGAAAAATGGGATTTTGTTTTGCAGCCCAAAGCTTCTGTAGGCAGAATCAGAAAAAGGTAATTCTTGGTAGACAGCACGCAGGCACCCTCGTGCCTCTCATTGCTTACAGTCCAGAAGCTTCCTATAGGAAAGTAACTGTTTGTAATCTGAGTAAAAGTAAACTAAGTCAAACTGATCATTTTACGAGGGCAAAACTTCTTTGAAGCTGCTCAACTTTTCATTAATCTCAGCAACTGTTTTTCTGAGGACCATTTACTGAATTAGTATTATTTGCTTCCAATAGGACAGAGTATAGAAGAAAGAATACACTGTTGATTTTTATAGCAAATTCTCAAGATACCCAGGAATTATTTGCTTGGTGGGAAGCTGACCTATCTGCTTTTCTGGCTAGACTGTACTTCTACTTCTCCTCTAGCTCTCCTTCAGATGGGTAAGTCCAAGGTAGGGATGAAGGATAACAGGCTAAGGAATCTGTCTATACAGAATTGTTTTCTACCTTGGAGAGCCAATTAAACATAAACTGCCTTGGGCTTTTAAGCGTCTTCAGAATGCCAAAGCTAATGTCTCATTTCATATCTTAATTTATTTCTTTAATACTCAACAAAAATATTTTAGTTTACATAGAACAGGTGTTATTTCTGTAAATGGAAGCCATTTAGAAATGATTCTGATTTAACTGACAATAACCAATTTTAACACTTGGTGATTTGCCCCTCTTGCTTGTATCATAGATAACAGTAATCACCAAAAAAAAAAAATTACCTGGCGGGTGTTACCCTTTTTTCCCTTACCTGCACTGAGCTCTGACAAAAGGTTTCCTTCCATTGGCTTTAATACATGATTACCAATACTGTCTCAAACCCTTTGTAAGGCTCAGATCTCACAAGCACACAAACACTAACATTTATCTGAGTCCACTGAATACATGTGTTAGGTCAAGCACGTCTTTTAAAGTTATTTGAACAAGGGCCTCAATTCCCAGAATTGTTTAATGAAGTTACCTTTCCCCTTTTATTTAAAAATATTCATCAAATCTGGGATATTATGTCAAAACATCCAGCTAATGTGTTTTTCTCTTCCTTTTGATATAATAAAATAATAACAGAAGTAGCAGTGATAATTATCACTTCCACCATATAAAAATTGTACCATACTTATCTAAGCAATTCTCCTTCCTTTGAAATACAAGAAACACATCAATTGGTATTTTTGAGTGATCCATGCTACATTCATGTTTTTGTCTCAAGATTTCCAGAAGTAGAAGTAACAATGCCATGCATGATGGAAGCCCATGTAAAATACATGAGAAACATATTTGTCTCAGAAGTATGTCAAGTGATAGCAATGAAATAATTTTTCAGTGGATGAATTAGGGATAGTAGACTGAAGGACTCATTGTCTCTTCAGCTGAAGGACATGCTGCTCGTCTATATCTTCTCACTCTAGTGGCACACAGCATCGTAGACCTTAGAGATATACAGGCAGTTTCATGGGATTCTGCTGTGGCCACTAGTGGATTAATTAACAAAAGTGATGAAAGTTAATTTCTGCTTCAAGGCTTAAAAGAAGGGCTGAGATTTTGATTGAAAGATTAAAATAAATGCTCTCCACATTAATTTCAACTTTCAAAATGAGTTAGCATTGACTTCTCTGTTGGAAGTCTCATCTAGTAACCTGTGACAGAAGACAATCATTTCTCTCTGACTCCCAGCAACTGCTGGAAACAAATCATAATATAAACATGAATAACCAGAGTAAAACTAGATAAAATAGAAACTCTAAGGTATTTAAGTAACTTGAACTGAAAGAATCTGAGAAAACCTGTCAGCTTACGTGTATTTACAGACAGACAGAAAATTACAGTAAGAATATTTATCTGAATGCCCTTCTTTATATTCCAGTTCTGTGTCTCAGTGACCACAGTAATAGCATGTCAGAGTTGCATCTATGGATTACACTTGGACAGTAATAGGAACTTTACCATGTCTTCCAGCCTGTGCTGGGTTTTGGTAGCAAGGGGACTGGGTGTCTTCTGTGAGAGATTCCAAAGCTTCCTCCATGTCTGGCAGAGCCAGTTCCAGCTGGCACAAAGAGCCAAGCCCGTAAGCGATGGTAGTAGTGCATCTGGGATAACCCTTTTAAGAAGGGAGGAAAAAACGTATTGCAAAAAAACCCTGAAAAGGAGCCAAAAGAGAGGACTGAGAACATGTGAGAGAAACAGCCCTTCAGACACTGAGGTGAGTGGAGAAGGAGGGCTAGGAAGTTGTCCAGGCACCTGTGCTCTCTGATCGGAAGCAGAGATTCCCCTGTAGCCCACGGTGCTGACCATGGTGAGGCAGCTGTGTCCCTGCAGCCCATGGAGGTCCATGGACAGCAGAGATCCACCTGCAGCCTATGGAAGACCCCACAGTGGAGCAGGTGGATGCCTGAAGGAGGCTGTGACTGCTGAGTCACGCTATGGATCCATAGTGGAGCAGTCTGTTCCTAAAGGATTGCATCCTGTGGAAGGGACCCACACTGGAGCAGTCTCCAGTGGGAGGACCCCCCCCACTGGAGCAGGAGAAGAGCATGAGCAGGAAGGAGCAGCAAAAACAGTGTGTAATGAACTGACCACAACCCCCATTCCCTTGGATTTATTTCTCATTACTGTACTCTGCTTTGGTTGGCAATAAATTAAGTTAGTTTCTCTTAACAGAGTCAGTTTTGGTGAATGATCTCTTCCTGTCCTTATCTTGACCCACAGTCCTTTTATTGTATTTTGTCTCCCCCTGCCCAGCTGAAGAGGGGCTAGAGCAGCGCTGGTCAGCATCTGGTGTCCAGACAGGCTCAACCCACTGCAGAGCCATAAGCATAAACATAGTAAGAAATTACCAGCCCGAACTATTTAAACCACATTGACTGTTCTACAATCAAAATGTGTTTCTTTTTATGTACTTAATTCCATCTGTATTTCAGATAGAGGACTGGAATATAAAGAAGGGCATTCAGATAAATATTCTTACTGTAATTTTCTGTCTGTCTGTAAATACACGTAAGCTGACAGGTTTTCTCAGATTCTTTCAGTTCAATTTACTTAAATACCTTAGATCTGTATTTCAGCAGGACCTGAGAGGAGGTAACAAATTGAAAGTTCTTTTCTACTTTTCTCATAGGCACACACAAAAAGAAAAGGGAAGAATAAACCTGCTTACGTCTTCCAAACTTTACAAAATTTTTTCAACAGGAGCCTATGCTGTCAATTCCTCTGTGTTTAAAGCTAACCAAATTACAACATGAAAACATAAAATATCTCTCCTCTGAACCTGTTGAGATCCCATCATAAGTATTGTGTATTTCCAGTATATGTGCAAGTGCTGTTCATACATAATGAATATCAATTTGGAGATGTGCAGACACTGATTGCTTTGAGCAGAAAAGAACAGCAGAAAGCTCTGCTCTTAAGTCTACAGCTTTAATATGTAGCAGATACAGTAGGAATTTTTGAAGGTCTTGTAAAACATTAGTGTAGCTCAGTGAGGTATTAAGTGCCAGAAAAAGCTGTGCTATAATAGGAAAAAAATAACAGTTTGTTCTCAGGGCTATTTCATGCAGGATGTTCATGAAAGGAGACACTCTAGCATCATTCTACTAACCTGATTCATGTAATGTCCCATTGCCTTTAAAAGGTTAACAGCCTGAAAGGCATTTTCTTATTATTTATTTTGAGGGATGATTTGAAGTGATGTTGGGAAAGGAGGATAGCATGTGTATGTACTTGAGACAGGAGGAGAAAAGTTCAAAGCTAAGACTACAAGAAGCCTAGTCCAGTAGACTTTAAAAGTCCAAAAGGTGCTGGAGTTAAAAATGGTTATGAACCACAGCAACCATGTTTTCATACTAGGAAAAATGTAGTCTTATGCTCCTAGTGAGCTAAAAAACAGTGAATGTAACAGTTGCTTTTTAAACTGGAATTCAGTGATGGCACACATCTTTCCCAACTCAGCAGTTATATATATATATATATATATATATATATATATATAAAAC
>VXAZ01001520.1:63234-72546 GCA_013399875.1 Gymnorhina tibicen | reverse complement strand
AAAACCAAATTTATACCAGGAATTCCTTCTTTTCTTAATGTGTTCTATGAGCTGTGGATTATGTGGGAAAGAGAACTTAAGAACTTAAATGTTCTTACACATTTAAGACCTTTGTGTTAACCTCCACCTGCTACAGTACTCCAACTCTGAAAACACAAAATCCTGGAATGATGCCATGTGCACGCATTGTCATGCAGCCCAAACAGGTGTCTTTTGCCCAGAAATTACCATATCAAGTTTTGAGATAAACTAAACATTCTACTTATTAAACATCTAACTCTTCCACAAGTACTCAGCCTCAAAGATAGCTAGAGGCAGGGCATTTCCATGTGAATTGTGTCAAATTTAAGAAATTCCTAATTTCAAACATGCTTCCATTTAACATTCATAGCTTTCTAGAGGTAGAACCTCATAGTAGTTTGCCAGGTGGAGAAGGGTATGTATCTTGGAAACAGTCTTATAATAAAAAACTATCATACAAATGGGCCTGCTGGTATCAGCAACAGGAATCTGCAATAACATCTTGATGAAGTATTTACCTGTGAAAATACACTTGCATTTGTGAATAGCTACAGCTGCATGGTTTGATGTTCTGGTTTTTTGTAACATTCATTTCCTTAAAGTTAGAGGTAAGTTGTATCACTTACAAGCTACAGCACTAATTTCTTCCAACAAACTTTAAAAATCTGTTATATCCTTCAAGCATTTCCCAAAATTAAGATGTTTTTAAAAATCCCAAGCTTCCTGTTTCTTCAAAGCATTATTTGGGTTTAATAATGTGCCTTCTGGGAGCTGCAGTTTTGCTTTATAAGGCTGTCCTTTCCTCTCACTGCAACTGGTATTCTGTCTGCTGAACTCTGCACTCTCTTACATTTGCACAGAAACAAATAGAGATGTTTCTTTGTTAATTGGCATATTAAAAATTTATGGTGCACTAGGATGTTTAATATTTAAACACAGTGTTTAATGCCATTTTTTTCCTGAAAAAAAGGAACAAATATCATAGAGAATGCTATCCTTTTCCAGACAATTAGAGATCTTATTTTGAGTTAGCATTCAGGATAGATAACATCATTACTCCAACATTAGTAAACATTTTTTAGAAGTTTAAGATCACACTACATTTTGATTCCCAAGACAGCCAGCCTTGATACACTACAGTACTGTAAAGCAATCTAGTTTTTTTACTTTTTCATTTCTTCTGAGGACTGCTGCTGACATATTGGTAGAGGATAACCAATCAACTACCTGAAAGGACCCTATATTACCTGAAGGGAGCCTACAAGAAAGCTGGAGAGGGACTCTTTACAAAAGCATGCAGTGATCGGACAAGGGGCAATGGCTTCAAAATGAAACATACCAGATTAGATTAGATATTAAGAAAAACTTATTTACTGTGAGGGTGGTCAGGCACTGGCACAGGTTGCCCAGAGAAATTGTGGATGCCCCATCCCAGCAAGTGTTCAAGGCCAGGTTGGATGGAGCTCTGAGTGACATGTCTAGAGAAAGTTGTCCCTGCTCATGGCCGTTGGGGTGGAAGGAGATGGTCTTCGAGGTCCCTTCCAACCCAAGCCATTCTATGATTCTATGATATACACCATTAACATTAGACTTGAAACTATTTTATTCAGGGAACTTTCCATTTACTAGTTAATCTGTTAAACACTTTCCACCCAAAGCTTTGAGTCTACAAAGCACTAAATTCACTGGTGAGGCAGCTAAATACAAAATCAAGATTTCAGTCTTCCTGCTTTAAAGGAAAAAGCAGTATGTCACAATTTAAACTGAGGGAGACCAGTGTTTAAAGCACTGGGAGGACCTGGGACATTTGCATTAAATATTCTTCTCACCCCAGGCTACTTCTCTGTTTTTAAGCAAATCAGCTGCAGCCCACTGACTTTCATGGACCAATTTAAGACTATGTTCTCGTATCTGTGCACAAACAAAATAATGCAAGTACCAAAAAATCATGTTACATTACTGCTCAACTTCCTAGGGACCTATAGAAGGACTGAGAAAAGTGCCTACAAAACTGTTTCATCCAAATATAGAACCACCAAGACGGAGCAATGAGGTATTAGAACAGGCCAAGACCCATAAATGTTTAATTATTTTGTCTCATTCACCTGTGTCTCACCCAGTCCAGCAAGTGGTCTAAAGAACTTTCCTTAGCCTTTAGCCTTAGCCTTTTTCCACTTACTTGGGATGAAGCCTACCAACCCATATTCTGTTCTTCACAGAAAGGGTGGTTGGGCATTGGAATGGGCTGCCCAGGGAGGTGGTGGAGTCGCTGTCCCTGGAGGTGTTTAAGAAAAGCCTGGATGTGGCACTCAGTGCCATGGTCTAGTTAAAAAGGTGGTGTTTGGTCATAGGTTGGATTCGATGGTCTCAAATGTCTTTTCCAATCTAATTCATTCTGTGATTCTTTATTATTCCAGGGGATGAGTCAGATGACCCAACTCACAGCTCTTTACTTTTCAAAGAGTTCCTGCTTTCTCTTGGCTCACCAATCTTGCTTTGCACTCCCATCACCTTTCTTAGCACCAGAAGTTCTTACTGGGGCTTTTCATTGAACCATATGAAAGCATAATTCACTTTCTCTGTGGTTTAAAAAAAAAAAAAAAAAATTAAAGAATAAAAAAAAGTTTGATTTTGGGCTTTACTCTGGCTGTTTCTCCACAGAAAGCCCTTTTTTCATTTCAAATCTGTGAACCTTCTCCAAAAATGACAGTTTTGAGCTGGGAATAACTTTTGTTGCCATTACTCTTTTGTGACATTAAATGTCCTTTCTCTTATATTCTCTTTGCAAACCCATTAATATGAAAGAAAATCATTGGGCAGATATTCCAGCTAAACCATAAAAGTTCCACCCTCAGAAAAATTTTCAGAATTCCACAGCTGAAGAAAGCTGTGATACTTACTTTTCAAGATTATTTTATTCTTTTACACTTAATTAGAGTCTAAGTGTGCCCAAATTAGCTTGTTTCTTGCTCACAGTCATTCTTGGAAATAAGGATTGCTTTGCAGAGTTAGATTCCTGAATCTGATACGGTCATGCAAACAAAAGCTGTTTATTTAAAATCAGAATAGCCAGGAAATACAATGTGAATCAGTAGTCCAGTGACTTGGAAAGGTATTTTATTTGCAGACATTATCTTAAGTAACTATTTGAAGGTTTGTAGTACTGGAAGAACTATTAGGCAACTGAAGAGGGACTACATTCTGGACTCTCCAGAGAACAAAAGCTTTTTTCCTCATTCATAACGGATAGCTATTTTTTTACTAATAAACACTAATGTGTTGTGTTTGTTTTGGTTTTTCTAAAAGCAAAAAAATATCATCTGTAAAATTTCTTTTATAAAGTTGGAGAAAAATCCTGAAATAGAGATCAAAACTTTTGTTCTAAGAAGGGTCTGGCAGGAATGCTATACAGAAACAAAGCAGTTGGTTTAATTCTGAAGCAAAATTTGTGCAAAATTAAAACAATAACTCACCAGACTCGAAATGAAATCATATGTCGTAAGCAGAGTAGTGATATATCAGATCACATTCTATTGTTTGTCTCTTCAGGCATCTTCTTATATTTGTCAGTTGTTGTTTCTCCCATGGTGTTTCTTTTTAACATACAATGAGGTTATACACTGTTGATGACCAGGCAATGTTAGAGAAAAATTATAAAATAGCAGATGTGTATCAGTAGGCAAATGCCCTGGGAAGGAGTTTTATTTTAACATATTCAGCTGCAATATCATGAATCTAACTGCAATAGGCAGCCTCAAATTTAATATATAATTTTAATATCTGGCATCAGATATTTTTGTTTTTCTCGTGTTGCTCAAGTGCATATAGACAGAAACATTTTGTTGCGTATGCTGTTTCATACCTCACCTGTGGTTCTGCACAGCCCAGTGACACAGAGGATGCTAGGCTCACTACGGCAGCCAGCCACCATCTGAAATGAAATCTGGAATATAATGGACCTGTCTTTGCCTAGTATCCACATTTAAAAGTCATTTAGTCACCTTGGTTTCACTGCATTTTAAAAAGAAAAGAACCTCAACCTCACAACAGAGGAACACTTAAAAACACTCTCCAAGTACCCCGTTTGTATTCAGTTCTGGGGTGAGGGGGAAGCAGCATTCAACAGCACTGGGAGGGTCATCCACGGTCACCTCACACACTTGCTCTGTAGGCACAGCACCCACACACCTGTCTGGTGTGGAGCTCTGACTGGACAGTCTCCAGACAACTGAGTGGAGAAGTTCCAAATGTTGAATGGGAGAGGTCTAGCCCTCAATGCTCACTTTCCCCAGAAGAGGTAGCCTTTTCCAAGTAGAAAAGGAAGACACCACACTAAATTTAATTTCAAAGAAGGCTAGCTTTAATATGTCAAAACCCATTAAAAAAAATATGCTAGCTGGAATTTTAATAAGGTCCCCAACAACTCTATTTGAATATGTTCTCAAAATATCTACCTGGGTTGGTGTATATACCTAGGTGCATTATGAGTAGTTTGCTGTAAGTACTACTGAAAACGCTTTTATTAGGATAATTGATTGATCATATCAAATTAATTAGCTCAGGTTTAGAGAGAACTGAATTTTTTCATAAATGAAAAATGCTGCAGTGTGAATTTGAATGGCAGGTGTATAAATTTTCATTTGTCCAAAAATACTCTATGAAATAATGAAAAACATTTACAATTTTGGTGACTCAGTATTCAACCCTAAACAGTATGTTGTACATTTGATGTAAGAATTTACCGTTTTATCCTATGTCCAATACCGACATGTGAATGGCCTATATTTAAAGACAAAAAGGACTCAAGGACACCAACCTACTGAATAAAATACTAGTCTTTTGAAGGAACTAGTGCTGTCTCCTAAAGAAAGAATGCCCTCTACTGCTTGGTTAGAGAGCTGCTCCATAGCAAAGAAACTCAAAACTGTTTCGTATGGACTGAAAACATTGAAAAATACATATAACAAAACCTGTTATTATTGTTATGACTGCTGTTGTTGCTGTTGTTAACAACAACAACAACAAATTATATCTCTGAAATATTAGGAGATGTGATATGCTTATATAAAATCAAATGTTCCTTAAAAGTGTTTCTATCTGCTCTACTGTTCATTTTTCATACCTGCACAGCATAGCCCAAATATCTTACCCTAAACAAATATATAAAACCATGTGGAATATTTTCTCCATGATACTCAAATGCATAAATTTTAAAATAGCCAATGTCTTTACTTTCAGTAATTGTTTTGGCATGCATTTTCCTTAAATTTTATATATTTGCTGCCTGTCCTCAAAGTTAATACACCCCACCTTATTAATGTATACAGTCTCCTTCAAAAACACATGTATATTGTTTGTCCACAGTGTTCTGCCTTTGAAAACCAACCAGCTGAAATTTTTACATCTGTAAAACATTCACAGCATGCAATTTTGCAGCATGCTACCACACGGAAGTGCTCTAAAGCATCATCAAGAAACAGCAAAGACATGCATGCTGATTTGTTTTACATCTGCAGAGGAGAGGCTGATGAAAGCTGTTCTAGAAACTTACCTCAGATCTGATTCTGTTTTATATCAAATTTATTCCTAAGGAAACCCTGTATTTTCTTAAAGCAATAGAAAATCTTCTGAAGTGGGCTTTAAACAGTCACCAACTAGGACCTCCAGCATATATTCATCTTTTTCCTGCCATTTTTCCACTTATTTATTTGGGTGTCCAAGTAAGTAAAGAGAAAGTGTAGGGATGTTCACAGTAGGCTCATTTTTGTTTCTCTGATAAGAGTTCTTCTGANTATTCTTGACAATACTTAACATTGCCCATTCTCATAGCATGAGCTCTTAAGCACTGTGGGAATTCAAAAAGTTAATGCTAAAAACCAGGGGCTTGTACCCCCAGCAAACACGTCTGAAACTATAGCTTTGTCTCACCTGGCCCTAGATGTGGAAAAANTTTACAACCAGGCTATTAAGTCAGGTATTTCTACGTTAACTGAGAGAAACTTACAACATATACTGTAAGACAAAACATGAGAAAAATAATTTCACATCAGATATGACATGGACCAGTATTGTCCAAACACTTTCAGGTCTTAAACAATGAGGCCACAATTTCTAGGAAAAGAAATTATATGTTTCAACTATTCAAAAATTAAACAGAAAGTATTTTTTACTTAAAGAAAGAATGACAGGCATGTATAATCTCATACAGAAAACTTCATTCAGTTTCATTTAAAAAACAGAAAAGTCCACAGTTGTGTGCCAAACACACCGAGAACATCAAGAAATAACAACTTATTTAGAGAGATCTCAGGAATTCCCCAGCCTCCCTATTAGAAAATTACTTTATTTTGGGAAGGAAGGAATTGTTAACTACGCAAACCTTGCATCAGTGTGTTGACCAAAGTTGTTATAGTGTGTATATAAAAGGACCAACTCTCAATTCCAGACTAATTCAACACTATACTTAATTTTCAACAAGCAACGGCAGATGTAGCTACCATCATGGCTATTCATGGATGTTCATGCATATTTTCTGCAATTATTCTTATATTCTAGCCATGAACTGACCTGACAGTGTCAAGGACACACTTCCCCAAGCTTGCATAACAGTAACAACCAAAGTAAGAATGACTATAGCGAGTGTCTACAAAAGTTTTTTGTTTTTCTTCAGCTTTTCCCATTATACCCACACATGCATAACTTGGATGGATAGATGTTTGAGATAGCTTTCCTAGTAATAATAGTGTATGTGCCAAAATTTGCAGATTTTCAGATCAACAAACACACTCAAAATTTTACAAATCAAAGAATTTTTGACCTTCTGTGAGGATAAACTGAGTGTTCAGTTTTCAGCAGTTGTAAACAAAAATCTTGTTAATATACTGTCCAAGATGAAATGCAGCATCTCCCAAATAGAATACAGTATCAATCGCCTTTTGCTTTCTAATATATACAAGCTCCATGCACATTTCCCCACAAATACTATCCATTGCATGCAAATATATACTTATGTGTATATGTACATAACTATGTATTTATGTATAGATGGACGGATGATTTTTCCATATTGCGAATCAAAGATTTAGCAGTATGCTGATGTAGCACTGAAATGTAAAACAAGATTATAATGACAACAGTACTATTTTTCATTGCTGCCAGGACTAAACTGAAAGGAAAAATGATTGCTATCCAACCTCTGTTTCCTCTGCTGGATGTATCAAGAATATCAGCTGTTCCAGAAAGGATTGTAACTCAAAAGAATCAGGCATGTTTAAGAAGGAAGATTCTTCTGTCTTCATACAAAATAATGGATCATTGAAAGCATTTTCTCTTGAACTAGAAAAAATATTTTTATTTTAGAATATTTTTATTATTTTGTTTTTAATTTAAAGTTTCTTTTTAAGCACATCCTCCAGTACAAATGAATTGCTGCATTTCCACAAAAACTATATCAGCACTAATGATAAGCTAGTTTCTCTTAAAGCTGTCCTTAACCAAACATCGAAAAGTAATGAGTGATTTAGAGTAATGAAATTTAAACTAATATGATCCATGAAAGTGGAAGACCCCTAACATAAAAGTAGAGAATTTTCTCTGAAATCATTCAGATATGAAAGGTTGTTTATTGAATTCTTTACTAGCAGAACTACAATTTAAAAAATATAGGACAAGACTGGCAGTAAAATTAATCAGCAGCATTATTGAAGTCACATAAAAAGATAACTGCATGCTTGTACATTTTGGTATCCTGGCTTAGAGAATGGGACATAACAAACATCTTCAAATATCTGAAGGCCATAAACTCCAATTACACAGAGAGAATAATTAAAACAGTTAGATAATTGTAGACAAAGTGGGAAAAGCTTCTTGACCGTGAAATTTGTACAAAACTGAAACAGCTTTCTTAACAGGGAGATCTGTTGCTCAAGTAATTTGAGTTAGAATGCAGAGCACACGTGAAAATGCCCTATAGGGAATGCTCTGCACTGCTTTGGCAATAAACCTAGCATGTCTTTCAGCTATAATTTGTATGATTTCTTGGGTTTGGATATAAAACACATGGGAACGCAAGTCAAGAGTTCATGTAACTATTGTTTTTGATTGAGCTGAGTACCATATGGTGCAATACAGGCAAGCTGATGAACTGATGTAAAGTTAATGTTAAGTTATGGAGACGCATGTGTTCCTGTCAATATTTTGGCCACCTCAACATGTAGAATAATTAGATATAAAATAAATTTAGATAAAATACACTGGCAGCATCGAGGATTCTTCAAAACCTTCTTCACATATTAATCATACCAAAACCTTCTTCATGTTTCCATCACTGTCAGAACTAGCCTTCAAACTATCTGTAAGGAGCTCCATGAAGGCATGCTAGAATAAGTCAAGTGAGGCTTCCTACCCAGCAGTTCCATCCATGTTCTTTGCTTTAAAATACTGACTGTGCTGTGTTTTTAACCAAAATAAGCCTTCTAGGTCTCCGTGGCATCTCCACAGACTCAGCTACGACACTGCCACTTGTGGACTACTTCTTATTTCAGTATGTCTTCTAAAGTAAGAAGAGGAAGTCAGATGTCTCCAGTTCTGCATTTCTTAGCTCTCCTTTTGCCTTTATTAATAAAAACAGGACACACAGCTGTAATAACCTGGCAACAACTGAGTGACCTAAATGAGTGACTTAAAGCAGGCCAAAGTGTCTTTCCTTTCTGATCCTGTCCTCCTCATCAGTTTTTTGTGAAAAAATCAAAGGCATGTGAACAAGACAAACTTAGGTACATATTCCTGAGTAAATAGAATTTAGAAAAGTATTAAACAGAGCCAAAGAATGCAGAATTTTTCAGTCTTCTACAGCAACAATGCCATACAATGTAGTGCTTAACACAAGAAACCACCCCACACTATCAACATGCACAAGTTTACTATCTTCTAGTGATCAGCAAAAATCCCATCCTAAAAGAGGGCAATTTTTCCAAACACAAAATTTTACAAAATTTTCATCTTCTTGTTTCATTTTCATACATCTGAAGTTTTATTCTGGGATAAAGTAACACAATGAGAAGAGTAATTTATTTTAAAAAGTAATTAGTTAAATTATTTTTAAAACTACCCTTGCCACTACATAATAAAATCCCTGTTATGAATATGTTAGTACTTGGTGCAAAACTCTGTGGAAAGAATTAAGCCCCCAAGCTTTTACAGTTTCATAAAGACGTTCTACATATAGGAAATTAAACTGAAATTTATGTCACTTTGATAATGGCATCACTTAAAACCATAACAGTTAATTAA
>VXAZ01001520.1:55734-58234 GCA_013399875.1 Gymnorhina tibicen | reverse complement strand
GGAGTTTTAATCAGTTAGGACATGATTAAGTGGTAAAACACGAATAAAATTTTTTTGGCAAAATGCATAGACACATCAGGAAAGATGTCGAAATGTCGGGTCTCGCCATGCTGGCAATACGGGAATCAGCTTCCCAAGATGCACGATGTTAATGTTGCTGCCACTGTGCCTCCTAGTTTCTCAGAGGAAAGTTAATGCTTTGGACAATAATCTGAAACTTCTTTTAAAAGCACGTGCTTTCTGGGGAAACTTGGCTTGGCAGAATTGTGGCCGCTTATTCTGCTTCTTTACCTTTGATTATGCTTTTCACTTGACTGACCTTGATCGGGTGTAAAAACTGTTAAATACACATTACTTGAGAGTGGGTTTAAAATTAGTCTTTTCCTTTGCCCCCTGGCAGAGATTATAAGCACACATTTAAAAGCTTTTTTTTCTTCCCCCACCCCTTCCTCATCACCACTTCTACCTGCAGTGCCTGACTCGGAGACAGACAAACAAGTCTGATGTTCAAATCAACTTCCCCGACGGCAGAAGTGGGGCGCGGGGGGCATCGCCGGCCAGGTTCTGCCCCAGCGCTGCTGCAGCCTCCGTACCCGCGTGGTACAGACACCCGTGGGGTCCGACCCACCACACCAGCCTGGAGGGATGGGCTCAAAAACCGTCTTCCATATGTAGTTTTATATATAGTAAGGCTCTTTCAACCTAGTTGTTTATTTAGACAATAAAAGTCGAACTAATAATTTTAATGCTGACACCTCTTACAGCATCTCACTACTTGAGCTCTGGTAGATGCTGATGTTAAGCAGTGTTTCTTCCAACTCTAGCGGCAGCTAGGCGAGCAATCTTCCCTTTTTCTTGCTCAAATCTACAGCCTACTCGCTGTAACGCAGTACGTTTGGAGAATAGATATGAATTGTTGCACTGTTCATTGATTCCTACTAATGAGCCGGTCTAAACCAACACTGGCGCTAAGTAGCCCGTCTCTAAGCGTACAGATGATGCTTTGGCTGGTTCTTTACGTGTTTTCTATGAGCCGCATCGTGGCGAGTAACAAGAACTGACCGTAACGATTTGGAGAGGAGAGCGTAGGATTTTTTGCATCTCTCTTGGTTTTGTGCTAATCTTTGCATTAGCTTCTTAAACATAATGACAGGAATGATACGAAACTATTTAAAAGGGCCCGTATTTCCTGCTTGCTGCCTCGCGGGGCTAGCTCAAAGGCAGTTTCTTCAGGGTGCTTAATTCGATTTGCCCAGGGGACGAGGAAGGACCTCTTCCCGTTTTCCATCTCCCTGTGGTGCGGACCCCTCGGAGGGCTTTCGCGCCTACTGCTGGAAGCCGGGCTGTGCGGGAGCAAGGGGTCAAGAAGGAGGAGAATGGATAGCGGGGGCTACGAAAGGCGTGGAGGGAAGCTAGAGTGGGAATGGTGGGAGGAGGAAGCTTTCCTGCTCGGGCCGCTGTTCCCTGCCCTGTGGAAAGCGGATCTCGGTCTCACACGGACTCTCCTCACCCCCCTGATGAGGAGATATGAGTGAGAGGGGAGTCGGGAGCCGCTTCTCGCTCCTTTTCCATGAGACGCCAAGTCCCCAAGCGGCTGTCATGTGATACCAAGAAGAGCAGGAACTGCGGGGGTCTCCCGACTCGGGCACCATTACAAAACCACGCCGGAGCTCACAAGCCCCGCCACAGCGACGGCGGTCGCCGCCCCGCTCGCCGCCTCTCCCCGCCGACTCCCGGCGTTCGCCTCTGCCGCAAACTTTTAAGGGGACACCGGACTGAGCGGTGAGAGGGATGTTTTTATTTCCTTCTTTCCCGTCTCTGCAGAGGTCCGAGGTAATTTC
Source organism: Gymnorhina tibicen (assembly GCA_013399875.1). Lineage (NCBI taxonomy): Eukaryota > Metazoa > Chordata > Aves > Passeriformes > Artamidae > Gymnorhina > Gymnorhina tibicen. The sequence goes on along the minus strand of VXAZ01001520.1, from coordinate 56,393 downwards.
ATGCTCTCGAGCCCTTGGTGCCTGAGGAGCATCAACTCCAGCCAAGTGTGCCAGGCGGCAGGGGGGACGCCCGGGAGACTCAGCGGCCTCCAGGAGAAAAGCGGGACGCCAGTGGGGGCCGGGACCTCCCTCTGGCACGTTGCCCCCGAGACCCCACTGCCTGGGCGGCAGCTGTCTCTCCGCAAGCTGAGGGGCGGCGAGGCAAGCGCGCCCAGAGGGGAGAGCTGCCGGAGGGAGAGGTGCACGGAGATCGCCGGCCGGCCGCGGGGCGGTCGCTGTCGCGTGTGGCCCGGGCAGGTGGCGCCCAGGATGTAGAGGCGGCAGCGGGGCAGGGCGGTGAAGTCCCCGGATCCCAAGCCCGCCGTGCGCGGCACTGAGCAGTACCCAACCCGGAGCGGCGGGATCGTGCGACCGCAGGAGTGCTGTGGCGGGGCGGCGATGCCCAGGCCGGGGAAGAGTTCGTACAGCGACCAGAAGCCGCCCTACTCTTACATCTCCCTGACGGCCATGGCCATCCAGCACTCGGCCGAGAAGATGCTGCCCCTGAGCGACATCTACAAGTTCATTATGGAGCGCTTCCCTTACTACCGGGAGCACACCCAGCGTTGGCAGAATTCCCTCCGCCACAACCTCTCCTTCAATGACTGCTTCATCAAGAT
>VXAZ01001520.1:21586-55644 GCA_013399875.1 Gymnorhina tibicen | reverse complement strand
CCTCCGGGGACATGTTCGAGACCGGCATCTTCCTCCGCCGCCGCAAGCGCTTCAAGGTCCTGCGACCCGAGCATCACCTGCCCGGAGGCGGCGGCGGCGCGGGCGGCGGCGCGGGCGGCAGCGGTCCCGGCAAGCCCCCGGCGCCCACCCCGCACATGNCCAGTCAGCCCTCGGGCTTCAAGCATCCCTTCGCCATAGAAAACATCATCGGCAGAGATTATAAGGGTGTGCTGCAAGCCGGCGGGCTGCCGCTGGCCTCGGTGATGCACCACCTGGGCTACCCGGTGCCCAGCCAGCTCAGCAGTGTGGTGAGCTCCGTGTGGCCGCACGTGGGGGTGATGGACTCTGTGGCCGGTGTGCCCGTGTCCCCCGACTACGGATCCTTCGGCATGCCCGTGAAGGCGCTCTGCCACCCGCAGGCACAGACCATGCCCGCCGTCCCGGTGCCCATCAAGCCGGCACCGGCGCTGCCCGCTGCCTCGGCCATCCCTGCTCTGACGGTCGCCGCCTCGCAGATCTGCCCCGCCGCTTCCCCGGCTGCTGCAACGCTGCTGGAACAGACCGCGAGCAACAACACCGAGGGCAAGAGCTCCCTTCACTCCGTCCTGGTGCACTCCTAAAGAGCAGGGGGTCGGGGGGAGAGAGGCCCCCAGGCTCCCTGGAGAGAGGACAGGGGGATCCAGAGCATGCGTGCGGAAACCCGATCGATCTCATGACTATACCCCTGCTGGTGTCTGTGTCTATATCGTGTACTATCAGATTATTTGAGAGCTAGGTGGCAGGTAAGATCTTTTATCGTCGTTAAATGTTATTAGTGGCGGAGAGGCGATGTGAAAAATCACAGCCGAGGCCAAAGGGGCTGGCTCGGAGGAAAGGGCCGAGAGCGAAGTTCTCCCCGCCACCCCGCCGGCCTGAGGCACGGGGCGGCCATGCAGCCTAGGCTCCCCGCCGGGCCCCTCTCCCGGGGCAGTCACCTCGGAGGCTCCACAAAACCCGAGCTTGAGAGAAGTGCTGCATTCGGCCGGCGAATGGGGAGAGCAGAGGGATAAAACCCCTGCTGAAGTCTGCTTCTCCCTCTTCCGCGAGAGACAGGAAACCTCTGCTCCACCGTCCTGTAGATCTTTCTACGAAAGAGGTGAGCAAAGGCGTTACCTTAGACCCTGGCGAGCTCCCAGGACGTGTAATGCTTGCTGTTTAAACAGTAATCGTTAAATAGCTCGATTAAGCAGTGGGAATTTAAGTGACAACGGCACTGACGGCGAAGGGTTCCTTTAACTAAAGATCACTTGCGCTTCCCCTTCACACTTTTATAATCCATCCTATAGTACCTTAGAAGGGACTGAAGCGTGACCTGGCCTCTCAAACTATTGTGTGAGTGTCCGAATTCCCTACTTTCTCATTAAAATAAGACGAGCCCGGCGATTCGTAGATTGTGCTTTTCACATCACCTTTCACCACTCACAGACACCACTATTTTGTATGTGTTGCTTAGCGTTTCTTCCACGTGAATGTGAACACGAAAACCTGCGGGGGAAAGGGGGTGGAGGGCGGGGAGTGAAAGATGTGGGGGAAAGCGGGGGAAGACAACAGGAAAATGGTTAAAAAGTTATTCGGGAAAAGCACTTTACTGAAAACAACCTTCCAACAGACGAGAAGTCTGTGCAGAGGGATCAGAAGTCGGAGATCACAAGTCAGAGGGCGACGTGCTGGGCTGATGATTCCCGGCTGGTTTGTGAGTGATTGCTGCCGCACCCTGTCTGCCCTGCTGTACACCAATGCTCATTAAAGCCAATCCATCCATTTGCTTCTGCTGGTGCTGCTATTTAAAACATTCGCCTTTCACACTGGTTAAGAAACGTGTGCTCTTAGCATAAGTTTTCGCTCCCTCTCCCCAAAATGACAGAAGCTTTCTCCAAAAGTTTTCTCGGCGGCAAGACAAGAGGAAGAAAGGGAAAGAAACCTCTTACAGGTAAATTGCCTGCTACGGAGGCACTGCCCGTAGCTCACGGGCGAAGAAGCCGACGTTCGGGTGTGAGAAGACGGCACCGGCTCGGAACCCGATCCCACTGCAGGCAGCTGTAGTTTTGCCAGTTTCAGTGTGTGCTGGATCGCACCTGCTTCCTGGGTTTTATCCCCTCATGCCGGCGCACCTACTGCAGCCCGAGACGCCAGGTCGCAGTCCCCGCCCCTGGGGAAGGATATCCTGGGACAGGCTGACCCTTCTTGGTGCCACAGAAATTTGCTAGGCAAAGCAAACCTGTTTGGCCCTGAGTGCCGTCTGTCCAAAATTTTCCCCACACGCACTCATGGGGTCTGTTCGACCACTTGAAATTCCCCTAGAATTGTTGAATTTCCAGCCATTCCCTCTGCTCTAGGCGGGTTTGCACCTTAATTTCAAAAATTATAGAATTCCTATCGCCTAAAAATACTACTAATAATGTTATGCTAGTGAGACACATATCGGTATCGTGGTCTTTGAATCAGTCTGGAAAGGGAATTACCTCTGAAGTATTGCAACCAGATAAACTTAGCCTGAAGAAATTATTTTTAAAACACAAACAAACAAACAAACAAACAAACAAAAAAGACAAAAAAGAATAAGTGCTTCACATTTTCTTTACTCTGTTGTTTTCCATGTTAGGCGGGGATCCAATTTGATATTTCCACTGCTAAAACCAAGTTGCTTATAAAAAAAACCAGTCTGCCAAACAAATCGTGAATAGCACTAGTTGTATGTTAGTTCTATATGTGTTTAAATATATTCCACTGTTCTTGATGTAGCTGCTATGTAGGACTCCGAAGCACATCTAAAGGAATCTGAGTTTTCCCCTTACATCAGCCAAAGGGGTTAGAGGGATGGACAATCTGGAACAAGGGAAGAGGTAATCCTCCTGGGAATTATTCAAAGGATTCTGGTCAGTTTTAAGATTCTGAATGACCTTCTAAATTTTTTTATGGGAAAACTTTACTTGGTTTGAGGAGGCCTGTCTGGGTGCTGCGGCGAGGTGTAAGCAGGAGGCTCCCGCCGCCTTCGCCCCCGGGCAGTCGGGGCAGGTGTCGCGACAGCAGAGGCCGGGCGCCCGGCGCAGGGGGCTATCGCGACGGGAGGAAGCCTCTGGTCGGAGGCTGAGGGCCGGGCCCTCGCCCATCGCCCGGGGGAAACGCCGGGACGGCAGGATACATGGGGATTTGTGGGCTACCCAGCTAATTGCGGGGTGCACAGCAATTTGCACACATGGGCACTGTGTGCAGCAGGATTTCCCCATCACAGGGGCTTTGGGGAGCAGGGAGTTTAGGCCATGGGTCACTCGCCCAGACAGCCTAGTGTGACTCCCAACACAGTGGCCTACACTTTGTAAGAACTAAAGATGGTGATATTTTCTGTAGCTTGTACAATGAAAATTTTAGGGGGTTAGAACCTGCTAATTTCAGATTATCAGAGGGGGAGGGAAAATTAACTATTCAAGTAGTATTTTCTAAATAATTTATAGATCTATTTTTCCTTATTCTTATGTACTTCATCTCTAAACACAGCCTTTGCAATGTTACACAAATTTTGTACCAACAACCAACAATCCAAATACGTAAATAAACCCAATCCCAGGGCTGCTTAAAACCAGACGATAGTACAAAATGTAGAGAAATTAAATAGTACCATTTCCTCCAAGGTGAAAAGCAGGTGTCGACTGGTGAAGGGTAAGATTTTTGACTTGACAAATGAAATAGGGAAACATCCTTGTGCCAACTACTGGATTTTGTCTGACTGCTATACCAGTACCCCTCATGCAGAAACAGCTTGTCTTCAGATTAAAGTACACATGTGTTCTGCACAGAAAAGGCAGCTGAATCTTTACTGAGTGGGTACAGGGCGGGTGTTTGCAAGCAGAAGAAGCAGATGCAAGGAGGACAAGCAAGCTTAATCTTCATATCATCAGACTGCCAAAGGTAGAGAAGTAAAATTTAGTACTAGAAGAATGGGGGTCTAAGAAAAGGTAGCCATCCCACCCCACTACGCGTCTGGTTTGCTGTGGCTAGCTAATATAGTGATTGTTATTTCTACCTATGGGAAACTATTCCTAAGCAAGGCATTGCTTTGTGTATTTTAAGCCCATAGGGCATGCAAATCAAGAAAGAAAAGCAAATGCAGTAAGACTCATAGAATTAATGTGGCTTATGGTCTAAATATGATAGCAGTGTTTCAGTGGATATGTTCTGATCTCAGTGACACCTGCTACACTATAACAACCAGAGTTATAACTGAAATTCTGGACTCCATTTATCCAGTTCTGAAGTCTCTCTCACAAAAACTGATACAGCAAATCTGCTTGGAATTTTGCTGCTGCTGCTTGTGGTATCAGATTTTTCTTTTTATTGTAAGACTTTATTTTAAATCATTATCCTTCAAGTCTGGTTTCAGACATAGCCATCCCTGTAGGTGCTGGAAATATGTAATAGTTTCAGTTTTGAAAAGTAAAATTTCACCTCGGCTTCTGGAGGTGAAATATATTTTCCTGAATATAAGGTTAGATTAATCATCTTTAGTTAGACAAACCAGTTTCAATTTTAGATATCTAATGATAAAGACAAAAAATTATGGCCTACAGGCCTCTATTCTGGACATATATAAGCATGTAACTTGTTTGTTTAAAGAATCAGTGATCCTGCCTCTTTGCTTATACAGTGTGGTCACTGGCACAGCCCATGAAGAAAAGCCTAATAGAGCACTCGGAACCCTGGAAGGAAACAAGTTCAAGATTACTTCAACTCAAAAAGATTCAAATGCGCATCTGTGTACCAAAAAAAGGTCAGCTGCAAAACAGCACATGGAGAAAGTTACGTTGTGCAGTAACAACCAATGTAAGGCTCATGAAGTGTCAGGTAAGACACAGGCTTGGATGCTTCTCTACAAAGGCAGAGTCCAAGCGCCTTTGGAGAAAACATATTATGGATGAGAGAGGGAAGCAGGGATAGGAATAAATGGCAAATTTTCAAATCAGAGTCTGCCAAAGGGACGGGTGTTGGGTGTCCCAGGAATTCATAATTGTGGTATGAAAAAGGTGAGTTAGAGTCAGGAAAGTGACAAATGTTTGCTAATATTAAGTCATTCAGACTAACAAAGAAGAATGGCCAGGAAACTGGGAGCTGCTGAAAGACATCTACACTGAGTTACAGGATAATAAAATGGAAAGTGAAATTCATTATTGACATATGCAAATTGCTATGCATGGGCAAAATAATTCTGGATTTATATACATAACGATAGGTCATCAACTTTGGATTCTTAGGAAGTTATAGTAGATAGCACTAAGAAAATGTTTGTTTATTAGTCATTAGCTGTGAAAAAAGAAAAATTATTGGCAAAAGAACAGAGAACAAAACAGAGAGTATCATGTCCCTCTTTAAAGGAAACAGGAATGCTCCAGGGAGACCTGTGAGTTCCTCACACTTGAAATATACCTGAGATACATTAAAATTGTCAGGATACAGAGAGAATCAGATGCAATAATCAAAGGTGCATCTTCTGTACAAGTAGCAATTCCATATTCTAAGACTTTTCAGCATGGAAAGCAAGGATATACAGAGATATATGACACGAATTTACAAAATTGTGAGAGACCTGGAGAAGGAGGCTGAGGCACACTTGCTCATCCTTTCTCTTAATACCAGAACTGGGAGTCTTCAGAAGGGTTCAAAGCGAACAGAAGGATGGGATACTTCACACAGTACACGACTGAATTCATTGTTGCAGGATGTTCAGGGTGTTAAGATTTTACATGCCTTTTAAGAACAAGTGGAAAATTCATGTAAGATCACTGAGAACTGATCCACAAAAACTCGCTATCTCTTGCTCAGATTTGCTATGCTAATAATATATTTCAGAAAGTATTGTGACATACTTTTCCTGTCATACTCTTTCTAGAGCATCCATTATTTGTTGGAGACAGGACACTGGGATAGATGAACCTTTGGGGTCACCTATGACAATTGTTCTTAATCAGAGAGGGAATCAGGATCTGTGACTTCCATTTGTAGCTAAGGGTATTGAATGAAAGCAATTCTTTAATGTTATTTCAGCGTACAATATATGAAAGCAGAGATGCATTTGCGAAGAATTCAAACTCCAAAGGCTAAGTGAATACATTTTAAATGGTTCAGGAATGTACAAATTTCTCATTTCAGGGACAGTGCTGCATTGATTGGAATAATTAGCTTATTTTCTGGTGAAATCAAATTCAACAGTTAAAAAGTTTCTGCATGAGAGACTGAGCCCCTTTTTTATATTGTGCCAGCATAATTGATGTAGTAGGCTGCTCGTAGGTACAGATTTAAATGATCTCTAAGAAGGAGAAGCAACTCAGACATCTGTGTCCTGGTACTGTAAGAGTGGCAAGTCTATGCCATGCACGTGTGAAACATCCATGGTGTTCTAGGCATTGGCAGAAGTGTCAGTGTATTACTTTTGTCTCTATCTCCATGTCTAGTTACAGGACCAGTGAAAAGAAACAGTTTTTTGAAGGAGGAAATAAACAAGTTCTGACAATGGAAAAAACAGCTCTAGTACTGAGTTTCACAGAGTGTTAAAAGATACGTTTTACTGCATTTGACATCCAGAATATACCACAGTATCTTGTAATATTTCTCTAGACTTCACATGGATGCTTAATCTGCACTGGGAGAGGTAGTCATTCCCAAGGAGATACAAGAATCTGTTTTTAAGGCAAAAGACTTGGGAGAAAGCTGTACGTTCACACTGCACGGACTGCTTTTTTATGTATTGCTTATTAAAATAATTACTGAACAATAGATTTTAATGGCACAATGATGGCCGGTGATATCCCAAATTTTTAGGCCAGTGTCATCTTAAAGCAGTCATTTGGAAAATTAAAAACAACTTGATATTTCTTCTCAGCTAATCATGTGCCTTACTGTCAAAAGGGAGGTTTTTGGTAGAACACCAGTGAATAAATTATTAGGCAAAGAGGTCTTCCATGGGTCTTCCATGGCTAATTTTTATCAGCAGTCTTCAATTTAACAGAAAATAGGCTTTTAACTCTGTGTACTATACAACAAACTCCCAGTGCGGATCAGGTCTTTCTTTGAGAATGATCTAAATAATTTGAAGTTCAATCAATTATTAATTCTGAATAGAAGTGCATAGAGAAAGAAGGAAAATGTATTTTCATGTGTTGCTTGCACCATTGAACTGCTACTGGAAAATAATAATTTGCTGAAAAAATGTAAGAGAAACTTTTTAGTGTAATTGTAGTAGACATTTGTGTTTTATGAAATTGTTGTTTTATGTGGGATGTGTGATTTGAATTTATCCTCTCCTAAGTCTTGAAATTAGGGTGTTTTTAATCCCTATGTGGTCTTTTGACTGTGGTTGGTATGAATTTGTATCATAATGGATTAGTAAATACACAAATTATTGTGATACTTCATACACTTAATAAAATATATGGCTGAAACTGGTAAGTGCTTACATCTTTTTTAACTGATTATTACTGACTGATTATTAAAAGTTTTCCTGGTATACAAAGAAAAAAAATGCAATCCAATGTGCTACATTGCTAGCTGATTATTACTGTACACAATCTTTAAAGCTGAATGGGACTATTGGCATAAGACTTAGAAAGAGAACCAACTTATTGCTTCCTCAAGTATTTATGATAGAGATAAAGAAAAAAACCGTAAAAGGATGTGTTTGATGTATCTCCAAAGTGGAGTTACACCAATTACACCAGTAAAACAAATAACAAGTGAATTGAGATCCTTACTAAGCCTCTGCTATCTTTACATTCTAGCTATTTATAAGCTTTCTTAAAAATGGGAAATGCCCCAATTTATTTACCAACTTTCAACTTTGTTGAAAACAAACAAACAAACAAGCACGTTGAACACACAGGCTTAAATTTGGGGTCGAAGTGTATATTCCTGCAGATTTTACATTTCAATATATTCACTGCTTTGTGAAGGTGTCTCTGTGTCACCAGCATATTTCATCTGCAAATCTCCGGACAAATGAAGAGAAAATACGTGGACAAACATCAGTGTATTAGGCTGAGGAATTCTGAAGGAAAGAATAACAAATATAAGCATAAAATGGGGTTAATAGAACATGCAGGCATCAAATGCAAGCTCCCACGAAACAACTCAATGCTTTTCTCTGGTAACCAATTTTTAGTGAAAATACAGGTAGTGCAACAATCTGAATATTGAACAGAGCTTCAGTAAAGACCTTGGTAGGATGGTGCCGGGCAAATCATCAGTGTAAGTTGAGGAGGACAAGAACCTTGCACAAAGGCTGACTATACACTGAAATAGTGTGAAATTAACTAACATAAATTTATGCATTTTAGGTCTTGTAACAAAGGTATCTGAGGAGACTTGCCAGATACAAGCAACTCAGAAGATTCCCTTTTTCCCTTTGCTAACAAATAAGCAGAAAACTTATTTAATATGCAGGAATATGAATGAGGGCCAAGAAAAAAACTGGAAGCTCTCATGGATTTGTAGTTCCTTTAGCATACATACAGTGCTCTTATTGTCACTTCCATTTTCTTCTTTACTTGCACAGTACTTTTAAAATTTACTACTCTATTTATTTACTACTCTGAGTATTGTTCATTTCTTATTGTGAGCCCAGCTCCATGGTACCAACCTGTGTTCTCTGAGTTTGACAATTAATTTCCTCTGGAATATGAAATTCCCTATTTCTTGTGATATGGTATGAATTTATGCCATTTTTTCAGTTACTGAAGCTCTAAAATTTTCTCAAAGTGAAAATTTTTTACAGAGAAGTTAAGTCTGCTGTCAATAGATTCAATTTTCCTAATGTGCCTGAGAAGCATCACAAGCATACATTTCTCCCAGGCAGGAATCAGGAAACTGTTGAATTCAACCACATTCCTCTGATTTGCTGAAAATTAAAATTGGCTTCCTATTTAGACAGCCATGAAAAAGAGTGGGACCACACTTGTGGCAGTGATTCATTGTGATACCTCAGAGAGATATCTTGTATGTCCCAGAAGTTTTCTGGTACTCCCAAAAGTGGTGAGTGGGGATTGTTTTGAATTCATAGCAGGAGAAGGCAGAAAGGCATTTGTTACTACTGGCTGTTAAGGATGTCTCTTTCTTACACTAACATTTTTGCAAAGACGGTAGCTGCAAGGCTCTACCAAGGTTTCACTCTCTTCTGCTGGGGGAATTTGCCTCTTTTGAACAACAGCCTGAACTTTTTCATTCTGATGTCAACAATCCCTGCCTTGGGATGCCTTTTTAATTCAGAGCATTATAGTATCATTTACTGTTGAACAATTAATTTAAGAAAAACAAAATCTCTGGCACTTTTGCATCACTTAAGAAGGAAATGTTCAAGTCAAGAAATCTGTACCAGCACAGGCTGAAGTAAATCAATGCTGTCATACAGGTGAGAACATCCTAATTGCCCATAAGATACTTTTTTTTTATTTATCAGTGTTACCAAAAGTACTACAAGGTCAGTAAAGAGAATTTTTTTTAAATGGATCCACTTTTCCTTTACTTACTTTTTTTCCCCAACAACGCTGTCACAAGAAGACCACCAGATCTGAAATGCCAAAAACTACACTGAGAATCTAAGACAAGAATGTTGGACATTTATGTAGGAAGTTCCAAAGATTGACAATGCTTCATGAAATGTAATACTTTAATCTCAAAATCTTGGAAGGTCATTTTGGAATAATATTTAGAGATGACACGTCAAAAGAATTAGAATTGGGCATTGTACTGGTTTGAAAACAAACCAGTGAGAGACTCCAAGTCAAAAGTACAATTTAAGAGGAAAAAAAAAATAAAAGGTATAGTACAAAAAAAAAAAAAAAAAAAACCCACTGACAGAGTCAGAATACAACCTGGCCCCCTGACAATCAGGGTGTTTGTAGCAGTCTGATTAAATGGTGGCTGCAGTCCTCCTGGAATGATGGTTCTGTTGAAGCAGTGATTCTGTAGAAGGGTCTGGTCTTCATCTGGGATTCCAGTGGAAAAAGGCTCCTTGTGGTGTTCAAAATCTCAGCTTATATCCAGGATGGAATGCTCGGTTCCTCCCTCTGGGCGGAGCATCTCACAATGGGATGATGCAATTTTATCAGCCATGTGGTGAGACTAGATGGCCCCTTAACAGAAGATACCCCCCTGGAGGGAGGATGGGAGAGATAAAGAACTCTGCTCCACCTGGTTTCAACAGCTGGCCCATTAACAGAAGATATCCCTGGAGTTTATCAGGGATGGGTCATGAAGGAGATAAGGAAACATCGCCCCAGCGGTTTTTAACAGCTTATGAAGATGGTGATAGAATACATACTTTTGTGCACATTTTACATTGTAACCTAGGACAGGCATGAATTGGCTAATTAGTGGAGAAAGATTCACAAGTAGTGCAGACAGGAATTCTGGTCTTCAAAGGATGAAAAGTGTGTTCAGTGACTTTCACTCAGTCAAAATTAACAAGGGCACATTGAAGAGGACTTACAAAATTAATCTTTTTTTCTGCTGCTGAAGATGTTTTAACTTCTCATGTTTCTTTGATTTTAAAATTTCTCATCAAATATTTAATAAGGATACTGACATCCAGGTGATAATTCTCCCAGTAGCCACAGAAGACTAAGAGAAAGAGTTGATTCATGGAATTTCCATTCACATCTTTGGTGCATATAATGGAAGGGAAGGATTCAATTACTTTGACCCAACATGGCCAAGACATTCAGAGACTTCTCTATGGTATCAAGACTTGTTAATACTGTTGTTATGTGTACAGGAACTCTCCTTTCTAGCCTAACAGGCCAAATGATGAAAACAGTTCAGTATCTTAGGGAACAGCACCATCATAACAAAACAAAAACAACAAGAAAAACCAAAAAACCCCAAAAAACAAACAACCCCCCCAACAAATGAAACAAAACAAAAAACCAACAAAAAATCCAGCTGTAACATTTTAATTTTTGGGAACTTGCAAGTCAGATGAGAAGTGAAGCACATTTTTTTTAGACTAGACACTCGGAGCATCAGGGGGTCCAGTCAAGATTGAGTTGGATTTTTTTTTCATGCTACATAGAGTTGTAGAATATAAAAAGGCTCTGCTTCTGTATTTTACAGACAGAGAACATAAAGAAAACCTGACTTTATTTAGATAGCTGGCAGCAGAGACAGAGACTGTATCTAAACCTCACAAATATTGGTTCAAGCCCCACCTGCAAGACCCTCTTCTCTTTCATGGGAACAGCCTTTCATTTTGATACTTTTCTCCTAATTCAATTCCCACAAATGGGTAGATGGAAACAAGTAAAGGTTTATGAAATACATCATTGTGTTTACAAAACTCTGTTGTAGTTGCTGGTACCTCTCCCGCTTGGAAGAAAGCAATGATAAATATCCACTTGCACTCTCATGCAAATAAGCTTTGGGTACCAGCACTGCCTCAGAGAGAGTCTGAATTTGGGCAGATTTCCTCTTTCCTTTGAGTCTTATCTGAGCCAAATATTTTAATTTTATTACTGAGCTAAGCTAGCTAATCAGGTCTTCTCATCCCTTTGAGCTCTGTGGTTTCTAATTAGCATTATCCCTTTTCCAAATGCTATGGAGTTTTGGCTCCTTGGAAGAACTGCCTTATTCTGCCTTGCGGTCCTGATACTTGCAGATGGCAGTGCCCAGCCCCAAATGCGGATATATGGATAGATGTCAGATTTTTGTTGCTTTGAACCTAACCCATTTAGGCAGCTGCTTTCAGCTCTAGAATGGACACTACCCAGTTCTTCTTGGTCATGCAACTATTTATTCTCCATTTTTCTGCTTACCAAATGTTTCTTGCTGCCATATACAGCAGTGATAAAACCCAGGAAAATAGGGGCATGAAAGTTTCATGGAAGAAGTGAAGGATGCTGAGCACTTGTTAAATATTCTATCAGGGCCTCATTCTAAGAATTTCCATTAATTACTTTGTCATCAAAATGCTTAGGGGGACCCTAATGATCACAAAGGATTCAGCTGGACCACCCAGAGCTGCAAATGGGAAAAGAAGCCTCAAGGGCCTCTTGTAGGATTAAAGTTACTCCCACTCTAACATCTTGAAAATATTCTATGAGGAGCCTTCCCACCATCATCAAGTAATGAAAACCTTTCTTTGTACTTATCCAATCACTTTAGCACCACTGTGCTGCCTGAAAACCAGACTGGAAGAAAATATTCACCTGTAAGACTGACTTGACAGAAGTGTTATGTCATAGCAGTAAGACCATTGGAAAACACATCCTAATGGTTTCTGTATGCTGGTGAAATCTAATTAATATGCTACCTACCTATAGAATTAGCATTTATTTGTGTGTCTTGCATCATGAAGGAACATTCTGTGTCTGTCAGGGACTAATTTAGCGAAGATGCTACTGACGGCCTTTCCATGAATCTTGCAGCAATAAAGCTTCCCATTCAACAAGAGTATCCAATCTTAAAACTTTTACAAATGAAAAGGGCAGGATTAATTTAGTGACTTAAACTCAGTAGGAGTAAGGGGAAATGACCTCACAAAGTAAATAATAAGGCAGACAGGGAGCTGGGGAGCTGAGGAGCTGGCAGTAGAATTTATGTGTAGCTAGATACAACTATAAAAGAAAGAAATTAAACTACATTATAGCCACCAAAATATGTAGCTACAGGGATTGTACATATAAAGCCAGTAAAAGACCAGATTTTTTAAAAAGAGAATTCTGTTTTCCATCATAATTCAAATTAAGTGAAATACATTTGTTCCAATACTTCTACAGTAACATAGCCATTTGTCTGGAAACATGTACATAAGGGAAATAAAAAAGTAGTAATATAATAAATACATTATTTTAAAGTTATGGTCAATACGCCACTGAGAAATCTTCCCCCTACAGTGGAGCAGAATTGAATATGATAAAACCATTGTGAATTGTCTGATGCTGGAATTGAGGCTGTGGTGAATATCAGGCATATGGTCTATTACTTATTTCTCATGTGGTTTGTTGCATCTGATTGTCCATAGTTATGAACTGAAAACCTGCTATGTACCTCTTCTGTTAGTGAATATGTGTAACAAGCCGAATATGGAGGGTGAAGAGATGACCATATAGCAAGATCATAGACTGTACAAGAGGCAGACATTTTCATTAGTATCAGATGTCCATTAAATTTTACACAATCGGCTTGCATTTTAACCTGGACAATTGCACTTACTTTGGCCTGTTGAGAGACTGTCCAAGACCATGATAGTTGCTTCACTAAGAGCAAGAACTTTTAATGACATGTTTTGGAGATGCTCACATTGAAACAAACGTCTTCTTTACGAAGCACTGAAACTATAAATTTTTATGAGGTGAAAGTTTCCATTGACAGCAATTTTTAGAGACTCAGAGAAGGTAATTTCACCACATGAGAGTATATTTGAATGTAAGAAGACTCCCTCTCAGAGAGGGACAAGTTTTGAAGTACAAAAAGGTGATAATTTTGCCCTACATCTTAAATGCTTCTGTAATGCATAGGCAGAGTATCAGCTTTATCAGAAATGGAGTGTTACATGCACAGACACGAACAATGTATGGTGACAGTGTACTCTTAGATGACCTTGTGTTTTAGTACTCCCTTTTTAATTCCTCATATATCATGAAGTAGATTTCCCTGTAAGTAGGTGAAACAGGTTAAATTCTCATTAAAGGCCAATCCAGCCACATGCATAGTAGCATTCTTCAATTAAAAGAAAGACTTAACAAAGTAAGTGACAAGACAAAGCTTTTAAAGCCTACATACAATCTCAGCACATTTAGGAAGATTATGGTTTAATGTACAACTCTTTGGCTTCTCTGAAATATCTTCAGTGCCTTGCCAAAACCTTCCCCCCTCCTGCACCTGGACCCAAGCTCATTGTGCTTTAAGGAGGGTTATTTTGGCTTGAAGAGAAGAGGACTTTCATGACTTCAAACATGGACATTAGATCAAGTTTTTATCTTCTCACATAATCCTGTCTTTGATGTCACCAGGCTGAGGCCTCTCGGAATAGAAAGAGAAAGCTGTGAAAAGAGGCCCATTTAATGTATACATTTAAGTACTGCTGTTCTAATTCACCAGAGTAGCATTTTCATTGTTTTCTGCTTTGCATCCTAAAGGCAGGCTTACACCAGGCAATTATGAATGGCTCTTCTGAACAAATAATTGAAATTCACTAGTTGTGGGATATGGTTAAACAATGTCAGGATTGGAGATGTGAGGTCAAATATACTCCCATTGGCACTATTGAAATTACAAGCTACTCTTTTCACTTCTCTTGAAGGATGAGTATTTGTAATCACTTGTTTTAACAGCAGCTAATCAGGTAAGCTGCATGATACAAAGAGCAAACATGAAAACGATATTTTGCATTTGCCTTCAATCCAGAACAGTTGTCTTGAGTTAAAATAACAAATCCTGAGAAGGTGGTATGGAAGAATGCTTTGCAGCAAGACTATCTGATGAGAATTAAGCTGGTAAAGACACATAACATTTACAAAACCCTCCTCTTGAAACTGCAGTAAGGAGATAGCTGTAAAAATAGCAATTGATTCTACATGCAAAGACCTCTGTTGAATAATTCTACCAAGTTATTGGTGGAGCAATGGCTCCGTAATTGATTATCCTTCCTTTACCTAAAATAGAAATTGACACAACTGAGGGATTGTGAGACATAATTTCTGCATAGTTTACCTTGTAAAGCCAATAACTTAGTCTTTCACAAAACACCTAGCTCCAAATTATCCACAAAGAAATGACCCACATTATTTTCTAGTGAATTTTGTAATGTAGGAGTTTTGTGCCAAAGTTCATCAAAATAGTAGACTTTTGTGTGTGTCATAAGAAAATCAAAACTCTGTGTGTGTGTGCATGTGGACAATGGAAGTGTACTGCAGAAACACAAATGATGACATAAAACACCTTATCCAGATGAAAGTTGAATAGGCAGGTCTTTTTGTTCCATGGATCACTAAAGGAGTGGATTCACCAGAAAAAAAACAGGATAATCCAAAAGTAAAATATACATAACTTCCTGATTCAGAGATATTTATGCATATCATTGCCATGAACCAAAACCAGAACAATTTGTTCTTCCCCTTTCACCAAAATTCAAAATATGGGATAAAATTCACATATTGTTTGTTGCCTTAACAAAAGGCATTGTGCCTGTTTCACAAAATACACTTGGTTCAAAGCAAAGTACTGCTAATGCAAGCCATTCGAAACTCAAAAACTGTCTCCCCCACAACCCCAAAATCTTTCTCTTTGCCCTTTGAAAGTATGAACTGCCAAGTTCAGTCCTTCTATTATAACAACAAAGCTAAAACTTACTTATCTTTGAAACATAGTCTGATATGGATAATATTTAAAATCTCATTAATTTGAGAGAACAGAGTTCATAAATGTAGCCTTCACCACTACTGAAATTTTTATATTACTGTTCCTACTACCACTTCTCACTATTGCAGTCCCAAAACTCTATTTTAATTATATGTTTAAACATCATGTAGACTAAAACTCTACACTGACAGTTAATGAGTTTGAAGCAGAAAATCTTAGTTTTCATATAACTGTTTTTTTCTCCAGTGTTTGACATCTATTTTATATTAGCAGAATAAATGTTATCTATAGACTCTCATCCATGACACAATTACACATTATTTCCCATTTTACAGTGCCTTTTATGGCTGTTAAAGTATATTTCAACAGACATGCTCTTTACTTTTTTTTCTGCTTTCTAGTGTGAGGTTAACATGAGTTATACTCTAATTTATGTTTGTTAGTGGGTTATGATTCTGACTGCATCCCCATGAGAAACATTACTGACTTCCACAACTACCTTTCTGATGATCATAAAACAAATATTGAACAATGAGGAAAACCTAAAACAACCCAACAACACCCATGCCGCTGCAACTGAACAAAAAAAAAAACCCAACCCACAGGAAAAAAAGCTGTCTAAAATTGAGAAATGTCTGTCTAAATACAACCTAGGTTCTGTGCCGTGTCACTTTCTTTTATCTTTTTTGCTGCTGTGGTTTTAGATGTAAAAATTATATTGGAGCAGCATCCCATCTGTGCCAGTCTATGCCACTGATTCCAAGACTTTTGGAACAGAAGGTTAAAAAAATTATCTACAACAGTCAGGATAAATAAAACTCTGGGCAAAGAAATGTTGTATCTCTGCTGTTGTTCTTATTGACAGCAGTCCCACTGACTTCACTAGGAGTTGGGTCAGTCTCTTGTTTTGGTGAAAAACTGTAGACCTGCCAGTTCTATGTGCAGAGTTGCTCATATGTTCTGCATTTCTGGCACACAATCACAATTGCCTAGGGACTGACCACATCTAAATAGATTAGCCACTCAGGATAAGGAGTAGAACTTTCCCTTCTCAGTAGGTATAGGAAAACATTAGCATCAGCATTATACTAGTTCATTAGACTATTCAACATCATGTTAAGAAAACAATATAAATATTGTATATAGAGATATGGTTTATTTAACTGTAATATATGTGATTTCGTGAGAGAATTTGATCAAACAGTAGAATCAGAATTTCTGCAGGTACTGTAACACCACAATACCTGTGAGTGCTGCTAGTAGCTGGGGACCATTTCAGAGTGGTCCAAAGTATGCACTCTGTCGCACATGGATAGCAGCCCAGGGAATGGAAGAGTGATGGCAGACAACTTCCTGTCTGCTGAATTTTCCTCTGACCAGAGCAGCGAAACTGGGAGCTGCTAGTGCCTCCACAGACTGCCGCCTTTTCCTCTTAATGGGTGAAACTGTCACTTTTTTCATGGCCTCAACAAGGTTGTTTTTTTCTGTCACATGCCCTGACTGCTAGGAGATGTTGTTAACCCGTCTGGAAATCTTTTGTCTAGTGGGGAAGAGGTTTTGGGCTACAGTTTCTATGCACCTTAAGAAAAAGGAGCAAAGTCCTTAAAGATGGAAAGTGTTAGGACTGAGCACTTTGCTGTGTCCCTTCATCTGGCTGGCCTAATTTGTAGCCAACAGAATTTTAGTCACCTAGGGAACGTCTTAGTGCTATATGTAGCAGGGGACAGCTAATTAACAGCATGTTCCATGAAGAGGAGACATTTCACTCGCCTTAAAGAGGAAATCAATCTTGTGCAGCCTGAGTAAATGCTGTATCATGGAGCTGCTGGAAACCAGGATGCATACCACCTCCAGCCACAGAATAAAGAAATGGAGTTTGACTCTCAGTCAACACTGGCTGTGTTAGGTATCTTACTGAAGGACTTTGATGTATCTCTTTATAAAGCAAGTATTTTCTGTGGGGATGCCAGACAGCTAAATCCAGGGCTCTGGATTCTGCTACCTGACCTAGGCATACACATTTTCCTGTAAAGCTAATCCTACCTATGTATATTTAAATAATACTGAAATACTTATACCTTGCCATAATTCACTCCATGGTCTTTTTCTTTCAGCATACACAGAGATAAATAAAGAGATGCAGATGTAAGTACAATACCAGTAAATACTAAGCAGAAAATCAGTGGTCCTATTTAGGTGAGGACTGAAAAGTTAGGCTGCAGTTATTCAGTCATATTTTTCTCACTTTGTGCTATTATGACATGAAAAATCACATACATCCAAGTATGAGCATACTGGTGGAGCATACAGGAATTATCACTTCCAACAGTTCTGCCAATACAACAAAACTCACCTCTGCAGCTGTAGCTGCTGGAACCTTCTTTTAGATTCATTTATCTCTGTCCTTCTATCCAGTTACACAGTAGGTCAGTACTAGATCAGTAAGGGTAATCTAGACTTTTCAGAACATTGATTCATGACCTTTTAAAGCCGTTTGTTTGAGGACAAAATATTGTACACAGGGTCATTAATAAAAGTGAACGCAGATCTTTCCTTAGACGGCAGCTCATGCCTAGCTTACACAATTATAAGTGGCTAAAGTAAATGTTATCAAGGGAGAATTTGACCCCAGGAAATTATTTCTTTCTGACTTGCAATTGCCCTTAGGACTTAGGATATTTTCTGAACTGTCCATGACTAACATTAGAGTCAGATTTTTTTTACATAAGTTATTATGAAGGAGAGATCTTACATCTTACAAACAGAATAAAAATGCATGCACTAATGATGTTTGTTTATCTTTTGAAAATACTTCTTAGCATAATGTTCATCACATTTCCATAAAAGCAGAGTGGTGATGATGTGATTAGATAGTTAAGTTACTTTGTCATTAATGATTCTATGAATAGGATGAATAATGACCACTGGATACTTGAGACAGCCTTGATCTGAAGAGTCTGTTACCTATATACAGAGATCAGAAGGGGCATTGCAGAGCATTTATACAAATATAATATCTATATAGTTATTTAAAAATGTAAAATTAAAACTGATTAAAAACTGCCATAAACCAAATTTGCCAAAGTGAGTTTTAGAGGTAATGTGAATGTGGGTAGAGTTTTCACAGCCAGGGAGATATACTTGTGACTAGGAAGAATTGGGAAGTTGAAGTCCAATTAATATCTGTGCTTGTGAGCACTGGCAGAGTAGAAACAAATGGGAATACTACAGGCAAAAGAGTAAGCAAAAAAAGGTTTGAGATTTGATATAATAGGAGGAGAAAGAGGGAAAGAGGGAAAGAGAAAGAAAGAAAGAAAGAAAGAAAGAAAGACAGAAAGAAAGAAAGAAAGAGAAAAAGAAAGAAAGAAAGAAAGAAAGAAAGGAAGAAAGAAAGGAAGAAAGGAAGAAAGAAAAAGGACTTTGAAAATACAGAGTGTGAGAGGATTACAAGAGTTAGATATGACCTGAAAAGGAGTTTCAAAGTCAGCAATAAAACACAGAAATCATTGATCAAACCCATGTTGTCCCCATGGGATTCACTGCTGGGACAGTCACAGGAGTAAAATCAAGGCTTCAGCAGACTTAGATTAGTATCCATTTTAAGTAAGACAACACCATAAATATGATAGAGGGTGCTTTTCAAAAGGGCAGACTCATGAAGTCAGTAGTGGAGACTGCTGAAAGACATAATGTTCATGTACATCACATGCTTTTAAACACATGACCCCAAATACCTATGGGAAGTCATAATTAAAATGTGGTCTTTCAAATCTTTCACTCATACAGACTACTTTGGTTTCACAGATATATACATTGATGAGATACACGAGTCTCTAGTTACAGTAGGAATCTGAAGTGAAATGAGATGGCTTTCAAATGGTCAGAAAAATTAAAATTTTTCACTTTTATGAAAAAATACACAGTAGAGCATTCTCTAAATTTGAGAGATTTCAGAAGATTTTGGTCCCAAACACAGTTGAGCCAACTTGAACTGAACTCACAACATTTTGGTGTTGAAAAGCACAGCACAAAACCATAAAACACAGCATAAACACTTGTGACTAAGAAAATTCTCCCAATGTAGGTAAATTTAGGTGAAGTCGTTTTCATTTGGATAGGTCAAGTGCCTGTTCTCAAATACTGATATTAAAAGGGCATTCTAGTTAAAGGGAATGTACAGCATCAATTCACTGTTTTCATTTTGATAACATCCTAAGAATTATTAGGAGTTACATGAAAAAGAAGTTGCAGATCCCAATTCCCCTTACAGTTAAGAGTCTGTCTCTTACAAGGGTTCTAGAAGACTATTTTTATCATCATATTACTGTTGGCTTATGATAATACAGATGAGAACTAGGTGAAAATGTTTTGGTTTTTTGTTTCCAAATCATCTCATATGTTGACTTTTGTAGGAACAGCAAAGCAATTTGTTTTGAAACTCTGCAAGGGAAAACAGAGTTTTGTGTGAGCAAGGGAAGCACTAAAGCTGGGGCACTACGGATTTGCTTCCTACATTCTCTAGAGCCCATGACTCATATGTGCAATCAATTTTTCTTTCAGTTGCCACCATCCAGTTCTTTCAGTTTCGTATTTCATGAAAGTCAAACACATTTCATTCTTTTGAGACCTGTAATTCTCTGGGAAGGTGGAGGCTTGAAGGGAAGAAGAATTACAGATGGAGAGTCTGACCGCACAATTTTTTTAGGTATTTTGTGGAAATCAGAGAATAAAATGCTAATATTAATGTAACCAGTACCACACAGCCAAAGACAGCATGGGAACTATTTTAGATTGAACTATCAGGTCATCAGTGGATGAGACTTTATTGATTCCATATATGGTCAAATACTGGAAATTGTGGACCAATTATTACTGACAGGCCCTTAGAAACACAGACTAATTAAAACCTACTCCCCATTCATCAATTCGTGGACACACACGCAGAGGAAAAAATCCTACAGAACTGATAGATTAAACCTTGATTACAGCTGAAGTACAATTTGCACTGATGTTTATGAGTTCTTTGGCTAAATAAAACCAATTTAAATTAGACAGTCTTGTAAGTCTTACTTGGAGTAAATCTTAGAGACTAAGATTGGATTATCTTTATTTAAATTGATAATAAATAGTAGTTACTGCATTTGAAAAAGGGTAATAAAGCTGTTGAGACATTTCATCTTGAACATAGGATCCTGCTTCTAAGAGGAACAAGAGATTGTATAACAAACCATGAATAAATGCATCTTTAAAAAATATTGAAAGATTGACATTAGTTCTCATAAAAACTGATAAATATGAATGTGAAAATGAATAAAATATAAGGTCATCAGCAGCTTACCCTATTTTATGAACTTTGATCATGTAATAGGGTTTGCATTTGTTTCTCAGATCTGAATGGAGATGGAATTCAAGATAAGATATTAATCATAATTAAACTGACTATAACAGGTCTATGCCAGCAAATTCTTAACGACAACAAAGAATGCTTAGCCATAATGAACTGCTTCATTCATTAATTTCCTCATTAAGAGGGCCTCCACTTAATAAGTTCAGTAAAAAGTTGATAAAATATTGTATTTGTATTCTCTTTTTTATCAATTTCCACTTCAGTGGTATATTACTTGGAAAATGAAATAAATATTTTAAAACATGTAATTGCTTGTATATATTCATATAGTAATTCCCTAAGCAATGCTGTGTTTATAAGTTGTCAGTATGCATATTAATTTATCATACCCACCAATCTCATGTTCATTTATTTACTACTATTCATTGAGGAACAGATTAAAAAGGACATGCTGCCCCTTCTTTGAAAGTTTTAATAAGGCCAAGTAGGCCAAACAGTATATTCCAATTGAATCCTGCTGGTTGCTAGGACTTGAAAATAACTCATTACTGTTCTCAGTGATTTAATATGTTTGTATGCATGATTATTTATGAATACATGTTAAGTGCCATATAAAATAACACTTTCTCATTTGGATATTAAAACGCATTAATTGTTCAGATGTACAGGCTCATAGGAATTTGTTGAATACCATTAATTAACTGAAATGTGTATCATATTGATAAAAACTGGTGATGGCCCTGTGTAGAATAAACAAAGAATGAACTAAAAATACATCTTCCTTTTCCTTGTTCTTCTCCTCTTCCCTCCTTCTTACCACCAAACTGGGCCCTCATAAATACCTATATGACTACTACCCAGAGAATTTAGTAGCTAAGCTTCTGTTTTCCAAAAAATAGTGACACACACGTTGCACATAAGCAAGGAAAAAAAAGTATATTGTCCCCACCTTTCCCAAAAACAACCAGAATCAAAGAATCATTCAGAAAAGGATGTCTTGAGATCATCTTGGGGAACCTACTGCTCAGCTAGTGTTACCAAGAGCTTGTTGTCCAGGACTGAGGCCAGCTGTGTTTTGAATATCTTCACAGAAGAAAACTCCACAGCCTCTCAGGGTAATCTCTCCTGGCGTTTGGCCATCCTCACAACATAAAAATATTTTTATGTTCAGAAGAAATGTCATGCTTTTTTAAATTTGTGCCTATAGTCTTTTGTTTTGTCAGTGGGCACCAGTAAATGGAGCCTAGCTCCCTCTTCTTCATTCTCTCCCATATGTCATTTACACACATGAGCCAATCTCTCCAGGCTGGTCAGTTTTAGCTCTCTCAGTCTCTCCTCGCATGAAAAATGCTCCAGTCCTTTTACCACCTTCTAGACCCTGCACCAGACTTACTCCAGTATGTTTGTATCTCTTCTTCACTGGGGAGCCCAGCACCGTAGCCAGAACTCCAGATGTACCTCACCGGTGTTGACTAGAGGGGAAGGATCACCTCACTCAATCTGCTGACAACAGTCAGCATATTGCATCTCCAGAGGCGGTTTGATCATCTTTAACTCAGTTTCTACTGTCCCTCAGGTCTTTTTCTGCAAAGATACTTTGCAGCTGAACAGCCCCAAAAATGTCCTGATGCATAGGGATGCATTTCTCTCAAGAGGCAAATCTTTCTATTTCCTCCTTTTGCACATCATGAGATTATTCCCAGCCCAATTCTCCAGCATGGCAAAGTCCCTCTGATGTTTATGTTAATCCTCTCAGTTTTGCTTCCTCTGCAAACTTGCTGAGGGTGCACTCTGTCTCAATGCCCAGGCCATGGATGACATGTCAAACAGTACTGGCCCCAATATTTTCCACTGCATAAACCACCGGTGATCACAATCTTTTGGGCCTGGCTAGTCACCCTGTTTTCAATCCGTCTCACTGTCCACTTAGCTAGACAGTACTTTGCCAGCTTCTTCATGAGGATGCTACAAGAGATAGTGTTAAATGCCTTTCTAAAGTTGATGTAAATAACCTTCACTGCTCCCTCCTTGTCCGTGCAGGTAGTCACCTCATTGCAGAAGGATTTCAGGTTTCATTGGATGTTGAAAGGGTAGCCAAGGAATGAGACGACTCTCTGCTTCTTTTAGTACTATCAGCAGAAAAAATAGCAAAAAAAAAAGGTGTTATTGTAATCCTTGCATATGTCTTTGTTTACAATTTCTGTGTCTAAACCTAGGGAAGAAGAATTGAGGATTTAATTGCAAAACTGTGTAATTTAAATAATGTTCTCAAAAAAGAAGATGTTGTGCAAGAGATTTTCTGTGTCAATGTAAAATCCTAGGCCTAATTCCATATGCTCATGGAAATATGATTCTAGTGTACAGTGGAATGTGAAGAAAATTTATCTCCTGGACCCACTCAAGACCTTCATGACCAGTTCTCTTGCTGATGAACCATTAATTAGTATAAGGTCTAACTGCATTTTCTTTGTTTGGCCAAAAGTCCCACTGCTGGGAAGGATGGATTTCTGGGAACTGAAGAGGAAGATGGTGTACACCTAGGAGCTGTCTGAAAGTGGAAAATGCCATAAAGCAGTGGAAATTAAGTAGTTTAGAGAATTGAAAGAAAAATATATGGAACTGACATTTGAATCTGAAATGCCTTTATGCTTTTCAATGCCTTATTAAAGGCTTTATAGCTATATGAATATATACAAGCAATTATATGTTTAAAATTCTTTATTTCATTTTCCAAATAATATATCATTGAAATGGAAATTGATAAAAAAGGGAATACAAAATATTATTGATTACACTGTACTTGTGAAGAGCAAAGTGAAAGAGTTTCTACCCAGCACAGCTTCTGATGAATGAACCTTAATGCAGCCAGTGATATTAATACTTTGTAGAATTCAAGAGTAGGGTTACATGATAATTCTGTATTAAAGTCCTTATGTCCTGTATTAAGCAACTCTTCCCTGCATTTCTTTTCAAGAATAGTAGGACATGAAACATATAACAGTAACAATGTTTACAAAGCAAGGTTTTCTATGAAAGGAAGACTGTCTCAAAACACCTTTGCAGAAATTACTGGGTTTCTTGCCCTAGATAAATTACCAGTCTTAACTGCTTGTCCAAGAACATATTTGACGGGGATTCCTACTCAAATTTTTAATCACTTCATATACCTGAAAGAAGAATCTAGCAAACTGATTCTACTGTCTTTAACAGACAGCTACTCACATCTGCTCCCGATAAAAAATAACGTTGTCCTGCAGTTACAAATAAAACCACACAGATTATAAATATTTTGTGTTTTTTCTCTGAATTGGAGGTCACTGCAAAAAGATGTTAAGATAATAAATCTACTGAATAAACATATTCTCCTGGCACTCAGCAGGGGCCGGCTTGGGCTCATTTGTCTCCAGTTCATTATCTTGTCTGCATTATTCAGTAGTCTGGTTCATGCTCAATGGGCTTCAAGCAACTTTTAACAGCTGAAGTCTTCTTCAGTTTTGACTGACTCTCTCACTTTGTAAAACAAATCTGAAAGTTGCTCAAATTGCTATGGTGAATTAATGTCATTAAAGCCGTAATTGAGTGTTACTTATTCACGTGGTACTGTGAATGTTCAACTTGGAATTAGCTAATACACATGGCAAATTTCCAAAGTTTCCATTTAAGCAATGTTAGATTCAGTTTCACATATGAATAACAGTTGTTAATTCAAAAGACTTATGTTGGATCCTTTATACATATATATGATTGTTATTGTTTTAAAATTATGGAATATATAGTATCTTATTTTAAAAATATTTATTTTATATACAAAGATCAACAAAATGTTGAAATAAAACTCTGAACAACTAAATATTTATTTGCATATATTTATAATTTCTTGACACGTAGGAGTACTTAAAATCCACAGAATTATGTATTCCTAAAACATGACTTCGACATATTTTGATCTAAAGATATTTGTAATACTGTTTATTGGGTTTGTATGGCAAGGTTTTGATAGCACGGGGACTGAAGGCATGAGTGAAGGTGCTAGAATGTTCCTCCATGTCTGACTGAGCCAATGCCAGCTACAAGGTGGACCTGACACTAGCCAAGGCAGAGCCCATCACTGATGGTGGTAGTGTCTTTGAAATGCCTATTTAAGAAGAGAGAGAAAAAAATCTGCTACACAAAAAGCAGCTGAAACAGAGGAGTGAAGATATGTGAAAGAAACAGCCCTGAAGACACCAAAGTCAGTGGAGAAGGAGGGGAAGCAGGTGCTTCAGGCACTGGAACTGAGATTCCCCTGAAGCTTGTGAGGGAGACCAGGGTGAGGGAGCTGTGCCCCTGCAGCCCACAGAGGTGCATGGTGGAGCAGAGATCCACCTGCAGCCTGTGGAGGACCCCATGATGGAGCAGGTGGATACCCAAAGGAGGTTGTGACCCCACTGGAAGCCTGCACTTGAGCAGGCTCCTGGCAGGACCTGTGGCCTCATGGAGACAGGAGCCCACACTGGAGCAGATTTTCTGGCAGGACTTGTGTCCCTGCAGGGGAATCCATGCTGGAGCAGTGGGTTCTTGAAAGAGCACCACATGGAAGGGACACATGCTGGAGGAGCTTGTGAAGAACTTCATCCCCTGGGAAGGAGAAGGACCCATGCTGGAGAAGGTTGTGGAGGACTGACTGCTGTGGGAAGAACCCCACGCTGGAGCAGGGGAAGAGTGTGAGAAAGAAGGAGCAGCAGAGACAGCATGTGATAAGCATGAACAGAGGGTCCACAGCCCCCATTCCTTGTCGCCCTGTGCCACTGGGAGGGTGAAGGTAGTGCAAATCACAAGTGAAGTTGAGCCTGTGAAGAAGGAAGTGTTGGCTGATGGAATGCGTTTTAAGAGTTGGTTCCATTTCTCATTACCCTATTCTGCTGTGTTTGGTAATAAAGTGGTTTCCCCAAATTGAGTCTGTTTTGCCTGTGACAGTAATTGGTGAGTGATCTCTTCCTCTTCTTACCTCATCCTATGATGCTTCCATCACATTTTTCCCCCTCTATGAGGCTGGGATGGGGAATGGTAAAGCAGCTTCATGGGCATCTGGTGGACAGTTATGTGGTCAACCCACCATATGCTGGTTTTCTCATTCTCATTTGGAACATGAAGTTCCAAAAATTGCTCCTTGACAACTGTGGGCTCAATACTGCCAATTTCAGCATTAACTTGTGAAAAGGTTATGTCTGCTAAATGAACTCTTGTCACAGAAGGAAGGTAGGGATTTGTCTTCACCTTCAGGCTAGAAGATACAGGTACGTGTTTTGAATTTCGGGAAAAAACCCTTTTTCTTGTCTTAGGCAAAATAAACTTAAACAAATATGAATTCCAGATAAATTAAACTTTAAAGCATTTCTCAACATGAAATTCCAGGATTTTCAAAGGTCTTGTTTTGTTTTTTTTTTCCTGGAAATGCAACAAAATATGTTCTTGCATTTGAAACAGCTGGCATCCACAGAGAAGAAACTCATACTTAAATACTTCCAAAGAAAATACATAACATTCCACGCACTTAGCAGTAAAGTTGTGTCAGGAAAAAAGCTAAACAACAAGAAACAAACTAGAAATTCAAGCTTCTTTTTAGTATGTTTGTCTGTCACAGGTCTAAAGATAGGCAAGAGTTATGTCAGACAACAATCATCTCTTTCCACACTGTTAGGCAGTTCTATCTGTTGCCAGAACAAGCTGAAATTTGACTCTTGGTGGTAAGATTTGATAGGTACACAAAAGCAGTAGAGACTCCATAAACTCCAGAAGCCAAATAGCTATGCATGCTACATGGAAAACCATATACCAGTGCAAAATAAATAGTCTTTTTTTCCTCTATCAGGTTAGATTATAAAGTAAGACCTCAGCTAAAACTTGGGAAAATTGAAAGGATAATAAATATCCTTAAATATTGATGTTAAATTTATTACATGCTTATCACTGCATGCTAATTTGTAAGGCTTCAGTGCTGGGGAAGTATACATTCTGCAGTCCAAAGGCCGTGCCAGCAAATGTACTTCAGCACCAGTTGCTTCCAGGTTCATTAACTAGAGGTCATAACTGAACATAGAACAAATCAAAATTCTTTTGTGAGAAAATTGATTGCAGGAACTTCCAAGAATGCATGTAAACACAGAATGGGGGTACAAAATTATTACAGCAGATCTAACAGAGGCAGTTTAGGGACATAGCAAATGCCAGCTATTTCACACTATCAATTTTTGCAATTAAACAACCAGCAAACACTTAACAATGCTGGGATAACAGTGCTGACAAGTCTGAGAAATAAAAGTGATGTGAAAAAGAAAGAATTTGCAAATAATCAGGCCCTCACCCATTTTCATTATGAATTTCCTATCAGCATAACTTCTCTGTCATTTAATAGTTTGACCACAGCATGATCCTCTACAAAATCAAGCAGTGAAACTTCCAAATTCGCTTCCTCACTAAAAATACAAGGAAATGATTTAAATAAAACAGTCAAAAGAATTTTGCTTTGGAAAGCAAGAGGATTCATAACATTGTTTTTGACTTGATCTCACATCTGTCTAAAGATGCAGTAAGCATACTGCAATAAGCTGTGCACTCATACAATACTCAGCTGCTCGCAGGCTACACCAACACTGAA
Source organism: Gymnorhina tibicen (assembly GCA_013399875.1). Taxonomy (NCBI): domain Eukaryota; kingdom Metazoa; phylum Chordata; class Aves; order Passeriformes; family Artamidae; genus Gymnorhina; species Gymnorhina tibicen. The sequence goes on along the minus strand of VXAZ01001520.1, from coordinate 28,282 downwards.
GCTGCAAATAAATCCTGAGGCTACAGAAGAGAACTTCACTCATGCTTTTGAAACCTTGAATATTTAGGAAAGAATTCCAACAAGATAAATGAAGAAAGATACTTGAAGAAGATACAAAGAGAATGGAGGAAAATCCTGGGCAGCCAGTAGCTGTGTGAGGACATGCATTTTCGTACAGTAAGTGTAAATGACTGATGGTTTGCAACAAAGTTTTGCTGCGATGTGGACAACTGAAGTGTATTAAAAATGAAAAATATGTGTTATTAAAGAGATGAAAAAATAATGCCAGGCTTTATAACACATTTGGACTGCAGACTTGAGATTTCTTTTTGCAATTGACATGCTGGAAAAAAAGCACAAGCTAAAAACTGTGAATGTACATATAACAATACTGGTTCTTAAAGTATACTTCCTCACTGAGATAAATTTGGTATCAAGAAAATACAGAAGAGTTTTAATATTGGCCAAAGGGGCTTTCTAGATTTTTGACACTTCTTTACGCTCTGCAAAGACGAAAATATTTTATAGTCTTTTCTAGCAGTGTGGCTAGAGAAGATAAATTTATTTCAATGTCACTGGCATACATTTAATGGAACATCTGCATCTTAAAACATTTGTAAAATTTATTTTCAAATGTATCATATTCTCAGGTGGTAAAACCAGTTTTCTGTGTCATTGTATTTGGATAACAGAAGCTGTGGTGCGTTTACGTATGTCATTATCGCCCCATCGATTAAGTAATCCAAAAAGCAATTGTGATACTAAAAAAGTGAATCACTCTCCAGAGGCTTTATATTCCACTGTGTACTAAGAAATTAATTTGAATGGGAGTAGGAAAGACTGTGTAAGAGAGTAATAATGGTAACGATCGATAAGGTAAACCAAAAATAGAAGAGACAGACAAATGAAACGTTACTAGCCATCAGAATTCATCATTCATATAGTTAAGAAATCAACTGAGATGTCCTCGTGCTTCACTGATTCGAATTTATTATGTGGCTTGGGGTTTTTCTTGGCTAGAAAAAACATGCCTTCAAAATCAAAGTCTAATTTGTTTTCATTTCTGCAATTTTGTAGCTGCTCAGAAGCAAATACAACAGCACTAGTGTAGATGTGGTCTTTGTTAAGTAATACATGTTCTTCTTTTAAAGATTTGTAAAGAGGGAGACCGTATATTAGCCCTAAAGAGACAAATGTAATCACACAAAAAGTTATCAAATTTATGAACTGAGGAGTCTTGACACTACTTGACATTCATTCTCAATTACCTATCTCTTTTCCTCCTGTTGATTGAACAGCACTATAAAATATCTCAAGTAAATGAATGGATTTTGTGAACCCACTGTGGTGCAAGAAGCATGCTTCAAAAAATTAAGCTAGCAAACAAAGCACTAAATGCGAATTTATATTTGACAGCAGTCACAAACTTTTGAAAATGAACTTTTCCATTCTTTCAGATGCTTAGTTTTGAAGAAAACACTCAGTGTTTTGATGCAATAATAAAGAATATAGTAATTAGTTTTGAGAAAAGGACATTTAACTGCTGACTATCCACAGCAGCAGATAATTAAAGGTGCTAATAGTCCTATTTGACATTTCTTCAAGTAATTTCTTCAAGACAAGTCTCCAGATAGACTTGTTTGAAGGATAAAACATATTGTGTATAATGTGTTCATACAAGCATAGAATGGTTTAGGTTGGAAGAGACCTTATAGATGACCTAGTTCCAACCCTGCAGCCTTGGGCAGGGACCCTTTTCACCAGAGCAAGTTGCTCAGAGCCCCATCTAACCTGGCCTTGAACACTGCCAGGGATGGGGCATTCACAACTTCTCTGCACAACCTGTTTCAGTACCTCACCACCCTCACAGTAAAGAATTTCTTCCAGTATCTAATCTAAACCTGCCCTCCTTCAGCTCAAAGTCATTTCTTCTTGTCCTGCTACTACATGGCCTTGTAAAGAATCCTGCTCCAGCTTTCTTGCAGGTCCCCTTCCGGTACTGTAAGGCTGCTATAAGCTCTCCCCAGAGTCTTGTCTTTCTCAGACTGAACAACCCCAGCTCTCTCAGGTTCACTTCTCATGAGAGAAGTGTTCCAGTCCTGTGACCAATTTAATGGTTCTCCCCTGGACTTGTTCCAGCAGATCCATGTCTTTCTCATGTTGGAGACCACAGAACTGGATGCAATGTTCCAGGGTGGAGTCTCACCAGAGCACAGCAGAGGGGCAGAATCCTCTCCCCAGGTGGAGGGGCAGAGACTCTCACTCAGGTGGAGTCTCACCAGAGCACAGCAGAGGGGCAGAATCCTCTCCCTCACACTGCTGGCCATGCTGCCTTTGATGCAGCCCAGAATACAACTGGCTTTCTGGGCTGTGGGCACACAATGAACTTTTAGTCCACAAACACCCTCAAGTCTTTCTCCTCAGGGCTGCTCTCAATCCATTTCCCACTCAGACTGTACTTATGCTTGGGATTGCACCAACTCAGGTGCAAGACCTTGCCCTTTACTTTGTTGAACTTCATCAGATTTGTTTGGGTCCTTCTCTGAAGCCTCTCACAGTCCCTTCTGAATGACATCCCTTCCCTCCAGTATGTCAACCATACCATACAGCTTGGTAGTGTTGACAAACTTGCTGAGGGTGAACTTGATCCCTTTGTCCATGTTGCCAAGAAAATATTAAACAGTGCTGGTTTATTGGTTGATAACACAATATGTGTTATCAAAGAACATATTCTTAGACCTGCATATTTATTTGGGGCAATGGGTTTATTTTAGCATCATTGTTACAGCATTGTTATATTAGGAAACAAGAAAAGTTTCTCACAGTTTCACCAATTATATAATGAACCAGAGAATCAAACCAGTTGATTCAATTGATCAAACCAATTAACTTATCTAGCAGCAAAAAATGTGTAATTACTTCCTGTCTAAATCTGGTTACTATAACTTGTCTCTAAACCAGAAAGGTCTTAAAGGATCAATTAGTCATGGTACTTCCTGTATTGAATTTAATTTTGGAAATAAATCATACCTAATTTTCAGTATGACCTATCTTTTATACCAGGTAGGTACAACAACCCTTCTTCAATCTTATAATATTGATGGGTGATTCTGTCATTTAAGACACTTGAATATTTACACCTTTCAAACCACTACTTTTTAAATCTGTTTTTCTACCAGCTGGATGGCATTCAGATCCCTCAACAATTCTTACTAACATTCCCCTGACCAGCATAACACAGAATTTTTCTTACAGACACCGATCCAACAAATACGGGTTTTTTTCTTCTTATTCCTGTAATTTTAGTATGGCCACCTAGTTTACCTTGGAGTTCACAAGTTTTGCCCATTTTTTTTTCCCACTACTCTACCCACTGGGCAGAGGAAAAATAAAAGTTTCATAGCTGTTCTATTTAGAAGTGAAATGAACTCCTCAACATGCATTTGCAACACGCAAAAATGTTCTGCTATCATTTGCACTGTTGTATTTTGCTTTCATTTCCTTCCCTCACTGTACGTCTGTTGGGCTACCAGCAGATACAGAAAAGCAAGTCAGATGTCATGCTTTAATAGGAAAAGAATATCATCAACATCACTAAGTCACTGAAAAAACATCCATATACCACTATTCACTCATGGCTCACCTGCACCTTGAACAGGTAAACCAGAAAAACAAAATTAAGATAATGTGCATAATCAAAGTTATGGGATGGTTTGTCTGAGGAGAAACTAAATCAATTAAGATTCTTCACCCTTATGAAGATCCAGATGAGACAAGATTTTCAGCAGGCTTTTCAATTTCTCAGTGGCTTCCAGGTCGTTTTTGATGATACTTAAACCTTACTTCAAAATAACTACATTGCAATTCATTAAGTTTAAACACTTTGAAGGATGCTTATATGACAGAACAACTATTTAATGATGTGTGAGGTTCGTAGTATTTTTCTCTCAGCTCGTCTCTGATCCACTGTTATTTATATTAAGTTGGGAGCACTTTTTCTCTCCTGAACTTTACCAAGATCTGTTGAGCTATCTACTCAAAGCTAGCTTTGATATGTGGCCCAGTAGGTTATTTCCAGAAAGGATTTAAAATTATTCCAATGAGTTGGTCTGGCCAAGTGTGCTATTCTAATACAATTGTGCAGAGAGTATAGTTTGTGTTTATTCCCACCTTTCCACAAGCTAACATTATGTACAGTACTCAAATTAAAATCCAGAAACAAAGCATTAAACCTCCTGCATCTCTACCTGCTGGTTCAGTCCTATCTACCCTGCCAAACTAGAAACAGGCTGATATGCTGAGAAGATTTAGACCTCAGTTTTAAGTGTTCCCACCAAGATCCATGGAAGCACTACCCTCATTCTGAACTATCGTGAGATCAACATAAAAAGTTATCTTCCATCACCATTAATACTTTCAGTTGTTGATATGCCTATTTGGAAACAGCATCTATCTTCCAAACAGATGTTGCAAAAAAGCTCCAGAGATGGCAGTAGGAAGGAAAGACTGTCACTATACATGTGGGTTTGTATTTATGTGTTCAACAGATCTCATTGCATTATTTCTTTGGCATATGCACACTGACAGCCCCTCACAGCATTGGTCTTTTCAAATGGATAAATCTGTTTGAAATGGATTAGCCCTCTTACTTCCCTGTGCAAGAATAATCGTACCAATACAAATGTAAATTAGTTGTTTTCTGTTACATATCACATTCAAAGCAAATGCTTGCACTACAAAGGATACTGATTTGTTCTGAAGGTGTGAAGAGGTTCAGTGGCACAAAATTCTAATCAACACTTGCTGCCATCTTCTGGTTTCATAAAAATCCACAAAAAGTACTTCTCTTCAAATCCAAATACTTCTTTGGTACAAACACAAAATTAAATGGCACTAATCTACTTTCCAATTCCATAAAAATGTTCATATCTCACAGGTCTAATTCTATCAAAAACATACATGAAGTTTTGACAACACAAAAAAAGAAGAGGAATTAGAGAAAAATATTGATAATGCAAGTATGTTGCATAGATGCTAAAAGTAATATATTTGGTAAGTTTTCAGTGACAGATGTGCATTACTATATAATGCCATCTGGGATACACATGTTTAGTCTTTCTAATGTCTTATATGTACAGATATTTTAAATTTGTATAAAAGACTAGATTTAACAACAACACCACCAAAACAAAGTAAAACCCATTTTGGGCTTAAGCCCTTTTGACACTCAGAGTACAGTATGCTTTTGGACACTGAAGGCCAACCTTTATGTAGTACTAGAACTGGAAGGGGAAATCTGGAGAATTCTAAAGCAGCTTCCAAGGCCCAAATCAACTAGAACTGAGCAAAGGTATGAAATGGGAGACAAGGCCCTAAATTATGAGGTTCAAAACACCAGATGACATGGGAGTACAAAACAATGACACAAGGGCTTGCCAGCTAATTATAAATAAGCTAGACCTGCAAATGGACTAGAACCTTTATTTCTAGGAAAATAGATTAATTAATGTGCACATACAACCAAGTTAATGGTCTGTTAATCCAAAATGCATGCATGATAACATACCACAATTTATGAGCATATAATTTTCTTTAGCATGGTGATCACTTCAAACCTACCCTGTTCAGTTTGAAAATAATATTTTCAATAAATCACTTTTATGGTGGGATAGAAGTGCTCTATTGGATGGTTACAGGGAGGGCAGAAGAGGCTGGGAGGTGGCATTTTATGTAATGACAAGGATAGAATGTATGGAGCTCACAGTTGGCAATGGCATGGTTGAGAGACACTGGGTAAGCACCAAGGAATTAACAAATAATGCGGATGTTATTGTGGAGTCTGCTATAGACCTCCCAGCCAGGATGATAACGCTGACAAATTATTCTTTGAGGAACTAAAGAACACTTCCAAGTCAACTGCCCTTGTGCTTATGGGGGACTTCAGCTTGCCAGAAATCAACTGGGAGCATCACACAAATGGTACAGTTTGGGCCAGAAGATTCATAAAAAGCCTGGATGACAATTTTATGAAAGAAGTTCTAAGCCAGCTGACTCAGAATCAGAGAATCACAGAATCATAGAATATGCAGACTTGGAAGGAACCCATCAGGATCATCAAGTCCAACTCCTGGCCCCATGCAGGACACCCCAAGAATTACACCATGTGCCCGAGAGCCTTGTCCAAACGCTTCTTGACACAGAGAGGCTTTGTGCTGTGACCACTTTCCTGAGGAGACTGTTCCAGTGCTCAAGTGCCCTCTGAGTGAAGAACCTTTTTCTATATCCAACCTAAACCTCCCCTGATTCAGCTTCATGCCATTTCCTTGAGTCCTGTCACTAGTCACAGAGAGAAGAGATCAATGTCTGCCCTCCTCTTCCCCTCATGGGGAAGCCGTAGGCTGCAATGAGTTCTGTCCTCAGTCTCCTCTTCTCCAGGCTGAACAGACCAAGCAACTCAGCTACTCCTCATATGGCTTCCCCTCAAGGTCCTTCACCATCTTTGTGGTCCTTCTTTGAATGCTCTCTAGTAGTTTAATATCTTTGTTAGGTTGCAGTGCCGAAAACTACACAGAGGACTTGAGATGAGGCCACCCCAGTGCAGAGCAGAGTGGGACAATCCCCTCCCTTGCCCGGCTGGCGATGCTGTGCCTGATGCACCCCAGGACACGGGTGGCCCTCCTGGCTGCCAGGGCACTG
>VXAZ01001520.1:1733-12323 GCA_013399875.1 Gymnorhina tibicen | reverse complement strand
GGGCCGGGCCGAGCCGCCTGCCCGCCCGACAACTCTGCCACCGCTCCACCTGCCCGGCCGCTTAAAAATAGCCGCGGGGGCGGTCAGGCGGGCGGGCTGGGGAGGCAGTGTCCGCGGAGCAGCCGGCTGCGGCAGCGGGGGGCGGCGGCGGAGCGGGAGGAGCTGCAGAACGGGGGAAAGAGAAACCGGGCGAAGTGCTGGAGGCGCATGGACGGCCGCTCCTGTTTTGTTTTTCCGTAGGGAGCCGCCCGTGCTGTCTCCTGGCTGGGGACGGACCTTGGCTGGCCGCGGTGTCTCTGGTGCTCGCGGAAAGTTTGGGAATTGGTGGGCGGGCAGCTTGGAGGCGGGAGCCTGACCTGGGTCTGGGAATGCGAAACTGAACTGGCTGACGGGCGTTTTCCACGCCCGGAAATAAACCGTGCGTAAACGCCAAAGCTTTTGACGGCGTTTTAATGCCGGGGTTTTAGTGCTCGTGGGAGTGAGGGGCCTCTCTGCGAAGGGCAGTCACATCCGGTTTTTTCTTGGTGCTGTCATTTGTAGGTCTGGAATATTTGTTATTTTTAGCCTTAAAGAACCAGGAGTAGATACTGCCTTAGGTGTTTGCAGAGGTGGTTCCCATCTGTGCTAGGCGAGGTAAACGGTGGTCTGTAAAATTAAATCAACATGCCAGTTCTGGTGGGAGTAAAGCGTTCTGTTTGAATATGCTCTCTTGAGGTCCCCTTGTAAGGTATGTACAACAAAACAGCACCGAAGGTCTGTCAGACACAGACCATGAACAGATGCCTGTGCAGTGACCACTGCTGGCTCGGTTTTGAATGTGCATCCCAGGTGTCTGCATCATCAGCAAAAGCGAACACAGAGGTTCAGGGTTTTTTTGCAGGTGCATTCATATGTTTGTAGGTGTGAAACATCCTCGAGGTATTGCCTACCTGCAGTTCCATTCCTAGGCAGTAATATATGTTAACCAGATTTTATAAGCTTCTCCTGGAGCTTTTTGCATCAGGGACATTTTTGTTTTCATGCTTGTTTTCTGAAATGGCGTCCTTATTTAGTTTCATCTCTGCAATAATTTTCCTGCAGTTAGTCAAGGCATTTATAGCATCTTTGTAAAGTTCAATCTGTATAACGAGTATTAACACTGCAACAGCACGTGCAACTGCTGGAGACAAAGTAGTAGTTCCTGATCTATAGCAGTAAGACTTAATATCGCATGTCTCTTACTGATTAGGTGAGTCTTATTTGAAAGGTTTGACTAATTGCACCTTTCAGCAAAACTGTCTCAAACTAATTGTTTGATTTGTGTACTGAAGTTCTGAAATTACCATAGTATCTTCTTTCTGTTCAATGAAGACAGGCAGAATATTTAATGAAAAATATGAAACAGTGTGTAAATGTTTTGGGCAATGTTTATGTATTACAAAAAAGGTAAAAGCTTCTATTTCCAGCTCGCTAGGTTGCTGATGGTTAATCATGACAGCTTATGCCTCTGTGAAGCAGCTGTTAACAGATTAGAAGCACATTGTCTCAGTCGAAAAAACTAAAAAAATCCACCAAAACCAACTAAAAACTAAAAAAAAAAAACCCAACTCAGTTTTACTTTGAAGTTTTGATATTCAACTGTCATATTTTTTCATGTCTACGGAACTTTATTTTCTTTTTTATTATTTCCTCTTCAAGAATATCTCATATTTTAGAGACTTTAGTATATTTTATTTAAATTAAATGTCTCACTTTTCTAGTGCCTTTGTATTAGAACAAAATTATTTTTTGTCTGCATAGCTTGTTGACTTGTTTATAGTGAATAGTGATATATGGAGCTATCTATGTCTTGCTCTAAGAGGCTCAGAACTGCTGTATAGCATTGGTGAAGCATCACCTGTAGAGTTTTATTTTTTTCCTGGTCTACCACACGATGCTTTTTTTTGACTTAGTAAAATTGTATTTAATGGTGTGTGCATCTGCAATATTTCTTTCATTTCAAATATCTCAAAGGACCTAGAAATTGCATTCTGCTATCTAAAAGGCAATGGCTGTTAGTAATAACAGCAGTAGAATACTGTTTGTATATGGAGTGCATCATTGATTAGTAGATCCCTACACTCACAGTACACCTAAAGTCTATGGATAATTTTTTTAGCTTGTTAATTACTACAATTCTGTAACTAAGGTATTAAAAAAAAAAGTAATTTTTTTGCCTTCATATTAAAAACTTAATAGTTTTAATGCTTGTCTGCATGCTCTGAGAGCATTTCCATGATAGCTATGTGTTTTCATACAGTGTTTGTGTGTCATGATTGCTAGATTTTACATAACTCATGTACTATTGAAATTAAATTGTCCTAAATCCATCAAATGGAAGGGAAAAAACAAAAAAAAGTTGCTTGGTTGTTTTTTTCCATGTAACAAATCACCACTGCTTTTTGGTAACCTGCTTGTAGACTGAATATATGTATAAAACCTAATTTTACATAGTTTCAGCTTCTGTAAACTGAGAGCTTTATTAGTGACTTTTAAATGAGCATGCTTAATATTAACTTTGGTTTTGAATAAATAAAAGAATTAATCATGCTGTATTAAAGCTATTCCAGATTCTGTCTGTAGTTAAGTTGTGTGATGATGCTGCTCCAGAAAAATGAACATAGTAATAATTATAGAAATGCTTTGACTTTTTTTCTTGTTAAAAACCCCTCAGACTGAAGGGTAAAAATGTAGACTGTCTCAATATTGAAGAAAGATGTGATATCTGAAAACATTTATGTCTGAGAATGTTGCAAGAACTGAATGAACTGAAATATAAAAGGCAGTGCAGAAAGTTGAAGGTAGCTCAATCTATACAAGTCAAAAAGGTAATTTGAACATGTAAAGCTAATACTGGCAAAGCCAGTATCAGAAAAGAGGGTAATGTGACAAAATCATATGCGTAAGGAACTCCATTAATATGAAGCAGGGTAAAAGACTACTGTGTTAGGGAGCCATCAAAGAAAGCTATTGGATGGCTGATGCTGGGAAGGACAGTGTTTTTTAACCTCTTTTTGTTTGGTGTTTACTAAGAAAGATCGTTTCAATGAGCTGTGTTAACAAGCATGCAAGTACTTGGCTTAGATAAACAGGTTAGATGAGTATTCAGGTGAGTTAGATATTTTTGAGTGCTCTAGACCTGGTCAAGTTAAAATACCTGAAAAGATGCTTGCAGCAATGTGAGATGTATACAGTTGCCTTTGACAAGAAGTGAAGTGCCAGTGAGGTTTCCAGACAGTGTTGAGAGACCAAACAATTGTTGTATTATACAGTTCATGATGCCATTATTTTCTTTTAACTATGTCTAAATAACCTTTCAGTGTCTTGGTCAGACCTTCTGTACTGCCCTTTAAAAAGCTTAATTCTCGCTTGAGAATTAAGTCTGGGTTGTCTTGGCACACTTGGTTATTAGGTAATGTCTCAAGCATGTCTTACTTAGCGCAACTTATTATTTCAATAGCTGGTGTCTCTTTTTGGGGCAGCTGTGTTAGTACGATGATATAGGCAGATAATTGGCATGTTTGTGAGCATGCAAACACTTTTCTTTTTTTTTCCCTACAACTGTTATAGTGAAAGACAACTACTTTTGCATACCTTGTCTAGGTATAGCAGGTGCAACTTCCTGCCCTCCCCTTACATAATAGTAATTTGAATTCATTTGAGGGGTACATAATGTGTAGTAGTTTTTGTTGTCCTTCATGACCTATTTTACAATAGGTGTCAATAAGAGGTATTTGGCAGACACTGATCCACAAAGACTTACAGCTTGTCCCTAGAGGGTATGCTTGAACAGAAATAATTAACAGCACAAAAACAAGTGGGAAATGACTAGCAAAGGCAGCTGTTTGTATTAAGTGATCAGAGGGGTTCACAAGCTGACAATGCTGTTGGAAAAAATATTGTTAAAATACGTGAACAGGAGTGTTGTGTACTGGTCAGATACTAGCTAAAGTATTTGCACTTTCTGATCTTTCATCTCTCTCTCATCTGCTTTCCTTCCCCTTCCCCTTTATTTACAAGACAGCAGAGAGTGATTAATAAGGTAAAATCTACAGGACTTTTATGTAGATTAATTTTCTTCTCCCCCTTTAACTTCTGTTTACAACCATAACAAAATTTCAGTTAGGCCTCCTTGGTGACTCTTTTTGCAAGCTGAATCCTTGGTAGCAGATGTTGGTTCATGCACTCAAATTCATGAAGTTATTTTGAGTATCTAGAATTAAAACTATAAACGTATTTATTCTAGAATTTTGACAACTGTTTTATTTTGTTGAATTATTCATGTTGTCCAGAGATCAGTAATTCTAAAAATTTGATTTATGATGTAGCCTAAATAAATCCTAGACTTTGTTATAGATATTTGTAACTGTTCTGACTTTTATTATTGTTTTGGCTGGTAGCCTGCATGTTTAACTCTAGATATTTATACAACTCCAACAAGTTGTACATACAGTTTCTGGGGTTGCTTAGTTAGGTAATTTTTAATCATGCATTGGATGCATTTCTGTCATCAAAAGATCCAGTTACTCTCAACAGGGGAACACCACCCCTACCAAAAAAACCCCAACCAACCATCAGCAAAACAATCAAATCTTGATGTATTTCCTGGTTTTTGCAATTAAAAGATACTGTCAGTATTCCAAGACTAATTCACTAAATTTGTTACATCCTGTAACTAGGGTTTATTCCCTGATTTTCCTGCTTCTGTTTGTGAGGGCTTTTGGTTTTTTGCCTCCCATCCCCAACAGAATGGCCAGGATTCAGTGTAGTTGAACTTAGATCTACATTTCATTGCAAGGGAAATGGCTACATGTGGTAGAGACTAAATTTTGGTAATGAAAGAGAGTACTGGCATGGTCAATAACTGCATTTCGAGTCTTGAGCATCAGGGTTGGTTGCAAGCTTTGCAAGTGAGGTGGCTTTGGAAATATTTCCTGTTTACTTCAGGAATGTTTAGTCAGTCTCTTGGGCTCTCTCTCAAGTGTGGGAAAAAGAAAGGTTACATCAGTACACAAAACCTAGTGCCTCTTTAGTAGCCTTTTGTGTGCTTTGATAGTCCATTCACTGTGATCAGACCCTCAATTGAGGTTTTTGTAAGTAAACTGTTATATTTTAGTAAATGTGTTTCAGTAATTATAGACTAAAATTCAGGTGCCTGGAGTTCTACTAACTAGTTTATTTCTGCTAGTGATTCTTAACCAAAACATTAAAAGTAACTGTAAAATCATAAGTAAAAACAGTGAAGAATTATGTACCCCACTTCCAAATCCCAGCACTTAATGTAGAAATTTAGAAGTCTTCCTGTTTGAAATGTTATTGATTCCATGTTTATTGTCTGTCATTATAATGTGCTTAGGTAAAATGAGAAATAGTTCTTCACAAAGTATTGTTTGTAAATGCTTAAGATAATCCTTACTCACTTTGCACGACTTTGTTTTTGGAAGCATTCAGGCTGCCAAATTATTGTAGCTTGAGTTACTGTGCCTCCGTGGAACTGTGGCATGTGTCAGACCCTTGATAAATGAGAGGCAATGTTTATGTAGCCATCAGTGAAAGTGAAGAAACTCAACCCAGTTAACCTGTTCCACGTGTCACATAGTCTTAGAGTTTCCTTGTGAAGGTTTTTAACATGGCTCGACTGACCTGCAGAAATTGCATGTCATGCCTGGTAACTTGGTTTCTTGCTCTGGATACCATTGGAGTTGCCATGAATACAGTTAAAATTAGTGATACCTTCTTGAAGAAGCAAACGGGGAGTTTTTTAGTGTTAAAATCGTCTCTGCAGAGTGAGTTTTATCAGGGAATAAATACAGAATGGAATGGAACCAATGGTATATAAAACTGTCACCTTGTTATTGCCTACAAAGACTATGTAGTTTTAGTTCCTAGACTAGTTAATAGACTACTTTTGGGAATGTGCTCTTTGCTTTTATATTTTTTTTCCCTTTTCTGTTGTTCCTGGCAATATGTGTGTATTTTAAGGCTTAACAGGAGCATCATCAGCTATCAGAAAACATCCTTCTGCATGTAGCATTTCTCTAGAGAGGCTGATGTTAGCACATGTTAGATATATAGACTTCTACTGGAAAGTGATTATATATTGCTATAAATTAATAAAACATTTATAACTTCATATTTTGTGAGTGCTATGAGATGAATGGGTTAGTTTCCCTGATCACCTCTTCCATATCAGTTCAGCAATTTGAGCCAATTCTTCTAATGTGCATTTTTGAGATTTGGGTCCAATTTCCTAGAATTGGTGGTACTTTGAACAGTTGTTTATTGCCATTAGCACTATATAACTGCAAGAATATTCTTGCAATTGAAGCTCCCATTTCCTCATACATTTTGCTATTTCTAACATGCATCCCAAAAGAAAAGCATTTTTGAGTCAATTAAATCTTCATTTGCAACCTCAAGTTGTATTCCTTTCCGGGCCTGTGATCTGCTTCTGGTTTCTGGAATCTCATTTTTGCCCCTGCTCAGCTGTATCAAGTGTCTGTTCCATGTGCATATGTTAATGCTATACAACTAATTTGAGAGTAACCATCACAGAAGCTCCATTCTTCTTGTAGATTTTGCAGAAGACATTGCTTTGGACTAGATGCACATTTAAGTTATAGTTTTCTGGTCCCAGTATTCCTTTTGTTTTGGCAAGTGTTTGATGTGTCAAGTATATTGTAAAACTGATCTTGCAATTCAAATTTCCTTTGTTCACAGTATACTGAATTTCTGTCCTTAGAAATTAGATTACTGAAATGCTTCCTGTGAATTTTTGTAAGGCTATAAATAAAACTGGCAAGAGTAAGATCTTTTGAGGGCTAAAATTCCACTCACATTTACTGTTGCTATATTTCTACAAGCATGGGAAACAGATGGTTGAGGAAAAAGAAGCTAACTTCTGATTTCAAAATGGGTCCTTACAAAATTGATACAGTGATTTCCAGCATTTTTACTTTGAGTAATTTTAGGTTATTTTTCATGGACGTGCAAGCTCCATGAGACAATCTCAGATAATATTTTGTAGCATGATTAATATCTTTCATGGTCTTAATTATCTTTTATGGATATTTGACGTGTAGGATGTGGATCTGTTCCACAGTACAGATTTTGGGAACCATAGGTCATGGACCACTGGCGTGTCCCACTGTGAAGGGGAAGGGAGCACCTAAGATTTGTAGGTATCTGTGGTTAAAAAGGAACAACAAAAGTCCATGTGTCTGTAACAGCTTACAAAGTTTTATTACTAAATTACACACACAGCATGGAAATTGGTGTAAGTCCCTTATAGGATGAACACATGGTGGTAGATCTTGGATAAGGGATAGGGTAAAAGAGGAGAGAGAGATACACAGAGGTTAAAGTACGTTACAGAGAAAGAAAGGAAGAAAGATTGGCAGTCCTGCCTCCAGCCTCAATGCAGGTGATGGGGTGTCCAGGGTCCTGGGGTACCTGTGTGCCCAGGTTTGATGTGGGTACCTTTATACAGTTAAGGCTTCTGTGCCATGGAACTAAGTTGCTTGTTTACTATGCAATTGAGTTCTCATGTGCAGTTCCTTCTTCTCGACCTTTCTGGAAATGAGTCAAGAGGGCTTTGGGGGGGTCTCTGGTAGTCTTGATCCCTCCATACTGGATTGACCTTAGGTTGACAGTCCATGCCTGCTTCTTTACCTCAGTCCTTTGCTTGTGCTCTACTTCAGGAGCCAGAACACAGACCCTTGTCCAAGAACAGTTCTGGCTTATGTCTGTATGGCCCCCACCTCCTGCCGCATCCCGTTCTTTCTCACGGCATATTCCTACCAACAGTTCTTGGTTGACTCCACTGCTACCCTCCATTGCTGTTTGAGACATACACGTTAGCCCCTTCTAGGCTTCTGTAACACACTGATTCACACTGCGGGACTTGCAGTGTGTACCACTACTACTTTGCTTACTCCAATTGTACTTGTTACTTTACTTGAAACTTCTTTCTTTTCTTTTAGGAGCTGTAGCACTGAAGAATCTGGAAATAAAAGAAAATGCTCTGGTAAGCTAGTGAAAATAACAATAATACTTGCAAAAATGATTCCTGAACTGTGTTTTGGGTTTAATATGCATTTTTTTTGTTCTTACTTTAGGATACACTTTCTTTTAAGTGGAAGCTTACTGATTTGCTTTCTCTGTACCTATATAGATTATCTGATTAATTTGAGGTTAAATTTAAAGGGGAGAGTGTATGGAATTTTTTTTTCCCTTAAGAGAATTCTCTGCAGTTGCTAAAAGAATGTGTTTAGGTCAAAAGCGGTACTGAAAGACTTTTTTTTTTTTTTTTCTATAGCTCATGAAGCTAGGACTTTGTTTTTGGGAATGTATTTAGCCTAACATGACTTAACAGTCTAAATTGGTAACCAAATGCTTGCTTATTCATTATATTGAATTTTTTTTTCAGTGGTTTGTTAAAATTATCATAGTATCTTTTCCTGCGTTAAAACATTTCACAGGTTGCTGAATTGAGCTTAAATTTTCTAAACCTCTTTCTTTCAGAGTCAGTTGGATGTGCCATTTAAGGTTAAAGCAGGACATATCAGTAAGTTGCATTTTACCTTGTACACATACAGGAATTTCTAAACATATTACCTTTCCTTGCAAGTGACTTTAGTCATCCTAAGCAAGAAATTTCCATATATTCATTGATTTATATACTTTGTACACTGTGAAGTTCGTCTGTTCTGAAAAAAAAATTTCCGGAGAAACTCCTTTCGATAAAGTTAAAGTGTACTGGAGTCTTGTTTAATCACCTCAATATTAACAAGAAAAGAGCCCAACACAGCAAAGATGAGTAATTGGGCAGGACTGGATCTCATTCCTTGTCTTAACAAGACGCCACAACTGATTTTTACCTTTCACTTGCGTTTTCATCTCCTTCCTTGTTTTTGCTAAAATAAAAAATTTCCTTGTTGCAAGTTGATTGTCTTGTTAAAGTTAGTGGTTTCTTAATGTAAACTAAGTCTAAGGCCATCATGCTTCCCTTAAATCTACCCTGGAATAATATATTTTCTGTGACTGATCTAATATTTTATTAAAATTGTCACTTGCATGAAGAAGGAGAAACACTGTAACCTCATGATCCCTGTGTTCACAAAACATAGTATTTAGCTGACTGATGATGTATGAGCTGCCCAGGTGCTTTTCTTGTTTCTGAGAATGCTGCAGTGGATTTTCATGGAGGGAGACATTGCTGTTTAGAAGGAAGAACATAATTCAAGAGAGTAAGGAAATACTGTAGACTTGATAGTTCTCCTTGCGGAAAAACTTCTCATGTTGTTTGTGTGTTGTGTAAGAATATACAACCCAAAGGACTTTGGCCTCAGATGCACTGGGGTATTTTCTGTCTGATACAATAATTGTTAAGTGATTTTGTATTTAATATCGATTATCTTTGCATTTATTTTCCATTCAGCTATTTAACTGTATGCCTCAAAGTTTTTCTTCTGTGTTTGTAGGTCAACTTAACCTACAGATTCCATGGCAAAACCTTTATACTCAACCTGTTGAGGCAGTCCTTGATGGAGTTTATTTGCTTATTGTGCCCACAGCCAGTAAGTTAATGTATAGGAAGAAGTGATTATAGATTGGTGGGATTTCAGAAGTATTTGGAGTGGGTTGATACTGTTTTCGTGAGCTTTATTCTTAGTAGATAATCTTAGCAAGTACAATTAAATAATGGAGTGGAAGTCTTTCAGTAATTTACATTTCATCACCTAATTTTTTTGCTGTTATGTAACTGTTACAAAAATGTAAAAATTACACCTTTTGGAACAGTATCTTTAAAAAAATGTAAAAGATTTTTTGATATTATATCTTTTTACATTATGTGTTTAGGCATAAAATATGATGCTGAAAAAGAAGCCAGGCAACTCTTAGAAGCAAGACAAAGGGAATTGCAGAGGATAGAGGAAGCAAAGCAGAAGATAGCTGACCAAGGTAAAACTGGGAAAAGCTAATGAAAGTGATGCTCCTTCTTTCTTTATTTTAATCCAGAAAGATGCAGACTTTGTCGAAGTGTTCTAGATTCTTGGTTTTTTCTTTATTACTTAAAAACCTATTATTATTATATTTTTTTAGATATAATTGCCATCAGTATTGCAGAACCAGCATTCTGAAAATAAAAAGGTTTGAGCATTGATGTGATCTGATATAAATTGGGCTTTTGAAATATTACTTTTGTATCATATATCATCTGACATTTTCTTTCCTCTGTCATAAGAAACAATTTAACTTTGTTTCCCATATCAAAGCATTTTTACCAATACAGCTTTTTAAAGGTTTGCTTTAATCTGTTCTTCGATACATGAAAATTCTTACCTTTAAATTCAACTTCTAGTATTTCCAAGAAAAATATATTGGCCACCTTGAGTGTTGGTGGGTGCTGGTCATACTTTTGAACTGTCGGATTCTTCACTCAGCAGGTAGTAAAGCTAGGAAACCTTATAGTGTGAAAATATAAATGTTGTAGATTATACAGAACAAACGTTTTTATACAGCTGGAGTACAATGTAATAGCTTATCATGCTAAATTTATTATGTTAATGT
>VXAZ01001519.1:1157450-1229167 GCA_013399875.1 Gymnorhina tibicen | reverse complement strand
TTTGGTTTTGGTTTTTTCCCTTTTTTCCCCCCAGACAAGTTCCAGGCTAAGGCTTCAGCTTGCTGGTTCTGTTCACATGCTTCTCTGAGTGTCCCTAGGGAAGGACAGTTCCTTTCCATGTTCCCAGGAATGGGCTCTCTGCCTTCTTACTGTGGATGCTGGACTATACAAAATGCCTACTGCTGGTAGTTACTTCTGGCTGAGGGTGAGGTCCCACCATGGTGTTTTTTGGCTTGTTTTTTTTTCATTGAACCAAGTGCACTGTTTTGCCAGAGTTTGCTGTTGGTGTTTGTAAAATAGTGAGAATGGGAGGGAATGAAAGCTTGTACAACAGGTAGGGCTTGCAGAATTTCTTGCTTATTTGAGTGGGTATTTGAGAACCCAGTTTGGCCAAGGTTCAGTCAGAATTCCAGGGTTTTTTCCCCTGCTGGATTCAGGTGGGGCTGTCAAAGGATTTGTTTCCCAGGCGCACAGAGAGAAAGTGGCCCCCTCCACTCCTTTCTCCCTGCAGCATCCTCCTTCAGTAGTGCCTGTCCTTCAGGACAGCCCCCATCACCCCTCTGAAGCACACCCCTCTTTGTATTCTTATAGCCAGCCAGGGATGTTTAACACTCCCCTGTGGCTGCCACGCCTTTGCCATGAGGATTCGGGCAGGATATTGTCTGTCTGAGCAGAAGTAGTGCTGCTTTCTTGAAATGCAGCACCTGCTCCGTGGCATCTGTGTTTGCTGTTCCGTGGCAAATGTGACGGAGGCGGAGGGACCACACAGCACACCCGGGGTAAGGGCAGCCGTGTGGTTTGCAAGTTGCAGTAGAGAGGGGCTGGAGCTTTCAAAGGCAGGATCATCGGCCCACAGCCCTGCAAAACCACACAAACGCTGTTGGCTGGAAGTACCAGCGTGTGTTGGCAGAACACCTGGTGGCTACTTAGTAACTAAAGGCAAAGCTTATTCTCAGGGAGGGGTTACTGGCTGCCTTGTAAGTGACTTCAGAGGTGCAAGAACTCACACAACAGCTGTATGGGTTAAGTTGAAAGCTTGTCACATACCAGTAGTGCTGATATTGTTGTTCACAGAGATAAAAATTGTATTTCTTCATGGTGCCAGGACATAGCTTATTGAAGACTCACTTCTTTCCATGGAAGAGATCAAACCAGGCTGTAAGTGCACAGATGCCTCACTCTGTGCTAGAGTAAGGGGAGAACCTGAGTGACATCAGTGGAAATTCGTGGCCAGACTCCTACTCAGAAGTTACTTTGCAGTTACTTACAAAGCTTCAGAGATAAGCACTCTGTCTCTGCTTATATGCCCGTTTACCAGGATGCAAGCAACAGGTTGTAGGTTCACAGCCACCCCTGTTGCTCTGTGTCCATACCTGTTTGAGGATAGCTGAACCCTTTGCAGGAGACTTGTGACATGTTGATAGCTACAAGGGCATCAATAATGCTTGATGCAAAAGCACTGAACACCGAGGCCTGAGCACAGAAATCTGCACTTCTCTGCCTTTGTCTCTGACCCTGCTGCACCAGTCTCTCCTCTACCACCTGTAGAAATTTCCTTAACCACTCAGAAATCACTTTAAAAAAGATTGATTTTGTTTCTGATTTGAATGTGTTCTTCCACTGTAGCTTCTGCCATCAATCCCTCTCATGTATTTCCTTATTAGTTTGCAGATTGTTTTTTCTTTGAACCACTGCTGACTAAATTTTTGATCTGTTCTGCTAACACCTTACGCCTGTGGACAGCAGTCTTCTGGTTCAAGCATAATACCCCATAAATGGCATTCTTCAGAAGATCTTTACTGCTGTGGCAGAGGTCACAACTGTGCTTCTGAAGGTGTTGCTGCTGCAGGGGTTCATATTCCCAGGGATTTAATGTGCTCCTGCCTACTCTGTCTGCCCAAACTACAGCTCTGTCTGGCAGCACATTGTAAGGTGGTATGGAAGAGTATGGCCTCAGTAACCTGCATGTCTGTGACCTTGATCCTGTTTGCTGAAATTCGCTTTACAGGCATTTAAGCTCAAAACCTTCTCCATAGCTTCCACCAGTACTGTCTGGACAAGGAAGAGCAGTGATAGCGTATCCCAGAGCATAGCCATAAATTCCCTACTAGCCTTTACTTAAATTCCTGGAGAAACTCATTAACTTCAAGGTCTGACATTTAGCATCATGGGGGAAGTTGACTTTTAAGGGTTTTCTGTAAAGCCCTGTGAAAGACAAAGTCTGTGTCCCAGAATTCAACCCCATTCAGAACAAGTGGGATGTAAGAATATCCATTTTTACAAGCCAAGATGTAAAATACATCCATTTTTGTCTAACTTTTAACAGCATTTTTGCCTAATTCCACCTGTGATATTTAATCTCCTAATTCTCATTCACTGCTTGATTGCCCCTGGAGTGATTGAGTCACCACTGTTGAAGGTGAATTGATGTTTTCTTCACTCTTGACCTGACATTGAAATTTTTTTGAGCCAGCCAGCTATAAATGTTTAAAATTAAGGCCTCCTTTGCTTTATCCTTCTTATCTTACCTCTCATTTGTGGTGCTTTAGAAGTAATTTCAAGTTTTCTTCTTTCCCCTTTGTGTTCAGGGTTGCACGTGATCTTTTATTGGTCTGACTGCATTGCCACAGAGGGTTGTAGTTTGGCTCACAGTACTGCAACATTTGTCCAGTTAAAAATGTTGTAGAGAAATAAAAGGAGTATCTTCTGAAGTCTAAAATTATTAAAACAATACCCAGCACCTAAGAAAAATATTATAAGAACAAGTATAAAAATAAATGAACTCTGACAGAGAATGAGGAATTATGCTGGCAACAGCTGTAAACATCTGTGTGACTCATGGCCCATACTTATACATACATATACTGCATTTGGTAAGAAAGGTAATGCTGAGAGCAAAAATGAACACAATGTCCTCTAATTGTGTAGGAATGGCTTTGAAAGATTATATGGTACTTCATTAGTAGGCTGGGAAGAACGTGAGATAGTCACAGCAACTTTAAATATAGACTGGAGCCTTAAGTTTGAGTATGCAAGGCATGAAAATGGAGCTTTGGCATGGCCACATGAAAGCTGAGAACATCCAGATCTGTCAGAAAAAGAAGAAAAAGTGACAATGAGTAGCATTTAAAGCAAAATCACTATGTTCATTCTCTTTCTCTCCTTTCTGCTTTCCTAATCAGTACTAAATCACTTGGATAAACAAACCGACTTTTTAAAGATACAGCCTTTAAGCTCCTTATGCTTTTTGTTCATAAAGAGCAGGAATAAGCTGGGCTTTTTAGGGGGAGGGGGGAGTGTTAGGTGGAGGAGGCAGAAGTTTCAACCTCTGGCAACCGCAGACTCTAATCTGTGGCGAGTTGAAGTCAGATGTTCAGATGTTGGTTGGACTCACTGTTAACATCCAGGCACATTCCACAGCTCAGGGGTGTTTATTGGACCTCCTGGTAAGTGCTAAGCCGTTTTTATTTTTCACAAGTCTCTGTGTGTGTGTGTGTGTGTGTACATATGTAATATATAGGTACATCCTGTCAGATGACATCGGAAGTAAATGTAATTTAATTTGTCTCTTCTAAAGTTGCTATGGTCCAGCTCTGTCAGTCAAAAAGTGTTTCTTGGCTACATGCTCTCACTTCTAGCAAATGAGCTGCCTTCAGTTTGCTGATGGGTTCAGAAAAGTTACTTTCTTTGCTATACAGAATATTTTAATTTGCTATATAATTTTTATAATGTCGAAAGTATGTAGCATCTTGTGTAGAGAAGCTCACCTATGAACAAGTTGCCTGATCTAAAATTATTCTTGGAATGAGAAAGAGGGAGCCATAAACCCAGCGTGTTTGTAGTCCCCATCTAGCAGTCCCAGTAGTCTGAATCCCAGATGTTTGAGGATATCTAGGCAAAGATCCTGTTACATTTACTGTGTTTCTCTATGCTCTTCCCAGATTTCCCTACCAGTCAGTGTGTTGGGTTAGATGAACTTTGTTCTGGTTCAACAATGAATTCTTGTGATCCTATATGTTCATCCACGGTCTACTGTAAGATCCTCAGTGAAAAAATGAGAGAAACATCTGTGCCTGCAGAGGTGAGTTAGGGTGTTCATTGTGTGTGCTGATTAATGACATTTGTAGCGCTGTCTCCCTGCTTTGAAGAAGGGAAATTTTCTAGCTGGACATCCAAGAAGAAGGAGATGAACTGGGACAGGGGAGGAAGGGGCTCTCTGTCAGTGTGTAAGTGCCAGTACAGGCCTGAGGACCAGAGCTGATGGGTTCTAGGTTAAAAACCACACTTTTTGAGTTTTCTGTTAGCAGAGAGTAAAATAAATCCCAAGGTTTCCATAGCCCGAGGGGAATATTTGGGCAGTGCTGTATAACATTTAATAATTAGGTTAAATGGCATTCAAATGTTTCACCATTTTTCTGGTGAACATTTATGTGATTCAAGGTGAAGTCGATGAGGTATTGCATGAGAGATCCACAGATTTCTGCTTCAGAACATGCCAAGGGAGGAAATAATCTAGGGTAGGCTCATGGTAGTCATAATCTTGCTTCCCTCTGTCTAAAAGGAGCATTTTCAACCTGGATTTCCCAAACCCCTGAAAGTGTGGGATGTTTGCCCAAGTTTTCCTTGAAAGGATGGCTGAGCAGAGCAAGCATGGTAATAGGACCCTGCAAACCTACTCAGGCTTGTAACCCCTGAATGAGGCGTGGGTTAAAGCCTTTGCTGTTCGATCTGTGTACTTCAGAACAAGACTCCCACGCAGCACACTGGCTTTTTTGAACGTGCTGCCTGCTTGTGTAGGAGGGCAGTGGCAAGGCAGTCAAACCAAAAGGAAGGCTTCTACTGTTCCGATCCCCCTCCTACCCCCACTGATCCCGTGGGAAGACTATTTAGGGAGATCATCCAGCAAAACCCAAGCAACACTCCCCTCCACCCCCCTGGTTACCCACAGCTATTTGTTTTGTTGTGTTTTCCACCGGGTAGGTTTCCAGCCAGCTGGCCACCCTCACCGGGCCATCGTCCCGTGATGTGAGTGCCAGCGATGGTGCAAAGGGAGAAACCTGGGAGCTCAGGGAGGGGGACAGTGACAAACAAGCTTGGATACTCTGAGCTAAAGTATGTCCCAGCATGCCCGAATATAAATACACAAAAGGCATTCGAATCAATAAGTAATCTGCATGCCGAATATCGCATCGTGTTTGTCAGTGAGAATAAGGTCAGCGTTGTGGAGAGCCTCACACACTTTACCTTGACCAGGACCCCCACACTCCTCTGCCAGTACTGCGCTGCAGAAGTGACGCCTCTGACTTCAGTGGAAATACTTGTATTTTCCAAGTAGGGGGAAACCCATGGCACTGTCTGCTCCCAGTTCATTCCAGCTCGCTCTGCTGTGTCAATTCAAAGGAAGCAAATAGCCATTTCTACTTGTTCATGTTTAGAGCAAGTTCTAGCAGTGCCTTGAGCAAAGAGAAGGGAATGTGGGGTTACAGCTCTCTGGGCCACAGAGCAGTGTCTTTCTGGGGTGAAACACTGCAGGGTGGCAGAAATATTTCTCTGTATGCTCAGACAGATGAAGCATTCACACCATCACTGAAATTCAATGAGGGAAGAGCACGCAAGAGTGTCAGCAGTTCTTGAAAGAAATGTTTTGTACTTTTAAGCACAAACTAGTCCCAAACTTTTCTATCCAGCAAATGATCCTGTTTCAGTTATTTGTATTGAAATGAAAAGTAAATTTTGCTCCTATTCACTTTCTTTTAAATGCATATGAACTTGAGAATCTGTGCAGACTATAGGTATGTGAAATAGCAACAGCTGAACTGTACTCAAAAAGGTAGATATGTAGACAGGCTCCATATCCTGGAAAAGATCTTGAGATCCCTAGCTCTGCACACAGAACTCTTCAAGTGGCTCTTTGTTTCCCTTTCCCCACACTGGGGAAGACACCAACAGGGCAAAGAATGTAGTGACAGAACATGGGAGAAGGGCTTCCATCTCAAAGAGTAGGTTTAGATTAGATATTAGTAAGAAATTCTTTGCTGTGAGGGTGGTGAAGCACTGGCACAGGTTTCCCAGAGAAGCTGGGTGCCCCAGTTCCCAGAAGTGTTCAAGGCCAGGTTGGATGGGGCTCTGAGCAACCTGGTCTAATGGAAGGTGTCCCTGTCCACGGCAGGGGAGTTAGAACTAGATAATTTTTGAGGTTCCTTCCAACCCAAACCATTCTATGATTGTATGAAATTCTCTATCAGATCCAATTGACTCCCAAAGGATGCACACAGCTCTGCTGTTAGCACAGCACCATGGCAAAAGAAGCAAATCAGCCCACAGGGCCCACTGCATAAACAGCCTCAATCAAACCTGCAGCCCAGCTTAGCCCTTTAAAAATATTTGGGGGGGTGATGTCAGCACCTGGGTTGCCAACGCACTTGTTGGTCTCCACCCTCAGCCTACTTTAGCTCCCATGCAGGGACAGAGCATCCAGACCGAGTGGGAGATAGGCAGAAGCTCGGAGGGAAATAATATCTGCAGTGACCCAGAGTCCAGAGGCAGAACCACTGGGCTCCATTTACCTCCTCAAGGTAAAAGAACTGGCTTACTTATTAGGTCAGATTTTCTCCTGTGCAAGGAGGTAGGAGGCTGGCAAAACAACTTGAAAATGTAGGAATTTGTTAACTGCATGCACTAGGCTTTTAATATTTAATCTGCAAACTAAAGCAGTTTCAATTGAAACTCTCTGTCTTCATGCTGGTATGGTCCCGAGGCTTCTCATTTGCACCAGAGATGTTACAGCCTAATCTGGTTGTGCAGCTGAAATTCTTTGTCTAGAGCTTATGCCTCATTTGTTTAAGGGTTCTTATTTTATTTACATGGTATGCAGATGGGATTAGTGCATGATATTTATGATAAAGTATTCTCTTTTCTCTGCATGAACTCAAAAACATATAAAATTCAAAAATTGCTGTCATAAAGTAAATAATAACCAACAGAAAAGTTTTTGAGTACAACTTGAATGGGATTTTTGAAATATGAGAGTTTTAGCATTTTTCAATTCAATTTATCCTTGAAATTTCAGGAAAGGCAGAAGTTTCTTGAGAAAATACTATTTAATCTGTAGGAATGAGTCACAAAATATGAGAAGTTCTTCAGAAATGAAAATATCTAACCTTAGGTTCTCTTTGTACTTTAAGTGATAACAAATAATTCAGATTTATTAGTCTTTCTCTATAAAATAATAGTTTGCACTTAGTTTCTTCAAAAAAAAATACACAGACAAATATAGGCATTTTAAAACTCTTAACAGTAGTATATTTACGAGGTATTCTTGTTGAAAATATTAAATGAGGCTTGGGCATTGCTTATTTGAAAATGCTTGCTCAAAGCAGGATTGATTTGCACAGACTGCTCACACCTGTGCACTGTATTTTGGGGTGCCACTGGGAACGTCCTTGTCAAATGCTGGAAATCAAAGAATGTGATAAGCTGCCAAAGATGGCTTTCACTTCTTAGCACCCCAGTGCTTACTGACTCCTGGCCACTGAAACAATATTTATTTAGACTGACATAAAGAGCTCTCCTGAATCTGCCACCTTCGTGCATCTGTCCTTTACATATTTTTCTTTTTCTTTTTTAAGAGAGCCTGTGACCTGAAGGTTGAGCTCAAGGACACATCCAAGCAAGTCACCAAAGTTTTCCCTTTGCTCTGCCTGCTGACCTCTGCTCTCTCCTCCATTACTCCATGATCCAAAAAATGGAACATTCGACTCGAGAAATTTGCCTCAACTTCATGATTGTCCTGATTACTGTAATCCTCATGTGGCTCCTTGTGAAGTCTTACCAGGATTGAAAGACTCTCAGAAACTTTGGAGGTGATTTCAGTGCGTGCCTCCACAGACATCAGTAACACCCACAGCATGCCACAGCAATTAGCTTTCAGTCAATTTCGGGTGTCATCAACCCTTTCTTTTTACTCTCTCCTATCTTTTGCCTGTGCTAATGTTTGTAATGGGTCTGTGATGGTGTAATTATTTCAGTCTGCAGTGATACAGCTGTAAAATGGAAGATGCTTAGGAACACGTGGACTTGATTGTCTCTGGTAGTTTCTGTGAGTGCTGTATCCCCATCCCACCACGCCGGCTCGTTTGGCATCAGTGTTGGGTTCTTAAGGGTGTAAAACTGTAATGTAACAGCCTGTGTTATCCGATGTAAGAGGCATAAACTTGCTTAGCAGAAAGGAATGTGAAACCTCTGCTTTCACTTGCACATTTTGTTTAAATAAAGACCATGTAAAACCATTTTTTGGAGCATTCCTTATCCCTCTCTTGACCTGAGCTGGTAACAGCTGTGGTACAGTGTGATATGCTAGTGGGGTGGTTTGCTTGTTCCTCCTACTTAGGTTTTAATTTGTATTTTAAAAGAAGTGCTGTAGAATGGAAACCCTGCAGCATAACAGACATGTAACCACATATATGACCAGTTTGGATCACTTTTCTGTCCAGAGAGACTTACACACTTGGTGCCTGTGGACACGGACTTCAACGAGAGCCTTTGTCCCACTGGGACACTGTCAATAACTGCATTTTCTGAAGCTCAATTTCGGGCAGGGATTCCCACAGTTCTATTTTTGGCCAAGCTATTTTTGGAGCAGTGCCTGGAGGGATGAGCCTGGCCAGCTGCAGGCATAGGTTCCTGCTGGCACCCCAGCCCTGCCATGAGCCTTGCCCTGAGCAGAAGTCCCCCTGTGCCAGGTGCCACGGCACAGCTGTGCTCAGCCTCAGGAGGCTGAGGTGTGACTGTGTCTGGGTTGCTGTGATGGTGTCATCGCCTGCTAAAACATCTTGAGCCAGCTTGAAGAGCCCACAGTCCCTGGGCTTGTGAAATCAGTGATCAAGCTCCTCCTAGGCATTCCCCATCTGTCATTTTAATGGCTTCAGAGAATCAGTATCTTCTACAAAGTACAGCTTCCTGCAGGAAGGAGGTTAGGTATGTGCCATGCTTCTGATACACATCTCTTTTCTTTCCAGGAGGCTGGAAGGAGCAGGCAACACTGCAGGGCTGTGCTGGGCTACCCAGGCCTTTAATCGTGGGGCAGAGCTGGCCCTCACTGGTGGGATTTGGCCCCAGGCTTCAAGGAAATAGCAAATATTCTGGTAGCACCACTTATTAAGGGTTTTTGTTCCTTAAAGTTTGCTAATAAATGAGCCCTTGCCCTGTGTCATTTGTACTGTCCATCTGGGTTTGCAGTCTTGCAGTTTGTGCCTCTCATCCTCTCAGTCAAGGAATCCCCACTGCAGTGCAAAGATAAATGTCATCTCTTGTTTATTCTTGGCTGCAAATGAGCAAACTTGCTTCCAGCACTTCTAGGGATGGCAAACTTTCTGAAAAAAAAAGTGCTGAGACATTGAAATGAACTTCTGTCAGCAGTGGACACAGCCTTTCTCTGCAGCCCACCTTGCACCAGATGCTGCTCTGTTATCAGTATTGCACATGGTCTGTTTTTGTTCATAAGCTTGGCTGAGACATGCAAGCCATGGCTGGAGAAGGACATAGAAAATCTATTTTTAAATACTGTGAATACCTGATAATTCAGTATGAAGGATGAGACCCTTTCACTGGCTGTAACTCCCAGAAGAGAGCAATACCGTGAGTAAATTGGCATTTTTGATCTCATCTCAGTCTAGCAATGGAAAAACCAGAGGTGTGGGCTTCGCTGTCTGAACCAGCAGTGGTTTAGGAACAGTTCAAAGGGATCCTAGCAGTTTTCAGATAGGAAGAATCACAGAATGGTTTGGTTTGCAAGGGACCTTAAAGACCATCCAGTTCCAACTCCCCCTGCCAAGAGCAGGGACACCTTCCACTAGATCACTCTTTCACTTTAGATCCACCCCCCCTTGTCCTATCACTACATGCCCTTGTAAAACGTTCCTCTCCAGCTCTCCTGCAGACAACTTTAGGTACTGGAAGGCTGCTAGACAGTGTTCCCAGAGCCTTCTCTTCTCCAGGTTAAACAGCTCTCAGCCGGTCTTCATAGGAGAGGAGCTCCAGGGCCCTGATCATCTTTGTGGCCCCTCTGGACTCACTCCAACAGCTCCGTGTCCTCCCTGTGCTGGGACCCCAGAGCTGGGTGCAGCACTGCAGGTGGGGTCTCAGCAGAGCAGAGCAGAGGGGCAGAATCCCCTCCCTGGCCCTGCTGCCCACGCTGCTTTGGATGCAGCCTAGGACACCGCTGGCCTTCTGGGCTGTGAGTGCACATGGCTGGGTTGTGTTGAGTTCTCATTATCCAATGCCCCCAGATGCTTCTCCTCAGGGCTGCCGTCAATCCATTCTCCACCCAGCCTGTATTTGTGCTGAGAGATGCTGAGAAAATGTTCTGGAGGGTTTGGGTCATCCACAACTTTTAGTCACCAATCTTTTTCAGAGTTGACATGCATCTGACTTTGACAATACAATTAAGGAAAATCACCTTGAACAAATTCCTAAAAATGAGGATACCAGCCTAAGTGGTTCTCTTTTCAGGCACTTCTAGTTTTCAAGCAGACTTTGAATGAGGTAAGTTACCTGCGTAGGTCATTTGCCTGAAACTGAGGGAAAAGGGAATTCAACACTTCTGCTGTGAAGAGCCAGCACCTTTTAGGTGTACAGGCACATTAATGTCAAAGAACTTCCACCAAATACAGATATATAAATAGAAAATTTCCTAGTTTGAGGGGCCTTAATGTAGGTGTTTGGTGTGACCCTTAAGACTCAAACTCTCTTGATTACGTTGTTGCTCACCAAAGAACTCCTGGATGAGAGATGGTTCTGTGGAGATGTATGCTATCATGATTTTCCATCCCTTTGCAGTATAAAGGAGATGGAGAACATCAAAGGACTTCTGGGCTAACAGTGATTTGTCTTTAGTTTATCAGTCAAATTATTTCAGGCAAAACTTTCATTAAAACAATATTTTCGGGTAAGTAGCTGCTTTAGCCCCTCCAGCCTTCCTGGGTAAAGCGTTCAAGTGCTTGACAGTCCTCACAGTAAAAAAGGGTTTTCTTACGTTTCCTGCATTTGAGTTTGTTCCCATTCCTCTTGTCTTGTTGTTGGGCACCACTGAGAAGGGTCTGGCTCTGTCTTGTTCATTCCCTCCCACCAGGTAATTACATACACTGAGATGATCCCTCTAAGCCTTGTCCAGGCTGAACAGTCCCAGCTCCTTCAGCCTTTTTCCATACGTCAGATGCTTCCTCATCTTCATGGCCCTTTGCTAGAGTCTCTCTCTGGAAAGTTCAGCTCTGGACACAGCATTCCAGACGTGTCTCCAGCTCCAAGCAGGAAAGAAGGATCACCTCCCTCAGTCTACTGGCAGTGTTCTGCCGGATGCAGCCCAGGAGGCTGTTTGGCTTCTGCTACAAGGGCCTACTGTTAGTTCATGGTCAGCCTGGTGTCCACAGTGAGCCTCAGGTCCTCTGCAGAGCTGCTTTCCAGCTGCTTGGCCCCATGTATGCGTTTGTATGCCAACATTTGTCCCGCAAGAACAGAGTGTGTCCCGTTTCACACAGTGTGCCAGGCCATCAGCGCAGCACAGTTCCTGCTCATGAGGAGGATTGCCCAGGTGGCACTTTACTACCCCCATTCCCTCTGCAATCCCACCTCCTCTGTTAAAGGCACCCTGTGCAGCAGGAACTGCCCACGACGAGCAAAACAGTGTTTGCTCATGACTGACCCGGCTGAAACGAGGTAATTTTCCCTCTGATATCTGAGCATAGATGAATTAGACACACGCAGAACCAGAAGCCCAGCAGCAGTCTCTCCGGTCACGTTACTGGGCTTTGGATCAGACCATAGCCACCTAATTCTAGATGTTCAGATTTCAGAAGCTTGACTCTAGGCCTGGTAATTTGGAATTGCTAAGCCCTTAGCACATCACTCCACAGAAACTCAAGACACAGGATGTTCAGCATGCTTTTGGGTAAAATCAGACCACTAGTTTATGCACCTGGATACTAACCTAGAAAAAATTTAGGCACTGAGATTTGAAACTTTGGCTAAATTGTTCAGTGGGGTTTGCCAGAATGCTTTTATCAATCCAGTGGGTTTTCAGTTGAAACCAGTTTCTGTATTTTTTTTCAAGACAATTGTTTTTATCAAGGAAAAATAAAATTTGTCAAAGGCAAATGTCATGTTTGAAAGCTGACTGTGTCCACTTTGCTTTTGAATGATGCGTCACGGCTGCTGTAGGCTGTGTGACCTGTGCCCCTTTCTCCTTTATTGCCCAGGCTCCAGGCCAGGCAGGTTCTCTATCCCATGTGACATAACCAACCACTCTCATGATGTGCTGCCTCCAAGTCACAAGGTAGGAAACTGTGATGCAATGAGAGAGAGGTGAGCATGGAAAAAAAGTGATTGACATCAAGGAACTGCACATGTTGCATTCCTAAGTGGATTGATTACAAACATTTTCTTAGTGACATTTTTTTAGTTTGCAAAGATTCACTCGAAATTCAGTTTTCTGTGGGAAAAAAATGGCACACCGTGTAATCTCTGTGTTCAGCAGATGGAAATATATAATGTGAAATGTTTAAGTTCTGTGTGTGTGTTCAGCAGATGACGTGAAAAAGAAGAAAGAAATGCAAAACCTGGGGTTCTCAGCCGTATCAAGGCAGCATTCCTGTGTATGCACAGAATCTTTCTCTGGGTCATGCCAAAACAAATGTGAAGCATAAATAACTTCCTTGCTATGTAGCAAGTCCAGCACAGCTCTATTTATGCAACTGCATTTGGAAGTGTGCCAGAGGCAATAGATGCCCTTGCAATTCAAGAAGAACTTGGCACAGTCATAATCTATATTTTGCTGGTGCAGTGAGCTAGAAGGGATCAAGAAGACTGACAGGTGCTGACACCCTGGGTTGCCACTGCGGGGGCTCCTAAATCACTCTTCACCTACACAGCTGAGCTGGTTTGCCCCCTGCGCGCAGGGTTTACCCACGGATTAGCGTCTCGCGGGCCCGAGCTGGAAAAGCCTTTGGCACGTTTCTCAGGGCCACATACAGCTGCTGCTCAAGCCAATCAACTCTGACCTCCCAGCTTAACAGTTCAGCCGTCAGCTTCTGCAGGGAGATGACAGCGTTTTCAACCAGGCTCTGCTGTGCTTATCAGCTAATGCCAATCTCTACTCGCACTGATCTGTGAGGGAGTGCAAAGAAGCATAAATTCATACACGGAATGAACGGAGATGGTCATTTTGTCCCACCCTGTGTGCTGTATTCCACTTCTACTTGCCAATTCTTGGCCGTAGTGGGTGGATGAGGGAGATGAGTAATAATTTGGTTTTGGCAGCAGTTGTTAGATAAATGTAGACCCACGCTTCCTTGTACTACAGCTTGTATGGCAAGCCCAGAAAGTTTTTATATGTGCCTGGAGGTGCCTTAATCTTTTGGCTTTGCATTTATGCCTCTTGTTGTACCCGGAAGAGCAGCCAGAGCTGTGTCTCTCTTCCAAATGACTGTAGTCCTTGTGTTTCAACTCTTCCCTCTTGGGAAGCAGGCAATGGGTTTTGTCTTAGCCTCATGGCCAGAGATGCACACAGTCTACCAGAACGATGTCATGCCCTGTTCATGTCTGCTCCGCCCTGCTGTCCCTGCCATGTGTATGAAGGCCCGGAACAAGTGTGGTTCAGGTGACCTGAAGATCAAATTGATGGGGCCAGGATATTATGGTGATCCAGGTATCTAAGTTGCTCAGGAGGGACTTAATCCCTGATGGAGATGTGCCTCGGGAGAAGGGCTCCTGGAGAAGATCCTACCTTGTGCTCATAGAAATCTGCGTATTTCTACATGCACGTGGTGTGTATGTGGGCTTGCACGTCACTGTGACAGCCTGGCCCAGATGCATCAAACAAAACATCTAGTGGAAGTGACCCAATTCCTTAATCAAAACTACAGGACACATGGAGCAATAAATAATCTAGAATGGATTTTGCATGTACCTCTTTTCCCTGCTGTATTCAACCCTTTTGCTGTTCAGCTTCTTGTCCACAGACATCTCTTGGCATAGCTGAAAGCAGGCACATAATTTTTTAATACCTGCAGCACAGTTTCACTGGTGACTGCCAGTGCCAGTAGGACTGACCCAAGCATTGTTACCATGTTAGGCAGGATCTGCTTCTGCTTGCTGCAAACCATTTCCCCAAAGTGCTCCAGTGGAGCAGGGCCTGGTTATATCAGACAAGGATCTGCCCCTCTGTGTCTCTCCAGTTCTCATCTGCCCTCCACAAAGTTCTGTTTCAGCATCACCTGGAAGAGATATGCCAGAAGTAACTTTAGATCTTTCACTTCAACACAATTTTCAATAAAAGAATTTCACTATAAGCAGTATTAATTAACACTTTAATGAAGCTGTGATTTGGAAACAGTAAGCCTCACACTTTAAACCTATAGCTGCATTTCAAACTATGCTTTCGAATTGCTAGGTTCTAAAATTACTAGGTTCTTATTTGGCTTGGAACAACATAAGTAATAACAATTAACTGAGTTTAATAGACTTCTTTTGCAATAAATTTCTTTTTACAACCCCAGCAGAATTTTAAATCTAGTCTATTTTTTTTTAGTGGTTTAAATCTAAGTAAAGTCAGAAGATAATAAGCATTTAAAACACTAAGCCTTGGTTGTTTTCTTCTTTTTTGAGTATAGGATATTTCCCTACTTAATGACACCTCTGGGTACTTCAGCTGCATTTTCACTTGTGTATCAAGAAAACTGTTAAACTGAAACTGTCTCATCAGATACAGTCAATTCCATGTCACAAGGAGGCTAAATAAAGTCTCCTGTGCGATTAATAAGTGGGAACTTACACCTGTTGTCCCAGAGTCACACTCCCTTTGCAGCCTTGGTTGTGAGTTTAGGCTCTTTTCTCTGCTGAGGCTGCACTCACTGGAGCACTGAAATTACTGGAAACTTACTTGCAGGCTTGGGGAAAGCTTAAACATAAGCTTTGTTTATGTCTGCGTAAACAGCCAGCTCCACATGTGCAGTGCTCAGCTTCTAGATTTAAAATCGTACCATGCTGCATCCCCTGATATAGAACTGGGTGAAAGTCAATGAAATTCAGATGGGAAACAAAACAATCAGCAATTTCAACAAATAAAGGCCCATTTAGCCAGAAACAAAAAAAGACCACAGTTAGGCATATTGGTTTTTTGGTGGGTTTTTTTGGTTTGCTTTTTTTTTTTTCCCTGGAAATATTACTAATTACAAAATGAAGTTGGGCGATTTGGAACATCTGCTTGTTAACCAGGACTGGCCTATGAGAGGGGTGGGAACTGGGAGAAAACCACAGGACGTGGTGTTAATGCAAGTATCAGAAAGACAAAGACGATGATACTGGTAAGGAAGGTGCGGCATACATTAAAGACATCTTTATCAAAATAAACTAACTGCTAAAAAAATATAGTAACCCTCTAGCCTGGCTTCTCAGAAATAGGAAAAGTGCAATTAGGACTAAAGTGTCAACCAGAATAAGACACCAGTGAGGCAGAAAGCACAGAGGCCATAGAAGACTTTAGCTTCACACCGCCTCCACGAAGTGGGAAAATGTCAAACTGGACTCTAATTCCTGCTGCATTTTTTAGCAACACAAATTATTTCTCCTTGGGCAGTCAGATGTCACAGAAGGAGAAGCCGTGCGGCCATTAACAGAACACAGGATCAGGATCAAATGTTACCTTTGTAAAATGATGGTGTGACAGTGACCACAATGTGCATGAGTGAAACTTCCTTATGGGACTAGGGAAGCTAAAAGAAGAATCAGCAAAGCTCAGGGAGGAGTTATGAATAAAATACTACTGCTCAAAACACAGAAAATGTATCTACATTGGCAAAACTGAAAAGAAGTCAGAAAAGTTAAGTAAAAGGTTGTAAGGAGAGCAAGAAAAATGTTGATTAACACCAGGACACTTGCATTAAAAGCTAAAAATAAAATACATCAGAAGCAGGCAACCTGCCAGGAGACTGCAGGGTTTGCAGATGATAGATACAGAGCAGGAGTGCTCAGAAAATATGTTCGGTGTAGGAAAGGTATATTAATTACCTGTAGCAGTGCTCACTGTGGAAGGGATTAGGAGAGTTTCCGTGCTAGAAATTTTATCTGCAGGTGATGAGAAATGGTCTCAACTGACGGGCCGGAAGCCAATAGCATGAACAGTGATATATCAGCAGGACCAGATGATGTTCACCCAGTGATTTTAAAGGAGCTTGCATATGAAATTGCTTGCCAAGTTACTGTGGAGTGTAACTTATTGCTCACATCAGACTGGTACCAGAGGAACAGGAGGTGGCAGATGAGTATCAGTTTTTAAGAGGACAGCTGGGCAGTTACAGACCAGGAAGCTCCATTTCCATGTTGGAAAAAAAGCCAAACCACAGAAAAGAAACAGACAGAATTCAAAGGCACATAGTTGCCTTGGGTTGTCAAGCATTGGAATGGGCTGCCCAGGGAAGTAGTGGAATCAACATCTTTGGAGCTATTAAAAAGCTGTGTAGATGTGGCACTCAGGGACATGGTTTAGTGGTGGACTTGGCAGTGCCAGGTTAATGATTGGAGCTGATGATTTTAAAGGCCTTTTCCAATCTAAGCAATTCTACAGTTCTATGATTCTAAGTGGAAAAAGTTGACAAGGCTTCTGCAAAGGGAAATCCTGCTCTTGCTATCTATTACAATTCTGAAACCGTCAGTAAAAGTGAGCTGATCAATAGGTTTTAAAAACCACAAACTGTCATGAGACAGAAAGGGGAGTTCTCCCTTTAACTGGGTGAAAGACAGAAAGAGAGTGTCAGTGAACACTGAAATCGCATAATAAAATTAGGTGCACAACAGACTGCATTGTTTAACATATTTACAGGAAAAGCAGAATGATTGCAAATTTTTCTGGTGGTATAAATGTCATAGGTGAGGGGTTGCAGAAAGTCATCTGAATGCCAAATCATTAGTGATAAAATGGTAGATAAAATTAAAAGTTGATAAATGTGAAGGAGGATAAATAGGGAGAAAGAACATTCCAACACACAAAATAATGAGGTCAGCAGATGCTGGCATACAGGAAAAATCTAGGAATTACTGCAGAGAGTTCCCTAAACAAATCAGCTCCATGGTTAGTGTTAGAAAAATTGCAGAGGGCAATGAAAACATAAAAAGCATTGTAACAGTTTTGACTTGAGAAGATATTAAGTTGAACTAGATCCCTTCACCTTAAAAAAAAGGCAACTGAAGAAAAGATATGAGTAGTAGCAAATAAGGGCACGAAGACTGGCTACTTGCAGTCTCTCAGTCCATCAAATAAATAGCAAACATAGTAGTGACATATAAAATGAAGAAAGGCATTTCACAGAGCAAAACTGAGATGTAAAACTCAAAAGCACAAGATGTTCTGAAAGAAAACAGAACATATATGTTTAAAAATGTTTAGACAAATCTGCAGAAGGAAAAGAAAGACATCGAGTCCTGACAAATATGAGGATAGACCTGCTGGCTCCATGGGAAGCTTAACCCACAGACTGCTAAATCTCAGGAGGTATTCTGGAGAGTTACTGCTCCTTGTTTTACCTGTCAACAGGGCATCACTGTGACCAGCCCCAGCAGCAGACACCAGGCACCTCACTGGGAATGGGGGTGGCCCAAATAAGACAAAAGAAGATTGTTAACAGCTTTCAGTTATATACAACATAGCAGCAAAGAAGAAAGAAAAAACCCTTTTCCTTGCACACAAAGCAATGGGTTTGGCTGTTAGCAGCAGAGACTTCAGAGCAGTTTTCTTAGTCTAACTAATGGGTGGTATCGTTGATTACTGTGCTGTGGTGTTGAGAGTTGGGGGGCTACCAATGTCAAGAGATGCTGCCAGTGGTCCAGCTCAAAAATCCATCAGAAATACTTTAAAACAACTGTCCCAGGTTGGAGAGGGATACTACCTCTTGGGGAGTTCCTAGGAAAGCAAATATCAAAGGCTTCTTTCAGGGTTTAAGAGGCCTCAGCCTTCCCAGCCTGGCTCAATGAAGAGGAGGGCATTTTACAATGGAGAGAAAGGTTAATAGAAAGTTGCTGTAATTTGCTTACAGGAACAAATAAGGGGTATGTGAACAGGCTTATCTGCACTTTCCTTGAGGGAATTTAGGAAGTGTTTAGGTGACTCAGTGCAGTGTTTCACAGCAAGGAAAATGCTTGCCTCAGGGCAGACAAATGCTGCACTGATTTTATTTCCTTCAGGCTGCTCCCATCTCTTTGGGATCTCTCAGATCTTGAAGTGCAGGATCCTTGGCAGACTTTCCCCAAGGTGAGGGAATTCACAACAGCAATTCCTATTCAGGCAACTCTTGATGGAATAGAAGCATGAATTATGTTAAGTTGGAAGGGGACACTTAAGGATCATCGCATCCAACACCCTGCTCCTCACAGCAACACGTAAAACTAAACCACATATGGCCAAGAGCATTGCCCAGCCACTCTGTGAACTCTGACAGGCAAACTGAGGGTGAAAAATCACCCACTACAGTTCCAAAACCCTGAAGGGCATGGCGTCTCAACATGACAGCCAAACTCTGAATTCTGTCAGAAACTCAACTATAATTTACCTGATTTGATTAACAGGGCTTTCTTGGAGATAGGTACAAAGCGTCCCCTCTGCTATTGTTCCATCACTCAGTGGCAGCAAGGGGCTGTAACACGCGAATGACCAGCAGCTGGCAGAGAGGGTTATTATTTTTGCCTTGGTGGCCCAGTGCCCCCAGTCGGTAGCACTGGGAGCTTTCTCAGCCCCGCAGTGCCCAGCGCTGCCCGGCGCTGTCCAGGGTGCTGGAGCGGCGGCACTTCGCTCTCCGCGGCTGCCGGGGCGGCTCTGCCCCGCGGGAGGCGGTGGCTGCGCCGCGGTTGGGAGGGACCCTGGCACCGTGAGAAGGGGGTTGTCCAAAACCTCTGGATGTTTTTGAGAACAAGACGAGAAGTCTCGTTCTTTTACGTCTTGGTTAAAACGCAGAGGTGTCAACTGGAAAGCAATTAATCATAGAATCACCTGAGTTGGAAGGGATCCACAAAGATCACCAAAGTCCAACATTTGTCCCTGCACAGGACAACCCCAAGAATTACACCACGTGCCTCAGAGAATTTTACAAGTCCTTCTTGATCTCTGTCTGGTTTGGTGTTGTGACAACCTCCCTGGAGAGCCTGTTCCAGTGCCCAACCATCCTATGGGTGAAAAACCTTTTCCTAATATCCAGCCTAAACCTCCCCTGACACAGCTTCAAGGCCATTCCCTTGGGTCCTGTCACTGGGCACCACAGAGATCAGTGTCGGCCCCTCCTCTTCCCCTCACATAGAAGTTGCAGACTGCAATGAGGTCTCCCCTCAGTCTCCTCTTCTCCAGGCTGAACACACCAAATGACCCCAATGTCTCCTCATACGGCTTCCCCTCTAGACCTTTCACCATCATAATGGCCCTTCACTCACCATAATGTGAAGCTGTTCACAAAAGTATTGGTGCTTATGGCTTTGAAGTTGTTTTTCATGTTTTTGTTTTCGTTTTTTTTCTCTTACAGGTTCAAATTCATTATATAGTCAGACATCAGTGGTGAAGACTTAGGTTGCAGGGGCCTTGCAAGAAGAAAGTTTAGAGAGGGAGACTTTGGTTTTGAGGAGATAAGAATACAGGTAAAAAAATAGGCGAGGAGGCAAAACCCAAAGGTATGATGGTTAACTCGTTGGAAACTAGAAAACGTGCCAGGCATTAAACAGAGGAAGCTTCCCCCTCTGCCAGGGGTATTTGACTTTCTGCATTTAGGTGGTGTAGTGGTTTAGCCCCAGATGGCAACTCAGCACCACCCAGCCACTCCCTCAGCCCCCCAACAGTGGGATGGAGGAGGGAATCAGAAGGGTAAAAGTGAGAAAACTCCTGGGCTGAGATAAAGACAGTTTAATAGGTAAAGCAAAAGCCTCACATACAAACAAAACAAAATAAGGAATTAGTTCACCACTTCCCATGGGCAGGTAAGTGTTCAGCCATCTCCAGGAAAGGGATCCATCACGTGTAATGGTTATTTGGGAAGACAAACACCATCACTCCAAGCATCCCCATTTCCTCCTTCTTTCTTTCAGCTTTATATGCTGAGTATGATTCCATATAGTCTGGAATATCCTGTTGGCCCCAACTCTGTCCCCTTCCAAATTCTTGTGCGCCCCCAGCCAACTGCTGGATTGGTGTAAGCCCTTCTCAGCAGAAACAAAAATATCTCTGTATTATCTCTTTCCAGCACAGATCCAAAACACAGCCCCACAGTAGCTACTATGAAGAAAATTAACTTCACCTCAGCCAAGACCAGCACAGATGTTGCTTAAGGGTCAGATTTCAAGTGTTGCAGGATGATGATGATGATGTGATAGCTTTAAACGAGATGAGACACTGTGCTCCATGCTCAGTGTATAGAATAACATGAAGTTCAGCCATGTCAGAGAAGTGGCTGCTACAGCAGCTGAGGCAAAACAATGAGATCATACTCAGAATTTGTTTTCACCAACTGTAAACCAAGATATTTCATTCTCAGAGGGTATCCTACTTGTCTTTTGGAGAAAGCGTCCTCATGGCTGAAGCAAGAAAGGAGACCATGGGTATTCAGGCCTCTCCCATGCACTGGCATAATTGAAACCTATATTATTTTGCATTGCACCTCCTTTTCTTCAAATGTGACAAGCAGGTGTTATTCATCCAGGTACAGGGATTTTGCAAAACTGAATTCCTTACGATGGGCAAAGCATTACTTGTCCTTGCTGAGCATGGCTATTGGGACTCAGTCATACGACAGCAGTTAGCTGAGATACATGGTATTATGTGGACTTGTCAACAAAAAAATTTGCTCTCTCTAAACCACAATATTTTTCCCATTGCCCTTTTGTTACAGACAATTTAATATGAAGAAAAGGAAAATATTGCAACTGCTTTGATCCCAGGAGCAGTAGTGAGCTGAGGTATCTTGGAATTAACTCCTGGCACAGTGCAAGACTGATGTAGAAGTCCCACGGCTTGTGCAGGTAATTCATCACTCTGCAGCCCCCAGCTGCAATGGGTATTTCAGGCTTATCTTTTTCCTAGCTAGGTACATGGTCTTATGAACATTTTCACTTGTGCTTATATCCCTCTCTGAAGTTTAGGCACTTGATATTAGGATTATATTGATTAAATTTTCGGTAGCATCACAGATGACCCAAACGATATAGGTGGCATTGCCTCTGACAATGATTTCCCCAAAGGGAATTTGCTCTCTTTGGAGAAGAGAGTCTCTAATTCTCATCACTCAGATGTCTAGGAGCTGTCATTGCTGTGCCTAAAAATAATGGAATAGAATTGTGACATAGAAGTTAATCAGCATTATGTATAAGACTCATAGGCAGTGATTATAGACATCCATAATAAATTTAAGAGGATCACAAAAGATACTCTTTCTAAACAGCGATGTTGAATGCTTTATTCTCTATTCTTAACTTGTACCTATACAGGCAAAATAAAGTGCCAGCCTCTCTCTCTGATTTGCAGTTCAGACAGTTCCAAAATGCAGTTTCCCACCACCTCTCTGTATCTTTTGGATCTCTGCTGGAATTACAAATTAGTTTAGTGCTCCAAAAACACTGATATTTCACATAAGGAGAAAGTCACTGGCAAGCTTTTTAAATAGTCTCTAAGGATATGAATGCTTAGTCTACTCTCTAATACGAGGGCAGTCACACCAATGATCAAGGAAGGCTTTCTGACCCACTCACTGTGTTGCCAGATGAAAAACCATCTACACCTGGTGAGCTAACACAAGGCTTGGTCTCAAAAAACTACTGGCCTATGAAACCACACAATGTCCATTGTGTAAGAAGGAGAACTGGAAAGCAACCAGCCCCAGTTCTGCCAACTTTTACAAGTTCACTGAGCATTCAGGTATGACTTTGGGACTGCTGATCACCAGGGAGCACCAGAGACACCCCCAG
Organism: Gymnorhina tibicen; assembly: GCA_013399875.1. NCBI lineage: Eukaryota > Metazoa > Chordata > Aves > Passeriformes > Artamidae > Gymnorhina > Gymnorhina tibicen. The sequence continues at coordinate 1,207,186 of VXAZ01001519.1, read as the reverse complement.
CACAGAAGAACATAAGTGTAAATGGGAGGGAAAATAAGTCAGTGATTTCCGGGAAATGACTATCATAGATTGTAAAAATCACTTGTGGATTTTTACTTGTTACTTTGCTATGCCTTAAATTAGACCTTCCCTGATGGGGGAGGAATTTGAAGTCCTTGCCAGGAGTCCTAGAGGCTAACAAGACCTTCAGCGCTCTCTGCTTTCAGATAGTTTATTAAGTCTTATCAGAGAAGTAAAGCACAGAGCAGAGAACGCAGCAGGGTGTCTTGAGAGAGTCCGCAGAGTGGTCCTAATGTCCCGAATGTCCCCAGTGTCTGCAGAATCAAGATAACACGGCCTTCTTAAAGGTAAATCATCCAATAAGAACTTATAACGAAAGATATTTTCACTTTTCTACCAATGTTCAACAAATGTTTATGTCACGTATACNAAGAAGAAGAAGAAGAAGAAGAAGAAGAAGAAGAAGAAGAAGAAGAAGAAGAAGAAGAAGAAGAAGAAGAAGAAAGTCTAGGAACAACAACAATCCTCCATTTTGGAGTTTTTGCTTTTCATCTATTTGCTACATTAATAAACCCAAAACCTTTAGATTTTCACCCTGTGATAACCTTATATAACATTCTATCATCACACCGATGTATGTTCTAATTCTTCCCAAAGAGTTGGCAGTTTTCTCCATGGACGAAGGTCAAAACCAGTGGGGTCCAGGGGGGTAAAATGTTTCAAAACAGGCAGGGAAATATTCTCTGCATTCTGGTTCCCACACTAGATGTCTGTTTCTCCTGGGACAGTCAGTGAATATGTATGTAAAATACAGTGTATAAACAGGAGCTTTCCTGTATGCAGCACGGTATTTCGGAGGAGATATTCCCTCATACCTCCAGACAAATGAAGAATGCCCGATTCTTAGTATTACATTAGTGTTAAAGAGTTTCTTTTATTTTTACTGATTTTTGGTTACAGCTAGATAGTTGACGTTCACATCTCCCTCAGATATGTCTTTTTATCCAGCTAGTGAAGGAGAGTACTGTGCTGGGATTATAACTTCATGCCAGGGCTCAGGATCCCCTGTTCTTTGCTGTTGCTGGATTCATTTCTTCCAGTCAGATTTGGAACCGGTGCAAATTTGCTGAGTTTCACAGCAGACAGTCAAGAATTACACTAACTGAGGCCTGTCTCGGGCACGGACAGAACAAAAACCTGAAAACCCCCATTCTATTCTGCAAGACAGAAGAAGCTGATTCTCCCTGGAGAGAGCCTGGAGAGGGAGGTTGAAGGTGCTTTAGGGGCAGAACAACCCCATGCACTGTTAGCAGCTGAGCTAGAGAAGCCCTGGGTTGTCCATGCAGCCACATGCCCGTGTCCCGTTCCCACAGCCCTCAAGAAAGGCACAAAGCAGTTGGAGACAGCAGCCTGGAGACAGCCAAGCTTAGAGCAGCTTTCCTGCCCCTGGTGTCACAGTGGCCCCCTGCAAACTGGGACAGGAGGAAGAGGCTCACCAGGTCAGGACACTTCAGAGCAGCTTTCCGAGACCTCTGCTCCCACTGTTCTTTTTCTGCTCTTTTTTGGCCACAGAGTTATGGAGAAGTGACACTCACATCCTCTGCAAAATGGCTTGCTGAAAAATGTGTGAGAAGGGCCAGTGGGGCCAGAGGCATGGAAACTGGAGGCAAAGTGTGTGCCGGTTAGCTTAAGTTCAAACCAACCAGCCAGTGTGAGTGGAAAACTGGGAGAGAGTAAAGGGGAAAATGATGGCTTAGTCATAACTGCTGAAAAGAACATGTGAGACCATCCAGAGCCAAATTGGCATCACAAATTCCTCTATCAAAGAGAGACAGCAAACTGCATGCTTGGGACTTCTGCATCCTGCCCCTTTGGTATTCCCCCATCCAGCACATCAAGCAGAGGCAGATTCTCAGGGGTGAGCAGGCAGGTTTCATAGGCTGACGTGCCTAGAAGCACTTTCTAACTGTGGACAACACTCCCATCTTGTCTCTGCACCATGATCAAGGGCCCCACTTTGGCCCTTAACCACCCTTCAGGGCTTTACATCTAGGCTATGTCTACATCTTATTGATACTTCCTGACTAGTCTCTTTTGAGAATCACAGATTTTCTTCTCATCCCTGGTAGGGATCACAGAATAATAGAACGACCTGGATTGGAAAGGACCTTAAATTTCATTTGATTTCCTCCAGAGACACCATTCACTAGACCAGGTTGCTTAGAGCTGCATCCAACCTGTCCTTAACACTTCCAGGGATGGGACATCCACAAATTCTCTGGGCATCCTGTTCCAGTGCCTCACCACCCTCACAGTAAAGAATTTCTTCCTAATATCGAATCTAAACCTGCCCTCTTTCAGTTTGAAGCCATTCCCCCTTGTCCTGTCACTACATGCCCTTGTAAAGTCTCTCTCCAGCTTTCTTGTAGCCTTCTTTCAGGTACTGGAAGGCTGCAATTAGACCACCCCAAGGCTACTCTTTTCCAGGCTGAACAATCCCAATTCTCTCAGCCTTTCTTTCTAGGAGAGGAGCTCCATCCCTTTAGTCAATCATCCTGGTGTCCCTCCTCTGAAATCGCTCAAACAGGTCCATGTCCAACCTGTGTTGAGGACCCCAGAGCTCTGTGCACTGCTCAAGCTGGGGTCTCATGTTTGTCCTCATTTCCAGTGTCACAGTGCCATGCCCTGTTGTCCATGGGTTAGGTTTTTCACAGTCCCCTGCATGTGCCTTCCTTGGTTACCCTTTCAATTGGGCAATACTGCCTGTAAACATACAACAGGTGATCTCATGTCCCTTTTTTCCAGCTCCTCTGGTGCTGCTCTGCATCGCTGAGCTGCCAGCTGTGCTGGTGCATTTTGGCCTCATGCTCCTCCATCCTGCTCCTCTCCCTCATTCCAGACTGTAAGCTCTTTGGGGAATACACCACCTACAGCTCTGACAGTCCTTTGGCACAGTGGAGCCCAGGCCTAGGAATGTGATGACACAAGTAACCAGCCCTCCGCCCTTCCTCATAGCTCATTTGGAGCTAAGCTGCTGTGCCCAGCTCTTGCTTGGAGATTTTAGAGCTAAATCTCTTTTCTAATTATAGTTCTATATAGAGTAGAACACTTTACTAGAATAAGTAATGACCTGATTTCTATGTGCACTGCTCACAGGGGAAAGCACAAAGCCTGTCCTGCTATGTTCCTCTAGGATCTGGTAGGAAGAGTCCTGTCTAATCTTTGGCAAGTCTTACAGAAAACCTGCACTGCCGCAAACTAAGGAAAACAATGAATAATTCATTTCCTTATCCATTTCAGTATTGTTTTCTGCAAAACATCTATTTTAATAATTTATGTGATTTTTAGCTGCACCATGCTGCAGATGCAAGAGTACAGAGGGGAGCCCCGCTGTTTTTCTCAGTGTAGCCTGGAGGATTCATTAGTGCAAAATTTGAGCTCCCATTGGACCAAGTTCCAAGTGAGGGGCGAGAGGTGGAAATCAGGGTGGTTAACAAGATTTGAAGTAGAACAATTCTCTGAAAATCAGAGTTCCAGAGGAGTCTTCCTGTGATGCCAAAATGGTCATATGTTGATAAAGTCAAGCTTGTTACGAGCCAGCTGGGCGACAGAGGGAAGTATGTTTGGAGTTCTTGTATTTCCCAGTGTGTATTCAGAGTTTCCCTGTTTCCCCAACAGCACTTGCCAAAGACATGAACTTAACAGTGATAGAATTGCACTCCAGTTACTATTTCAGGCTGTAACTGATTCCTGCCTCTGTCAGATCCATCCAAGTGGCAGAGCTGCGGATTGAGGTTTCCCCTAGAGCTGGGGCAGGAATGACTACAAGCTGCAGCACCTCTCTATGTGACAGCCCTGCAATGCTGGCCACTCCTGTGGAAGGGTCAAAAATCTCTGGTCACATTCTGACGAAAAGGGACAGGTCAGCAAATGACGTTAAAAACTAACCACAATCCATGAAGGGAGGGATTAAGAAGGAAATGATCCCTCATAATGGAATGTAATGTGTTCGTGATGCTACCAGTGATTCTTTGGGCCTGTAGAGGTGGATCTGGGTTCATTAACCTGAGCATCAGCACTCTGTTCACATACATCCTGTTCCACCTAACAGCACTTACTTCACCTGGGGACATGCTGAAAATGCCCTGCTTGCAGCAGTGTTTCAGCCTGCTAAGTCATCACTGTCTGTGCCCCACAGGGCACACAGTGGGCACAGGTGTTTTTAAAGATTGCTCTTTCATTAAAAAAGACAGTAAATTAATCTCCTTTACCCTCTACATGACAGTAAATTTTTCAATCGAGCTTCAGTGCTGCTTCAGGAAGCAGCCAGGAGACACAGTTGTCCAAGACAAATCATATAGATAAGGTAGACCTTGTTTGCTTCTAAAAATAGTACATAGAAATACCACCAGCGCCAGCATTTGAAAAAATACCTTCCAAAAGAACCAATTGTAACAGCAGCAAAATATTTCTCCTTGCCTTAAAGGAAAAAAAAAAGCTGCAAGCCAAAAAGTGTCAGGAAGCTGAAGTAGCACTTGCTATCCTCCTCCTGGCTGTCATCAACCCCCCAGGCACAGATCCTGTCGGCTCTCACAGCCCCAGCTCCACAGATGCTGGCAGAGCACCAAGGGTAAAGAAGAAAAGTCAGTGTCCACCTATGTTGTTGAAGGAGCCCTGGGAACAATTTAAATACACATTAGCTGGGATAAGAAAATGCTATGGGAAGTGCCTGAATCTGTAACAGAGAGAAATATAGGCCACCCTTATAAAATTATGCATACAGAATTAAAGAACTCCAATACTACATAGCCCTTTTTTTTTATCCTGGCTTTAAACAGATCAAGGCAAATATTTCTGCATTTTAACACATTCAACCTCCCAATGTTATACTTTTGTCAATATAGTTTCATCTGCTGAACCAAAGCAATACATATTCTGCATAGCTTCAGCATGCTATCTTGAATTTTATACAATAAAGTAGCAGCTTAGACTTACAACACGGCTGTGCCTTTTTAAAATGACACCTGGGCCGTGTGGCACTGCCAATGTAAATTATTTACCTGAGAAAAATTACCTGTTAAGAAAGAAGGTGTCCATTTACTTTACAGTCTGGGCAGGAAGCACTTGCTGCCCAAGATGCACATGGCCAGGCATGAGCCTGTGGGAGAGATGGCCGGTGAAATGCAACAACCTTGAAGCTGTGCAAAGTCTCTCAAAAGATCCGACCTAAACTTTCTCTACACTTAATTAAACCAAATTCTGCACCCTGCAAACCTCACTGCACCGCAGTGAGTATAAATATTGATTCTTCTTTATTGAAACAACTTTTTATACCTTTTCCCCCCCATTTCTTTAATTTTCTCCTCCCTAGGGAAAGCAGCATCCAGTTGCTCACAGGTCAGTTTGGAACTGTACTAAGTGATAGCGTTAATTCTAATTTTTTTAAGAAAAGCTTAGGTTTGCATCATGGTAAGAGGCCATTCCTGGGGAGGAAGGAAGGCAGTGCCAGACAGATATCCTCCCTCAGCAATGCCCAGCCAGGTTTAGGCACTCACCAGGGATATTCTCTGCCCCAGGTTTGGCATGGATTTTGGGAACAAGCATGTCACAGGCCAAAGCTGAAGCACAAGGGGGCAGGATGATAAGATTTGAAGGCACCAGCATGCAAGGGCTCCACAGGAGAAAGAATTTCACACTTAGCTTCATTAAATCCATCTTCCTGCAAGACAGGAAAAATAATCACCCAAACCAGTTTGATTATAGTGATACAATCTGACACAGAGCCAGATGACATTTTCTGATTTTATTTGAAGTTGACACCTTGAGACAAGGCATAACTGAGAGGATCAGAGCAGTAAGAAGGTAGCAGGCATCTTCGCTCCCTCCCCTGCAACTCCATGAACTCCATTGCAGAGTATTGAAAAACCAGTGTAACCTAATAAATTGCAGACGTTATTTAAGTCAGAGCGGGGCAAGGAAAGAAAGCAAGAGCCTAAAATTTGAAACAACGAAAACTGTTCCTAGAAACCTATTTTATAAGCTTCAAGAGTGACACAAAAAAGTCCTTAAGACCTAATGACTATAAATAACCACTTTGCAAAATCAATGGTATGATGTTAAACATGCATAGTTTTTATTCCTTGTATTCTCATGCAAAATATGCGAATGCTAATATTTTCAGTTCCATAATTCCAAATTCATTGGAGAAGACTGATTATCGCAACACCCATAGACTTTTGCTGATTAACTCCACGAGTGCAAATTTCCAGCCATGTAGAGAAGTCCTGACCCCCAGCTTACATTTTAGCAAAGAAACGAGAGGGCTTAAACCCAAGGAGTTTCCCAGGAAGTTGAAGTACTCCCATTTCTTTATTTTTAATTTTTTCTTAATAAAGTGATGGCCCAAGCAGTAACTGAAATTATATAAAGCACCTTATCTGAAGAAGCTGTGATCACATTTCAGACTTGGGAATACCATGGAGCTGTTACATCCCATTTTACCTGATCCATTAAGCAAAATATTTTTCCTCTGTGTTACTGCATATCTCAAAAATAAAACCCACAATGCTTCAGTTTAGAATGATGTATAATTTATTCATATAATTCACAAGTAGTTGGACACTACTCAATTTAATCTCCATATGCAAGTGATTTACACAAACATATAATACTAAAATTGATTGCTTAGGAGGTAAAAAATACCATGGGTATGAAATGCCATGGTAGATGTTGTTCAGTATACTACACAATCTTAGTGTCAAACACTTTTATTCATTAATGGTTTTAGAAAAAAGGCAGTTTGCCATTTATAATTTTTTTTTAATAAGTAGTCTGGGAAACACAAGCAGTTTTGTTCTAAACCTTCTAATTAATTATTTCTCCCAGCTCTTAGGAACTGAATTGACAACCAAAGCAACGTTTTCAGTAGTCCAAAGAAAAGATACATATTTTTGTTCCCCTGAATTCACCAAGCACCACGTGACCAAATCATGTTGCCTTCCAATGTGTGACACAAAACACTAACCTCTGTATACCCAAAGGATTTTGCAGGAATCTAGACCATGCTTCAGCATGGTGGTGTTGGTGACGACAGCCTGATGTTATAATTTTTGGCCCCTGCCAGTATCTGGTAGTTGTGAGTGTGTTCACAGTTCACTGTATTAGCATCACCAGACCATTTGGTATTCATGCATTTGATCGTAATTCTGCATAAACTCTTCTTGCTGAAACTTGTATCTCATAAGCCTCATTAATTTTGCATTAAGCATATAATGGCTGCATGGAGAAAATTGGACTTTAATGTGTTTGTCTGAATTAGATTAAATTACATTATCTTCTAGATGAGGTCCAAACATATATTTTGCTTGAAATGTCAGTAGTTATCTTAAAACATACCGAGAAGTTAAAAAGCTTTCACAATACAAGATCCAGCTACTTATTCCACATATACAAAAACACTGCTAGAGAAATACAATTCAATTGTCAATGGTGAATTATGAGGAAGGTCTAAAAAAATAGAAAAACTCTGATATCTGGACATCAATTCAGAAGGTAACACTGCATAATGAGGCAATATGAGCACCCATTTAAAATGAAAAATCCCCAACCAGAGAAGCATAAGGGGATCATGTGACAAAAATAGATAAACACTGCGCCAAAAACATGCACACGATTGCCATGGTCATTCAGTATGCTAGTGATGGTCTAACAGTGATCTAAACCAAGAGTGAAAGAGTGCTTCCAAATAAAATCAGCTGAGGAACTACATATTGATTAAACTTTCTGATGCAGCAAAATGAGGACACAGAGCCATCTCTGGGTTCTGGAGCTGTCTCAAGATTCTCTTGTAAAATTTCTCTCTGACACGATTGAATTCCATTATGTCCAGTGGATCCTCATCAATCCAGAATTTGTGGAATTCATGCATTAAGTAGCCTAAAAAATAATAAAGAGGAAGAAGAGATAAGTACAGCATGTAAAGATGACATATAAAATTAGAAAGTAGCCTGGAATAAATAATTAAGATTTGCACAGAAAATCCTGGTCACTGAGATCGGACACCTCATGGCATTGTGCAGAAACAAGACTGAACCTATTCTGTACAACCCCAAAATTGGATGAATATTACACACACCGGCAGAATTTCTAACAATAAATGCGAGAAGTCACTACTCATCTTGACATATGGATTCACAAACTGAAACATAAAACCAGGGAGTATAAAAACAGGGAAAGATGCTGCAGGTGCTTATTATCAGTTCCTTGCCTACACATTGAAAATATTAGAAGTGTTACTCCCACTGTGCAAAGATGAGCAGCAGGCCTCTGCTGCAGAAGGGATGCTCGAATACAGGGGAAAGAGCTGTCAAAGCATTATTTTGGTGGGGGAGCTGCAATTCTGCTGAAGGGTGGAGAGTAACACTTGAATGTAGATGCAAGTATCACATGGCAGCGGGATTTAAGGGGAAGCAATATTCAGACACTCCTTAAGGCACATTTGCTTTCTTCTTGTTATTTAAAAAACCAGGCAGGTCACTTGTTAAGGCACTTAGTGCATTTTTTTGTTTGTGTTTCTTCATTTGTTTTATGCCTTGGTTGGTAGTGGCCTCCATCACACCTAAGAGCTGAATCCAAGCATCCCAAAGACAAGAGAGCACACCTGTAATGCTAGTCTCTGTGCTGTGTCAGCAGATTTTATTTTCGTTTTTTGAACTATGGGCAGTACCAAAGGTGTTAGCAGAGTACCAATGATGCATTTCCACCCCTTGCCCCACACTCACACCCAGCACTTACAGAACGTCTGCTGGAAGTGAGTGAGCGTTGGTGCTTCTGGAGCAACATTGTAGAAATGGGTCTTCAGAGCCCCACTGACGAGCAGGTTGTATGCAAGGTCTGTTATGTTAATGCCCACGATAGCAAAAGAGTAGCTGTAAGGAAAAGCAGCAACTTTTGTTGAGAGTTCTTTCAGCACATTCTCAGAAATACTGATGACCCTGTTGTTGCAGATTTCGTGTTACTGAGATGTATTAATTCTCTCCTTTGTGAGTTTCCAAGGTGTGTGTGGGGTGGAAACCAAGGAAAATATTTATCCTGCATGCTTTGTACAGCATTTCCCTTGGGAAATACATGGTCACAGTAAAAACAGGAGTTTTATTACTGTGCCAGCCTTTTCAGTGGAACAGTACTGATTAATTCCTACAAAATAAGAATAAGCACAGACATCCCTGTGGTCCTGCACTTGCCTCTGAAACAGGGCAAGGACTCCACATGGTGGCCATGGCCGCAGAGTGACCCATCATTTGCTATTTTTAACTGCTGGAGCTCCAACTGGAACTCATTACCCATAGTTAGGAACATCAGGTTTCAACAACCTGTCCTATAAAGACATTAATGTGGCTAAAAGGCTTGTGAAAAAGATCCAGCCAAGCCACCTCTAATTTCTTCCTAAAAGAGAACTGGAGACAAAGGTCGGAAAACAGGCCAAAAACCTAAATCAGAGCATGCTGGAAACAGCAACATGAAAATCAGACTCATTAGGCAAACTCTGTCCTGCTAAGAGATATCAAGTGAAGTATATTTAGGCACAACAAAGCTCAGAAAGTAGAAGTTAATTTGTGAGGCTGGCACGTAAAGAACTTGACATTTCTAGCAGTGACTATTCCCAAGAAAACACATAAAGACTCATATGGACATTTAGTGGTAAAAGTAAATGTTTGGGTATTCAGTGACTAGGGTTTTTTCTCAGCTAAAGACAGCTGTCTTCTCTAGACTGTCCTGGGTATTTTTTCAACTGCCTCTATCAAGTGAACCAAAATATTTCCTTTTTCTTTAACCTTTTCTTGCATTTCAGGAGGAAAAAAAAAATAAACAGAAGTCCAGAAGTTAGCTTCAGAATGAGGCCTAATGGCAAGTTTCACAGAAAAATAAAATATGGGCAGTAAAATCGTGTATTACAGATTTTTAAATACATTCAGAAGGAACATCCAGTTCCATACTCATGAATAATGCAGTTACACCAAAGCCACTGCTTTGAGAAGAAAAAACCCTCACTACTGCTTTTCCCTACTATATTTTCCTAAAAGCAGGTCTGAACCTGGCTTTGACAGCAAGAAGTGAGACTTGATCATGTCATGAGCTAAGAAGAATTAAACAGATATTAATCACCACACTATATATAGCACACAGAGAAAGTTTCTCCCTGCTACAAAATTTTTGGGTTATTTTTTTCTAAATGTAACTTGAACTGTTTCTCCTGTAATCTTTGATCAAAACCAAGTTGTGGTCAAGACAGCACATGTTCATATGCTCACAGAATTTTCTTTTAAAAAGTAACCAGGAAACGCCTTTTTTCCCTCAAATAGACAGCATCATTGTTACCTGCTGTGTTTGTAGCAAATTAAAAAAGATCTTTAAACTTACCCAATTGCCTTATCAAACTTTTTCTTCTCCCATTCAGCTTTGCTAAGTTGGCTGAGAAAAAAAAAAATTAAAATCCAGATATTGCCAAGAATTACTAACTGATAATTATTTTCTTTCAGCTTCTCTGATATTATAACATTGACTGAACACGGTATTTTACCTTCTTTTACATGGCTAATCCCATTTAACATTGATTCTGGCTGAATGGATTGATATAAACAGACTTGAAATGGGTAACTGGTTTAGAGCACTGCCAATAAACTTGCCTCACCATTGCAAAATGCACCTGTCAATGCTCTCAGCAAAAGGCTGTTGTTTTCTAAACTGACCACAGGTGATCCACTTCAGTTAAGCTCAAGCTGTACAAAAGTTGAAATTCTGTTTAACCACTCAAAGATGGCTTTAGCTTTTTTCTGTTTTCAGAGATACATGTTATACCCATCACTGGAGGCATGACCCACCTGAGGCAGCAAACATGAAAATACTCCTCTGACAGTAAGTTTTTATGATTGGCCAAATTCGAAATCACTGAGCAGTCAAAGACAAGGAGCAGTGCTTCCTATTATTTGGCACAATAATGCAGTGCTTTTCAAGGACACAGAAGACGCCTCCCTTAAAATAAAATTAGTTAGGGAACAGACTGATTTTAAACTAAATTTCAGCTCTTCAATGATAAGAGAAAAGAGCTGTGTGATCCAACCAGTCAGCCAACATCCCACTAACCAGGTTTGAGTCTACTCAAATAAGCAAATTTAGCAGGAATCATTGCTTGCATTTATAACCAGCTAAAGGCAGGCACAGAACTGACCCTAACCAGGGTGCTACAACCTTAACATGGCTGTGGGAGTTTTGCCTTGGTAAGGCAAATCTGAGTTTGCAAGCCTTAGTTTCCAAATTATAGACAGCTATGTCTGAAAGCATTGTTCTTAGACTACTCTTGAAATTCAATTAATATATATTACAAGAGAAACAATTCCCTGAGCTTCCCGTAAATAGAGTATATAGAAATTGTTGTCATAAAGTACTTAAGATGCTAATAGGCTCACACCCATTGTGACCTGAGGGTTACTAGGTGGCATGCACGAGGACAAAATTTCAGCTGCTAAATAGCTTAGCATACAGGAATACAATATTCTTTGCTCCTCCTCTAAAATCTGAACCATCTTTGTAGGCCGTGGCATAACATCAGTTAGAAAACCCCAGATAAAGACCGAATAATAAAGGTGGCACACATAGGATGCGGGCAAGTGAAACAGTTCAACTGAGACAGAAAATCCACTGATCACGATCCCATCAGAAAACAGCACAGCTGCTAAGCAACCACATCAGGAAGATGACCATGGGCACCACCTGCAGCATCTGTTTTCTACTGAATGCTCTGTCAAGGCATAGAAATTGCACAGCTCACACAGCACTCCAAGATGCCCTTGGTAATCAAACATGCAAACAAAGAACACCAATATGTTCCAAGGGCTTTTTGTCACAGAATTACCATTAGGAACTCAACAACAACAACAAAAAAACCCCTGAGGAGATCAAAATCTTCAGGATTTAGGTGTGAACCAGCTTTATGGATATCTAACATTACTGGCAGAAGAAAAATGTCTTTTAAGGCAACTGATTTCTATGTAACTGGCTAAGAGGCCTCTATCCCCCCAATAATTGTGGAGTAAGTCTCTTATTGACAAATTACCCACAACGCAGTTGGTGACACTTGAAGGTACCTGATCTCTTAACAGTCAGGACAACGGAGCAGCCAGATTGGAACCATCATTAGTCAAGGTAGATAGGGTATGTCACTATAAGTAAAGGGGCTTTTCAGCTCTGCTAACAAATATTTGGCCTAGACTACTTACGATTAACAAGTCAGTCGCTTTAACTACATCAAGCAGGATGGATTTCATTTTTGATATATAAGCATGCTCATATATACCCAGTGTTCCACCCCCAGCTATGTTTGGGTCAGCTTTAAAGAAAAGAATATGGATCTCTTGGTATTCCAACAAAGACTTTAAGTTTATAACACACCAAATTGTAGTTTGATCTTTCTTTACATGTAGTATCTCAGAAAACTTAGAAAAAAGAAAAAAATACCTTAGTTCCTTCTTAGTGACTTCCCTTTATTATGAAAAAACACAAACAAATTAAAAGAAAGGTAAATAAAAATACAAAAATCACTTGAAATCAGAAGTGAAAACATTTAACACTAAATGTAACCATTTCCAAGATTCAGAATACAAGTTTGCCTCTCGCACTTGATCAACTTTCAGGATCAGTGCTTTAAAACAGACAGCATGTGGCAATACCCAAGGATATGCCCAACAAAGAGAAAAAAAACCCAGCCCCCTTCCTCAAACAGAACCAGCAGAGTGCTCTCTCAAGTTATTGTTTCTGGTCTCAAGCATTACCTGTATTTAGGGTGAAGAGAATCGGTGAGAACTTGCTGAGCTACCTCAGTGTCCCATTCAGCAAAATACCTGCAGACATATATGTTTAGGGAGAATGGTTAAAAAAAAAAAAACCAACAAAAAAAGCATCTGAAGTCATACTAAGGTGTCCATACACACATTTTTAAAGGTCAGTGCATGTGTTACACAGTATGAGTAGCATTTGATGTGTTAAACTCATTAAGCTGCCACTCAGACCCCCAAAATGAAGGATTAAAGCAGCCTCAAACTACAAGTGCACTCCTACATGAGTTTAGTGAATGTGCTTTACCAGAGTTTCCTTTCTACCAGCCCTACACAAAATCAGTCGCTTATTACTGGAGCATGTTGGGTGCTGAGCTCAAGGGAAAGCAGTTCAGGATTCTTGATCTGGCAGATTCATTAAGCAAGATGAGTCATCACAGAAGACTAAGAAATTAAATACATGGTAGGGATTAATTTCAAATGGTAGTTCAAAGCCAGAGTCAAGAGTCCAGATCCTCAACTGAGATTTACTAGAGAACAACATACAGACAGAGAATGATTTATATCCTTCAATCTGTAAAAGCAGAAAATATTTCTTTTTTGCATCTTAAGGAGAAGTTATTTTACCAAATGTTTCTACGATATGTAACTACATGTGGCAAATATAAGGGCTGGAGAAAATAACAGGCATTAGTCAATTCCCAAATTGCAAAGCACAGCTATGGCATTAACACCTGGTGTGCGTGAGTTGGAAGGAAAAAGTGATGTAAAATCACTGCTTAATTTTGAGTATCAACAGAAATTGAAGTAGTAGTCAAACTACCTAAGTCTGCCATCAGGGACTGCATATCAAGTGTTTTGCTTAAGAACTCAGCATGAAATTCCCAAAGAAAGCAGCTGAGCAGTAACATAACCCTCCCACCTACATACTTCCAGGGCATTTTGTTCAAGGAGATCTAGATACTGGTGAAAATACACTTTACAGTTTTCTTCTCGTAGGAAGAGAGTGCTAACTTACTTTGTCACAGAGAAACTAAAAAAAGGGCTTAGCAAGTGGTATTACAGGGTTGAATTAGGAATCCTGAAAGAAAGGAGACCCCTTTGAGAAGAGAAACCCTCCAAAAATTAGGCCAGCAAAAAAATTCTTTCATTTGCTTAATATGAAGTCCCTAGCACTTTTATAAATTATTCCCACAGATTTGCTAAAACCTGCAAGTAATGCTGCTTTTCATGACTTTAGACACATATAAACCCATCTGCACAGGAACATACTTACACCAAGTTATATAAGCCCAGGAGACCCATTCCTCTAAAGTCTGTTTTAGGATCGTCACCTTGGAAACCAATTTCGCACCATTGCTTCGAAATCCGAGCTTTCAGTGGTGAATTTGGCTTCAAGCATTTCCACAACTATGAAGATTACAGGTAAAACATAATTAAGCTTCCACACAGTACAGACTTTTTTTTTCTCTTTTTAAACCAAGCTAAGTTCTGATTTAACATTACTGCATTGCTGTCCCAGCAACCCAAACACAAGATCAAATGCAGTTCCTCTGTATGTGTGTATGTGTGGGGGGAAATCCCAAGCCACTCTGAAGTATTGCAGATATTTCAGCCCTACAAGGCCCTTCTGACCTTATCACAGCTGCTCTAACATCTCACACAAAGACTTGTTTTGCTCATGCTTTGTGCATCGAGGTGGTGTCTGCCTCCATAAGCACAGAGACAGGAATGGGCTGGAATTTGGTTGTAAATCACTGACAGAGCAGCAGAGCAGCTTTGAGTCCCTGAGGCTCTGCAGCAATCTTTCCTCTGGCATCTTTTGCGAGTCTCTGGAAAGGTTATAAATCAAGAGAGCTGACTTGGCTACCAGTGTTGAAGAGCAAATCAGAGAACATAAAAGAAAAAAAAAATCCATACAAGGATAGCATGTGCACCACCATATTTAACTAAGGGAATAATCATTCATTGATCTCACATAAAGAAATGTCCCAAGTGATTTAACAAGCCAGATCATCATCTGGGATAAATCAATTTAACTGCACTGGTCCAGCAACTTTAGTGCCTAAATATCATGTTGCTATGCACCTAAAAGTAGCCTAAATTGACATGTGACAAATACATACCTTTATGCACAGCTCATGTGCCATATCACAAACTCACCCTTTCTGAAGTGTGTTAAGAAATCAGAATTTAGAATTAAGAAAGTATATTAATCACCAACCATGAGTTGGTGAGTACGGCCTCAAGAAAAGGACTTAGACAAAGCCTACCCAAGGGAAAGAGCTTTATGCGCATGTCCCAAATAAAAACAGAAATTGTTTTAATTTTAGCAATTCTAACTGCATTTAAAATTAAGTGCCCTAGGAAGGTTAAAACTTTAATGATTTCACTTTGTAATGACTGCATAAAGCATCATTGTTTAAACCAATGTTCATCCATCAACAGTAAATACAGTATTAATCATTAGTCCAATCACATTAAGTTAATCTTTCTCTCATTCACAAAGTGCTCTCCTGGTAAACATGAATAAATGATAGCCATTAGGAATCTGAATTACCCATTGCAGAGATCACTTAGCAGAGCATCTAGAAGGAATGAAAACCAACCAGCCTATTCTTCCCCAGTGAGGATTGGAAAATGAATTAAACCCTTGGACATATTTCCATTTGACATTTGCAAAAGCAGAACACTTGCTGTAAACAATACGTAACTGCTAATACGTAGGTGAAACTGATACTTTTTTCAAAATTATGAGTTTGCATAATGTTGCATAAGCTGCACTGTTTAATCTCTCCTTAGACAAATGCTCAGTTTCTATTCTGCTTTTATGCTCATGCAATTATGTTTTTAAAGCACTTACACAACTACACATCATTGCTGACATGATTCTCAGGACATTTCCCTCACAGGCTGGGTGGCTGGGAGAGATTACAGCCAGCTCCTTGCTCCTTCTCACCTATGATCCCATCCTCAGACCCAGCTTGATCCCTGGGCAATGTAGATGCCCAGGGTATTTAGGAATGCTTTCCTGGAGCCAAAGGCCCTCTTTAACCAGCAGTGAGATGCCTGGTATTTTCAGGGACCAACACTGTAGGCTGGCACCTGGATCTCTCATCTCCAAGACACAGGCTTCCTCAGTGGGTAAATCTATGTGTCCCTTTAGTTAAAACTCACTCTGCTCCCATAAATTTGTGCATTTGGCTGCACGGGGGCAGGCTGTGAACAGGAGGAGCCCATCCGCCCAAGTCTACACTGATGGTTAGAACACTCCGGGGCAGCTCTGGATTTTGACCACTCTTTGGTGAGACTCCCACATCCCAGCAGTGGGCAAACCTCAAAGGCAGCTTTCCAGACACCAGAAGGAATCTTGACCATTTGAGGCATTTTTAGAAGCAGTTACTTGCATCTGACAGTGCTTGTATAATGTGCCTACTGGGATTCTTGGAAAACCAAGTAACTATGGTAAAATTTTCAGAAGCTCTCACTGTAACTTGTGCAAAGCCTTGCACTGCAAGCTAGAGCATGGAAGACATCTTCATCATCATGTGGTATTGTTAAAGTTTTCAATATTTTTTGTTTTAAATAATTGAAAAAGAAAAACCCTCACAACCAAACAGGTAGTATGTTTTTACAAGAACTCTGAAAATTCTCTAAGAAGGCATTTTGCTTGTAGCTAGTAAGTTCACTATCACTTATTCTATGTTTCTTGGCATTCCTCTGAAGCATCTTGCAATAGCTATAGTTAAAACCAGGATCAGGACCAGGGCTTGCTATTAGACTGTTTTCCAGACTCTATTCTTTCCTCAGTTTCCTTCTAATATAAGAACTCTCTAGCTCTTCCTCTGGTTATGGTTTCAAGAAAAAAATAAGCTTTTATTATCTGCTCCAGTGCAAGGCTTTCCTGAAAACATGAAGGAAGTAAAACCCATTTGGTAAGGATTTCATAACTCTGCATGTATTATCTAAAGAATAGTTTAATTTTGTTTTCATTTGAAAATATATTTTGTAACTATAAACATGTAAGTCATCAACTCCCACTCTTCCATTCCACACAATAAAAAATAGATGTTTGCCATTGTTATACACAGGCACTGCCCTCAAAAATACAAGAAATCGAAGAAATAAATTTGGTTAATAGAGAAAAATATCCTTCTTGTGTTGGAGAAAGGTGTACTGAAGTAGGACATAAAGCTATTTTTCCAGAGCTCACTGCAGGAAACAGCTCTGTTCTCTAAGAGCTGTGTATCCAGTGCCTTGATATAGTCCAGCCAAGCGAAATTCATTTATCAACCAGGGAGTGAGCTGCTTGCTCGGCAGGTGTTACACCCAGACCAGATTATAATGCTGTGTAGTCTTATCTTCAAACAGGTACACGATGGAGGAAGGTGACAATAGCTCTGGATGTTTCAAAGAGGCTTATGAACCAGGCTTGGGAGCTGACAGGAATACAGGATGCCCTCTAAGTACCTCTTCAGCGCCTACCTTCAGAAGCATTTCCTCGTGTTGCGGATTCTCTGAATCGTAAGGCTCTCGGCGCAGCTTCTCGACCTCTGCAATGAGATTTCTGTACCCCACAATCTGCAGCAGGCATGCCTGAAGAGATACTCCCAACCTGAGGGTGGGGGGAGCAACATATTCCAACTCAATCAAGTAAGGCCATGAAACAGCGTTACTATGTACACAAACAATTAATACACATAACTAGTGTAGTCTAACACTTCAATTGCAATGGGAAAATTTCCAAGATATCAATATTACATTAAACAAGGCATTGTGAAATGCATAGTCTCATTTAGTGCCTTCCTTAGATGATATTTGGGATTTTCTTAAAACCGTGACCAGTGATTTTTCACATTGAAATCCCGTTATAACTATACACAGCAGCTTTGAATGCCTATAACAAGCACTTTATGGAATCCTTCTCCTTGTTCCAATGACAGCTTCTCAAACAATTCCCTCGGATCAGAGATGTGAACTTGAAAAGGGCTGAGGGGGGAGAGAAAACTCAGCAAAAAGCTAAAAATAATAATTTTGCTTCTGTGCCACAAAAGCTAGCATAAAGAAGCCAAAACCCCGAAGTAATATAGTTTCAAAGATCTGCCTCCAGGCAGATTTGGCTTTTGTCTCATGTTAAGAATCATCATAATGGTTCTCTTTTCATTATAATGCAGATTTTTGTGTTTCCTTTTTACATTTCCTGATGCATCATCAAAAAAACCAAACCCAATACACATTAAATAACTACCCTCAAAAAACCCCAAACCAAACTTAAAAAAACCCACCAGAAAACCCTGCACCAAACAAGAGCTTTACATTAAGATTTTACAATACAAAATGCAAGTCATGCAGTATGCAACTCCCATGCTCATAGAAATATTTGCTTATATGTGGGAGTAAGCCCTTCAATATTTAATAGTGTCTAAAAATATTTGAACACCCTAGTATGAGTTTGGAGGTCAAGCTAAGTGTGCACCCTTATTCCTCTGTGGAACACAGGCTGCACTGATATTAAGTTCCACAGGTTCCTCATCTGTCGTGTTCGATACACTGAAACATTTTGTTTATTTGGTAATACTCCTAAATTGTCTGAACAGAAGGATTTTCACTGCTTATCTTTTGATACAGGTCCTGCTTGTTTAAAATGACCTCCTTCTATGACAAGGTGACCTGCCTAGTGGAGGAGGGAAAGGATGTGGATGTCGTCTGCCTGAACTTTACTAAGGCCTTTGACACTGTTTTCCTCTACTGGAGAAGCTGGCTGCTCAC
The DNA here is from genome assembly GCA_013399875.1 of Gymnorhina tibicen. NCBI lineage: Eukaryota > Metazoa > Chordata > Aves > Passeriformes > Artamidae > Gymnorhina > Gymnorhina tibicen. The sequence goes on along the minus strand of VXAZ01001519.1, from coordinate 1,188,587 downwards.
GGCTTGGGTGGGTGCACTGTTCACTGGTAAAACAGTGGCTGAATGGCCAAGCCCAGAGAGTGGTGGGGAATGGCGTTACATCCAGCTGCGGGCCGGTCACTAGTGGTGTTCCCCAGGGATCATTTTGGAACCAGACCTGTTTAATATCTTTATCGATGACGGGGTGAGAGGACCAAGTGCATCCTCAGTCAGTTTGCAGCTGATACCAAGAGTGTCAAGAGNCTGTTTAATATCTTTATCGATGACGGGGTGAGAGGACTTCTATCATCCTCAGTCAGTTTGCAGCTGATACCAAGAGTGTCAAGAGTGGGCAAGAGTGCTGATCTGCTGGAGGGCAGGAAGGCTCTGCAGCAGGTTCCGGACAGGTTGGATCCATGGACCGAGGCCAACTGTCTGAGATTCAGCGAGTCAAAGCACTGGGCCCCTCACTGCAAGAAAGACATTGAGGGGTTGGACCGTATCCAAGAAGGGCAACGGAGCTGGGGAAGGGTCTGGAGCACAAGTCCTGTGAGGAGCAGCTGAGGGAGCTGAGGGTGTTTAGCCTGGAAAAAAGGAAGCTCAGAGGAGACCTTATCCCTCTCTGCAACTGCCTGAAGGGAGGGTGTAACCAGGTTGGGGTCGGCCTCTTCTCATAAGAAACAAATGACAGTATAAGAGGAAATGGCCTCAGATTGCCCCAGAAAAAGGGTAAATTGGATATTAGAGAGAATTTTTTCTCTAAAAGGTTTGTCAAGCCCTGAAACAGGCTGCCCAGGGAAATAGTAGTTACCATCCCTGGAGGTATTTAAAAGGCTTGTAGATGTGGCACTTAGGGACATGGATTAGTGATGGATTTGGCAGTGCTGGGTTAACTGTGACTTTAGGATTTTAAACCTTTTCCAACCTAAATGATTCCATGGTTAATCTACAGAATCAGAGATGTCGGCATTAGTCCATTTCTCATGCTGCAATTTTATCCCATTTGAGGCTATAACTCTTTCAGACAGAAAAAGCTGCACAGCATTTTCCATCCTTTGCTGTTTGTTTTTTTTTTGTGGTTTTTTGATTTTTTTTAACATGCTTCACTAGCTATAGCCTCCAATTTTACAGAAAGGCTGTTTTTCAGAGAAAGCTGAAAAGCCTGACAGACTGTGAATTGCTATAGAGTATCACTAAATCACAGCCATAATGTTTTTAACTTCTCTATAGCCTCAGAATAGTTTAGAGCAGCACAACACAGGCTGTGGCAAAGCCGAGAAATTTTATATTAAAAAAAATATATGTTTTTAAGGTCCAAGGTGCATAACACATTCAAAGTAAACCATTTTTGCACTTTATCTAAAGGCAGTCAAGAGCCCCCTGCAATGTTATTTGGGTGAGGGGATGGGGGTCGAATTAGATTCCCCACTTTCCTTTTCGTTAAGGCTTTGTTATTCTTTCCAAACACAGGATATGGGTGAGCTGCTGATGTCCCACACCTGTCCTTGTCATCCTTGTGCTGGCTGTGACACTTCTCAGAGCACAGGAGCAACGTACCTGGGCTTGCACCCGCACTGCACTCAGCTCCAGGTGCTCCACCAGATGGAGGCAAGTCCAAAACTGGAGCAGGGGAACGGGACGATCGTTAAGTTCCCTACCAACCCAAGCCTTTCTGTGGTTCTATGTCTGCTTCCATAGTTAGTGTAGACTGCACATGTCACCACCAGGTTATTCAACCTACTCGCTCTTACCACTAAATACACACACTTATCTCAGAGGCATTGATAAATGAAAATTACTGTGGGCCACCGCCTCCCCTTGAGATCACACAGCTTTCAAGAACAGCCCAGTGCAGGCACCCCTGGGATGCTAGTTCAGCTCTGCAAAGATGCCACATTAACAAAAATGACTGCATACAGATTTGCAGAAACACATACAGTATGACACATGTCCCCTTGTCCTTACCCCAGGAAATTTCAAGTCTCTGCTATTCAACACAAGGCCAGAGCTTCTAAACAAGATGGTTTGGATGCAGGTTTTTTATGTTCAAGGGAAGGCAAGGCATTGGATTTTCCTTAATTGTGTCTAAAGAAACAGCTGACCTGCTTTTGCTCAAATTTCTCCAGAAAACTTCAGCATAAAATAAATGGCTCACATGTAAAACTTCAGTGCTGATGTCTAAAATTTAGCAGAAATATGATTAATTTAATATAAGGACCAATTTAGTGGCAGAGTGTGTATCTATGTATGTGGCATCATCTTGCACATTTCAGGCCCCCATTCCTCACTGTTTTAAAAAGATATTTTACCAGACTGGAGGGTGTGCAAGGGGAAAAGGGGATGAAAGATTCAAATGCAGTGAAATATTGAGTGCAAGTGTTCTAGTCTAAAAACAATTAAGCATTTTTCCTGTGCTAAGCACATGAACACCACCTGGATCAAAAAAAGATAAGTCAGGTGATTTTTTGTTTGGGTTGTTTGGGGCTATTTTTCCCTTTGTGCTGGTATTTTAAAAAATATATTATTGTAGAATCATAGAATGGTTTGGGTTGGAAGAGACCTCAAAGACTGTCTAGTCCTAACCCCACTGCCATGAGCAGGGACACCTTCCACTAGATCAGGCTGTTCACTTAACCTGGCCTTGAACACTTCCAGGGATGGGGCATCCACAGCTTCTCTGGGCAACCTGTTTCAGTGCCTCACCATCATCACAGTAAAGAATTTCTTCCTAACACCTAACTACTCTCTTTCAATTTGAATCTATTCCCTCTCGTCCTGTCACTACAGGCTCTTGTAAAAGTCCGTCTCCAGCTCTCTAGTAGGCTGCCTTCAAGTACTAGAAGGACATGATCACACAAAATGTAACCTAAAGTTCAGGGTCCTGATTTCAAGCAAGGAGAAGTCATTTGCACCTCTGGTCTCTCTCTCTTCTGAATGACAACATTTCTTCAGAGGCCAAAGACATGCCATGAGGAGAATGAGAGGGTGATCTCTGCTGTCATACAAAATAATAATTCATTTCTTGTTTTCTCCTGAAATCATTCCACCCAGTTACCCAAGGGTCCAACACTGAGAAGCTAGTATTTGGATCATCCTGATTGCTAAACATTGCAGTTAGTGATGTCCACAGGCCAGACTCTGAGCTGTGCACATTTACATCCTGCAGTTTTTCCTCATATGTCACCTTCACTAATTTTGCCATTGCTGTTTTTTTTCCCTGTATTTCAGCTATCAGCATCCTGTGTAACACAAGAGTACCAGTGCTGTGACACCCTCCTCAGATGGCAGACTCTCAGAAAGGCCTCACATCCACTTGAAGCAGCTGGTCTTCCATCACCCTCTCTTTGAAGAGCATGTGGGCAGGGTCAAGAGACACCCCTGGAAAACCTCTGTGCTCACTTCCAGAAAAAATTCACAGGGCTTCTCACCTGTGAGAATGAGGGGTTCTCTTTGTTTTGTTCCTCTTATTTTCTTCCCTTCTTTAATTGTTGGGTCACCATTTTTTCAATTCTTGGTACTGTGGTCACCATCACAACAGTTGTCTCTCAAGCTAGAGAGATGCACAGTGTACTCTATTTCCTTTATAATCAGTGAAGACTCATTTTAAGACTACACAGTTACTGGCCTTTTTACCGGGGGGGAAGGGCTAAGAGGGAGATTCCTGTAATGAGACAAAAAAATTCATAATTTTCCAGCTTAGGTTTTAGGTTTTGTTGTTGTAGCAAGACCTTGGGACCATTTTATCTGTTGATGCTGCTGACCACTTAAAGAAAAGCAGCTGTCAATTTATGGATGCCCATTTTTAATTATGTATATCAACTTCCAGCTTGGGAAGAGGAGTGAACCTCAGACTGACCACCAGTATAATATAGCTCTCAACTTTCCTCCTACTGATTCCTGACCTAGACATCTTGTGCCTTACGCTAGGAACTGAGAGGGAAGGCAACCACGAAAGTGTTACCACCTACTCTTGAAATACACACTTATAAATTTAATGGTTGGTTGTCAATCTCTTCTTACAATAATAAATATCAGTTATGTTATGTCATTAAAACTTCTGTTTGGGTAATTAAAGGCAGTTTTAAAATGCAAGCCAGTATATGTTTGTATCAGCTAAAACAGGATGATTTCTTCCCTACTCAAAAGGTCGCATACAGCCTTTCTAAGAAGCCATCACTGTCCCTGCCAGGACCCCTGGTTTGCTGGTATTTTATCCCTGGGGATAAAATGGGACCCCCATAAATCCATGCATCAACAACATACTAAAACAGATAGAAGACTCAGGATTTGCCTATTCAGTCACCATAAAAGAATATTAATTTTCACATCAGTTTTTTGACAGCAAAGCTTAAATTAGAATTTTATGCTGACAGACAGAATTCATCTCAAAATTGTGTGCCACAATAACTATGGAGAACCAGTTCTCCATGGACCCAGGCACTCAGTATTACTGACGAAACCAGTAATTCCCACTTGCTCTGTAAGGAAACTATGAACTTACTGTGGATTTATATCTGGATTAATCCTTTTCAGCTCCATGATGTCATCTATCGTTTTTTCAATAGCATCAGGGTGAACATTTACTGATGTTTGCAGCCGCTAAAAAGAGGTTTTAAACACATATTAATTCCTGTAGAAGCTATTACTCAACAGAAGTTAACAATGGCAAATTTGATACCCGGAAGCTTCTATATTAAGAGCCCAGAAGACCCAACTCAACACATGTGCATATCTTCCCAAACTATTCAACCCTACCGACTCATTTCAGAGCACTTGCCCTGGAAGAACTCGACTCCCTTTGCCCTTGTAGTCAGTTTATCGCATTTCTGTGGCGGCTGTCAGTGAAGATGATCAAAGACTTCAGTGCAGATCAAGAAGTAACTTCAGACCATCCCCCTAATTACACCAGAATTGCTAGCCTTCATTTGACATTCCCTCTCCCAACATGTTGCAGTAACACAGCAAAAAATTATTTCCTTTCTTTCACACGTAATTGCTATTTGTAGAAATGCCCCTGGAAGTTCAGTATTCAAAAACCAATATGCCATCTGAAAAATTTAAGAGGTTCAACTTTCTTGTGCTTTGTCTCAAAACTATACAATTGCTTAAATGAAAGCTTTTAAATAAGATTCTGCCTTTCTGTTTGGGCTAGAAATACATTTGGAAGTACTATGCTAAGCTAAGAGCTCCATGACATCATTTTTGCTACTGCTGAGGTAAGCTTTTCAACATCACTGACTCTTGTGACAGAATTGAAAGGCTGAAGGATGCTATTTAATACAAATGCCTTAGAGAAGAACTTAGGTTAGCATAACCACTAGTACAGTAAAAGGATGAAGTGAAAGAGGTTTTTCTGCATTAATGTATTTAAAAGGAAAGGAGGGAACAAAGTTGAGAAAGCTGCTTTCCAGACAAAAAACCTGACTTTTTTGTTCTGAGTTTGCAAGTGACTTACTGCAGATTACAGATATTCTAAGACAGGATGAGGAATCAAGCCAAGAATCCTAAATTACAACACTTCACTCTCATCGTGTCCACCATGGCAAATTGTTTCCTTGATTCCATCATTGCCACAGTGGGCCTGTCCCTGGAACACAGGACACTCTACTCGATTTTGCAAGATCAACTGCTATTGCAGACACAAGACCGTCTTCAGAGGAAAATGGTTTTAAATGTAAAATCATATCAAATCTTAAAGTGATTTTTTGGGGTGAGCAAAGAGCAGACTGAACAAACCAACAGCACAGGACACAATAGAAAAGGTGAATAATGAGATCTTTCACTCACCTTACTTTTTGAACCTTTCAGGGATGCCTCTGTAAGGGAACAGTATTTGAAAACATCATGTCAGACAAGTATGTTTACACTGGATCCATTTAACAACTTATTTCTGATAACAGTGTCATACTATTTTTAGCACATGCAGAAAGTTACAAAGGCATGCAGAACTAAATATTTTGCAGTTACCTATTTTCATAGTTCTGGCAGCTCCAGGCTTGGTATTGTAACAGATCCTTTGCAATTCACATTGACCTGTTAGTTTCCTGACCACGAATTTCAGGCAGCGCCACAAGCATTTGCAGTAGAAGTACAGGCATACCTGGACAAACATCCTGGCAAAAGAAGAAGTCTGAAAATAAGAGTCTGGAGCAGAGTTTGTTTCAACATGTTCACCACCCAAACAGAAAGTACTTCCTCACCCCAAATTCCCATTGCCTAAGGGCACCTTTAGAGCAAAAGCAGCAAACCCACTACAAACATTTATGCCAGTAAGAGTTAAATTGCGCTTTTTAGTATTAGCCAACAAAACAACCCACACAGAAAGCACCACAACTAGAAGCACAGAATATGTAAACTCCAGAGTTTTCAAAAGAGTACTTACAGAAAACTCTTTGTCCTCTTAACATAAAAGACTGTATAGCTCCTACCAATGCTTTGGGGAAACAGGACTACATGAGCAGGGAGTACAGCTCACCCTGATATAATGGATGCTGAGAATCCAAGAAGACATTACACCCCAGCTTAGTTTTGCCTCAGCAACCATCTGCTCCAAGCAGAGTGGGTGGTTAACCTGACAAACTGGACATCCTGCCAGCATTCATGTCAGGTCCCCAAGAATGAATATTAAGGCAATCAAAGCTTCTCCCCTTTCAGAAGAAAAGGTGTTTAAGAACCTGTCCTGAGGACTGCCAATTCTTCCCAAGATCAGCTGTTACACAGCACTGATGCTGCACAACTTCTCAAAGTACAGAACTGACAGTAAGCCAAGAAAGCCCTTATTTAGCTACTGCAACTAGTTTTGAGTCCCAGCAACAGAAGACAGACTTAGACAAACTGGATATATTTCAGTGGAGATGGTAGGGCTGGAGCACAAACCCTGTGAGGAGAGGCTGGGAGACATGGGCTTGTTCCGCCTGAAGTAGAGATAGCTTCAGGGGGATCTAACAGCAGCCCCCAGTGCCTATGGGAAGATCTTGAAGGAAACAGAACTGGGCTCTTGACAGTGCTGCAGGGCCAGTAGACAAGGGACAACAGTCCTAAGCTGAAACAGCTAAGGAGAATCAGGCTAAGAGAATCAGCCTTGTGAAGAGAAGCTTTTTCCTCTCAAGGACAGTCAGGTAGTGGCACAGGTTGCCCAGAGAGTCTGTGCAGTCTCCTTCCTCAGTTTTTTAATCCTTGACTGGAAGAAGCCCCAAGCAGCCCAGTCTGGCCTTAGTGCTAACCCTGCTGTGAGAAGGAGTTTGGACCGGAGATCTGCTAAGGTCCCTCCCAGCCTCAGCTGGGATCCTACAAAAGCCTGAAAGAGACTGCATACAGGAGAAACACTCTATTTTAAACTTGGTTAGAATTACAGCTTCTACCAAAGCCCACATATTGCTACCACAATTACATAACACACCCCAAACCCATATTTTAATTGAAAACAACTTATTTGGAAATAATTTATCTTGCTTGTTTCTGTGGCTATGATGGCACAGATCCTGCCACATTACCCAACTATCTGTCAAACTCCTGGGGTGCACATGGATCCACCCACAGTCCCTGGGTTCAGAAACACATTCCATAAAAGACAAATTGCGAAGAGCTAACAGTAGGAACATTGCCATTTGGGCATGGTCCTTGGCTTTAGGTGGTTCTGCTAGAACAGGGGGATGGGCTAGATGACCTCCACCTGTGTCTTCCAATCTCAACCTCTCCGTGATCATATTCTGTGATTATATTATAGGAAAACATCAATACAACTTTGATATGCTAGCTTGCCGATAAATATTCACAAATAATTTGGTTCTTTATGTTCTAAGCCTGTGTGTATGCATATTCATCATTAGCCCATTATTTTCTGCAGTTGATGCTTTCAAAGGACAGTTATTTCTTAGGAGAGTCTATTATCCTTTTCAATAAACTGGAGTGATTATTTCAAAATACTGAATTCCAGATACTCAGATAAGTTATAATATATGTATATGTATATATGTAATGCTTGAAGAGCTCCATCACTTCCCAAAACTTCCTGAAGGGCATGGTGTAGACGGATGTTCAACGAAGGGAAGATGAATTAACGCATGTTAATGTCCACACAGGAGTTTAATCTGCTTTATGTTAAATTCAGCTTAATCATCTTTGAAGGGAGATTAAGCTATGGGAACTAAAGACATTTTATGTCTAAATGGAAAGCATTCACACAAGTATTTAAAATACTTTAAAAACATCCACTTTATCTTCAGACTTTTAGTTAATTCACTTAGTACTCCCAAGTGCCTGCATGCAGGCAAGCCTCCTTGGTTTTATGCAACAGGAAGCCTCTATTTTAGATACAAGTTGAGACCTAAAGAATGAGGAATCAGTCCCATGATGGAATCAAGTTTTAGAAAAAAAAGAAGTTTCAGGTGCTGACATCACCTGAATTTGGGTACCCCCTCATCCCTGACTCAAGATCAGATCTGTTCAAGTGCCAGAACGCACTACTGTGAGGAGCTAATTTGTGCTTCACAGCAGGTTATCACCTTCAGTATTAAGAACAACACCAAGCACCAGGAGGCAAGGCCATCAGCAGCAAGCAGCCATTCTTTAAGTTTCCAACAGTCAGAAATAGAGTAATAGAATCAACACAGAATGATTTGGTTTGGAAGGGACCTTAAAAATCATCTTGTTCCAAAGCCTCCTGCCATGGGCAGGGACACCTTCCACCAGACCAAGTTGCTCAAAACTCCATCCAGCTGACCTTGAGATATAAGTATGTCAAAGAATCTATCTCAGATAAAGTCAACCAATACCTTGAACTGCAGCCTTTAATAGTGGCTTGGAAAACCACATAGGCTAACACTGGGCATTTGGATTTTCCAGCAGACATCTGATATCAACCTTCACAGATTTGAATAGTGCCGCATCCGTGAAGAATTCAAACATAACCTATAGCCATTCCTTAGTGTCCTCAGCACAACTCAGCTCTGTAGTCAGGTTAAAGGCACAGGAAAACACCAAATTGGAAGGTGGAGCATGGTAAAACAAAGTCCTGAGTTTTCATCATATATTTGTAGTAGAAATTAGAGTTGCTTTCTTTTGGTCTGCTTTGGTTCCAAATGTTACGTCTCTTTTAAAGCAAAAAAATACAGAGCTCATTTATACGGAAGATGAAAGGCTCAGTTAATTTCATGTTAACAGTCCATGTAAGATTTCCTTGTAGTGAGCAAGACAGCTTCTGTAAAAACCACATGTCCTTTAAGAAAGTTCATGCCTATACTTAGTTGCCTCCAATGCTGAAACATGACAACCCATTTCATTAAAAAACATTTTGATTACTACATTGTGGATAATTGAATACTGTGTGTTGTGGATAAGTTTTGGGGACTTAGAGGAAGGAAGGTATCAGGTGCATTTGAATTACGTATTTTTGCCTTTGGCTCAATGACAGATTTGCAAATCAAAGGAAAAACTCCAAATGGGATAGAGTTGTGACCACATAATTGCAACCACTTTCTCCACTAAAGTTCTGCTTTGGCTGTGGTTTCCACAAAATAAAATTTAATCTACTAAAACATGACACTACAGCACACAAACACTACTTCTGTGTTCCACTAAAATACGCTTAGCAGCTATTACTAATAAACCAAACACACACTAATTTTGACTAGGTAGTTTATAGAAGAGAGTTAGCCTTTATGGGTACCTTCAGTTTTCTACTACTCATCCATCTCAAGCTTACAATTGTTGAAACCTTCCATTTGTAACATGAAAGACATAAAAAGTGTCACAAGCTCTTTATAAAAGTGAATTCTTGCTTGCAGAAATCCTGTAATAAAAGCACACCAGTGATTATGCAAGACAAGTTTTATGCTAGCCCCTATGCACTTTAAAACATAACACAGAGTATCATGAACGAGAACCCCCAAAAGCACAGCATGAGCCATGTGTTTGACTGTGGCATAGTGGCAATAATTTCTGGTTTGTTCTAGAGTTAAATTCCAAAAACCTCCTCTCCTCTGTGGTTTTTTTCCTTTGGTTTGTTATTCTTGTTTGTTTGTTCTGTGGGTTTTTTCCCCACCTGTTTGCCTTTGCAGGCTTCTCAGCACAGAAAATAGTTTATGTGGTCATGTACAACATTATTTCAGATCCTGAGGTGAGGTCTAAGAACAGAAGTATTACAGGGATGAAGGTGTTCCTCAGAGACTCACACTCTACTCTTTCCTATTCCAATCCAAGTTCTTTCTCCTCCTGTATTCCAAGCAGCTGTAAAGACCTACGTATTTGTGTTATACATGCATTAAAACAGTTCATATGAACATTTATTCAAGTAAAACAAAGAAAGAACTGCATAATAAGATGTCAAATCAACATTTGGTTCCCTTGCCAAGGATGCTGTATGACAAAACCAATCAAGCAAACAATCTCTAACATCAGTAATGCGGCTCAGAAGAGATTCTGGAGAGCTCTCTTCCTTGACGAAGACGGCAAAGAAAGGGGTTTCTACAATTGCTCAGATCCTTGCAAGATACAGAAAAATTTAGAGCCAAAACCAGCACAAAGTAAGAGTACTGCTGCAGCAGTGACAGTACTTCTATTTTCCACAGCGTGTGCTGCTCTGCCTGGGGTAAGAAAGCATGTGGCAGCAACCAGCAGAGAGCTCTGAGCATGTTGTTTCACACCCCAACAAGGCAAAGGGAAGGACATTAAGTGGTTTTCAACAAGGGATTTCCAGGTTTGCCTCAACCAGCCCAGCTGATGCTGGGACAGTGTGATGGAAATGGCACATGCGATGGCTATTAGAATTTACATCTCTCTCCAATGACAGTATGACATCACATTTTTCATGAAAACTGGCTTTTTATTTAAAGGTGACTGGCCCTACACAGACTTCTCCATGATAAACTGTTAGAAGCAAAATTGAGCAAAATTTTCCAAAGTTGCATAAAATCTCTGTGAAGCTCTTTCCCGTGTGATCTGTTCACCTAAACAGCAAGGTGTATGTACAGTGCAACATGAAGTACTTCCTGAAGGGATGTAGAAATTAATTACTGTGCAACATTTTTGAAACTAATAAAATAAAAGGTGCTTATTCCCTCCCTCAGTAATTTCAGAACTGTAGTATTTTCAGAGCTAGTAACAAACATAGGTACTCTGGATAAAATTAAGAACTTCAACTAGATACTCAATGCTAGTTACTGGATTTAAAACTGGGGGGAAAGCAAGCAAACCCCTAAAACAAACAGACAAACACAAACAAACCAAAAAGCCATCCCTACCAGAAAAACCCCAAACACAAAACAAACCCAAAACCAACCCCAAACCAAACCAAAAAAACCCACACCCCCAGAGCCCCTAGTTTAAAAGAATGAAACAAAAGTCACAAGTCACTAAGCATACTTACACATCATTTTCTTTCCTTTGTGTCCTGTTTTAGGTCCTAAGGATACTAAAGATTCTTATTTTTCCTGAAGGACATACTAATCTCAGAAAAGAGTACAGTACACATCAGTATTTCCTTTCTGAGGATTCTAACTACAGTTTGAGAAGTCAAGGACACGCTAGTCATGGCTGATAAGTTGTCCAAATGGGTGAGTAAGCAAGTGATACAACCCTGTTAGGACCTCATTAACTTGACTATCTTTGGTTTATGTGCCTAATTTACAGTGTGTATACAAGGTCAACCAAGAAGTGAGGTACCAATCACCATTTCTACCATAGGCAGACCTGCTATTACCCCTTTAAAACACAAGAAATTGCTTTCATTCTGTGCCTTGGCAGACTTGACAACTGAAATCCACCTTATCTCCCCATTTAGACATGGGAGCAACTCACTGTGGCGACTAGGGAAGACAGAAGAATAGTTTTTAACAGCAGCTTTCCACACATTCACTGCTCTTGCTGTTTGCTGATTTGATTTTCATTTTATCTGATATGACTCCAGTTCACTTAAAGTCTGCTAGTGCTTACAGTCTGCTTTGCAGTAGATCAAGAGAAGATGTCAAATTTCTAGGATTTACTGAAAAAAACCTACGTGTCTACTACAGTTGGTTCTTCAAGTTGTTACTGTTTCAGATGTTTAAGATAAATTACAGTCAAAGTAGAAGTGTTGCTGATAGACTCCTCAGAACCTCTTTACAACAAGAAGAAAAAGCCCTGAAAGATTAAGTATTTAACTGAGAAACAGCTTTTTTTTTCATAAGTAATATTTCAGATGTCAGAAATAATTCATATCAGAGCAAGTTCAACATGAAAAGAAACCTAAACCATCTATTTTCATTTGGATATCACCTTGAATTGGAAATTTGAGCATAAGAGTCTAAATTTAGGGATTTAGAGTTACTCCAACTACTAGACTGTTTAATAGACAGACTCCTTCTCCAACCAAGTTGGGTGAGAGCGATGATCTATTAGAGGTAGGAAGGCTCTGCAGAGGGGTCTGGGCAGGCTGGATCAAAGGGCCAAGGCCAATTGTACGAGGTTCAACAAGGCCAGGTGCTGGGTCCCCAGGCAGTGCTACAGGCTGGGAGCAGTGGCTGGGAAGCTGTCCAGCAAAAAAGGACCTGGGGGTGCTGGTCAACAGCAGCTGAACATGAGCCAGCCTGAACCCAGGTGCCCAAGAAGGCCAATGGCACCTGGCCTGGATCAGCAGGGGTGTGGCCAGCAGGACCAGGGCAGTGACCGTCCCCCTGCACTCGGCACTGCTGAGGCCACACCTCCAATCCTGTGTTCAGTTCTGGGCCCCTCACTGCAAGGAAGACATTGAGGGGCTGGAGCGTGTCCAGAGAAGGGCAGCGGAGCTGGGGAAGGGTCTGGAGCACAAGTCCTGTGAGGAGCAGCTGAGGGAGCTGGGGGTGTTCAGCCTGGAGAAAAGGAGGCTCAGGGGGAGAAACTCATCGCTCTCTACAACCACCTGAAAGGAGGGTGTAGCCAGATTGGGGTCACTCTCTTCTCCCAAGACAAGAGAAAACAGCTTCAGTTTGTGCCAGGGAAGGTTTAGATTGAAAATTATCAAAAATTTCTTCACAAAAAGAATTGTCAAACATTGGAACAGGCTGCCCAGAGAGGTGGTGAAATCACCATCCCTGGAGATATTTAGAGGAAACATAGATATGGCATTCAGTGACATGGTTAAGTGGTAGACTTGACTGTGCTGAGTTAATGGTTCGATTGAATGATCTTAAAAGTCTTTTCCAACCTAAGGAATTCTATGATTCTAAAGAAATGGAACAGGTTTTTCAGGTAGGCTGCAGAATCTCCATCCTTGGAGGTGTTCAAAATGTGTCTGGATGCAGCCCTGAGCAACCTGCTATAGCTGACCCTGCTTTGAGCAATAGGATAGGACTTCATGATTTTCAGAGCTGTGTTTCAATCTCACTAAATGCTTACAACAAGATGGATTTGAACTCCACTCTTCAAAGTTCTACTTGAGTCTCCAGGTGAATATCTGCTGCATGAAGTTGCTAAAGTACTGTCACTACTTAGAAAGAAAAGTCAAGGTTATCATAACTTCAGAGATGAAAGCCCTGTTCCTCTCGTGGTCTGTTTTATGGCATTTTCCATGTTGCAATCAACAAAATGACTTGCAGTTTGTGCAGACTTAACTCACTGGTTTTAAACACAGAGATAATCCATGCCATCAGCATCAGCTGTTCTGGTGTCTGTTCCACGTTTTGCAACAAGGAAAACACTGTGCCACTGAGCAGTCCCTGCTATCAGAATTCCACATTTCAGCCCTGCTTTTGATCTTCACAAACAGTTATGGATGATTTAAGCTCCCAGGTGGTGCTGCTATTGGTAACAGACAAACATAAGGACACAATATACATTAACTTGTTTCTTTTCCAACTGATTTCCAAGCCAAGCTGGAAGGCTTAATAACCTTGTCTTGCACATATATGTCCCTGCAGTTCCACGCTTCACTGCCTTATTCCCCATCACACAAACCTGCAACTGCAGGTTGCAAACACAGAGCAGAACTCATTATCCCCAGTAAGTGCTTTTCTTGGAGGATATTTGCTTCTTAATCTCTCTGGTTTTCTTCAGTATTTACAAAATGTGGGGAGGATAGTACTCCTATCAGTTCATGTCAAAGGATTAACATAACGTAATATAAGAAAATTCAGATGCTTGCAAGCAAACAGAAATAGCTCTCCTATTTCAACACTGTTCGTATTTTTGGTGCTCTGTACTCTCTTCCCCCCCATCCCTTAATCCAACTTTCTGTTCAGCATTTGGAATACTGGACCTTCCATAACGAAGTCCTAGACTGTCATCTTTAGATAAGCAACTGTTTTTCAGAAGATCCACCTTGACTATTTAAGAGAATCTAGCACCACCAAGACTTTTCAAATCTTTTAGAATTCACTGACTTCAGGAGTGAAGAGAAGTAGAAGTTAGTTTCTCCAAGACAGCCTCAGGAATCCACATATTCAAAATAGCACTCTTTCTCCAACATGGAAAAATCATCAAGGGGCCAGAAGAGCTAAAGGTGAGCAGTATAAGAAGTTTAACAGGAAGAGAGCTGTCAGCTTAAAAGTTGTCAGCAACTCAGCTTCTCCATCAGGAGGGAGCAAAATTACTTTATGTTCAGAAAATACCAGACCATTACGGGGGCAAGCTGTAACACCCTCTGTGATCCCAGCCAGAGGCTCCCACCCCTCTCACAGGACGGTAGCGTCCACTTTATGAAGGACTCATGAACCAAATCCCATATGGAATCAGTTTGTGCCCTTGGGTCAGGCTCCTGAACAAGTCTGTACAGAGAAAAAAGGTAAAAATTATAGAGGCAGGACTGTTGAGAAGGAAATAATTAGCAGGATTCCAGAAGAAAGGCTCTGACATGAGATTATAAAATTGTAAAGGGAAAAAGAAGTGAAGGGATGTTAGTCAGGCTATTTGTGAACTTTCAGGTCACTGGACCAATCCCAGTGGAATTGGTGGAAGACTTGGGACCACCCAGGACCTGGGGCACAGAGCTGCAAGGGTCAATTCTTTCCCTCCTGGCTGGTGCCTTTCAGGTGGTGAGCACACTAATGTTTAAATTAAGGCTCAATTCAACCTTGGCTGTGTTTTGTGGATGTTAGCAAACAAATAGTTGCTTTAAACTTTCGGTCTGTCTATGTTCTGCTTACAGAGTCCTTTTGCAGCTGGTTCAAGATACCTGAGGAAGTTGGCCCAAACACTCCACAGAAATGCCTAAGCCATGTCTGTCTTGGCAGCAAAATCATTACAGATGATCAGCCTAGAGGTAATGATGCTGATATCCATAGTGTGTAAGATTCTTTTCTATAAGTAGTCTAAAAAGGGAGAAAAATATAGTGACAGATGCTCTATACAGAAGCATATGTTTCAGTCCTCTTGAAAAGGTTCCTCCCATACAGACAGAATATGATTTCTTTGGTTTATACACAAATCAAGCTCTTGATCTGTATTAGTTTTGAGAAGTGCTCAACTCCCTCCACCAACTACAGAACAAATACAACATGGGCTTTCTGCACCTACATCTGTTGTCTGCAAGTCCCCCATTCTATCCCTGGTTTATAGGGAAACAACTGCTAGCCATATGTAGGAGCAAGTAATTAACATTTCTCCTGCAAATTGAACATGATCAGCTTCAAAAACACTTGCACATCTTCAGCAAGCTTCTCTGCTTTCACAAACAACACTCCAAAAATCCAGACAGTGGACAAGAGCAGGAAGGAAAAAACCCAACGTTTTTCAAGCTCTGCTCTATATTACTATTTCTTCTATTTCCCCCTGACATATCAGGCACTACTGATTTGATACATCACTGCTCCAATCCCAAAAGACAGTTCCTACATTCTTTGCTTCTATAAAGAACTGCAAAGGAAAATTTAAATTAAAATAGCTTTAATTAAATAGTGAAATCTAGGTGAACAGAAAGCAGTCTAGTATAAACTAGTTTACACCTTCTGTAATACTTTTAACAGCTAAACCATTTAGCTCACTGCAGCATAAAATTAGGATAATTCAACACTTTTGAGAAAATACAGAACAGTTACCTCAGGAAGTGTTTCATGGTGATGGTTTGGTTTGTGTTGCTAGAGCCGTAATATATTGATCACTGATGACCTCTTCTTCACAGGTGATATTAGTGCTGTAGAAATAGAATTGAGACTTATTTACTGACAGAAAAAAAGAAAAAGGGATACTTCAGTTTTTAAAAATTGTTCTTGAAACAAACATCTATGGAAATACAAGCGAAATACGTTAAGAAAAATCTCATGTCAATAAAAACAAACCAAAAAATCATAAGGTGTTCACACTTCAGCCTGAACATATACTTTGACCAGACTATACTACCCATGTCTTTTTTCAGAGAAGTAAAAAGCTTGAATGAGAATGAGAAGTAAGTGAGAAGGCTTAAAGAAGTATCTAGACATTTTCAAACACTTGTGTTCTTCAAACACCTGTCTGGTTCACAGCAGCTCCCGAGCAGCAGTTTCAAGAGACATTCAGTTCCCTCTGCTCTTAGAAGTCCTCTCTTCACCATGATTTTCACGATACATGCCACAGGGTAATAAAATATGCTGAGTTGGAAGGGACCCACAAGGATCATCGGGTCTAACTCCTGGCCGTGTGCAGGACACCCCAAGAGTCACACCACGTGCCTGAGAGTGTTGCTCAAACACTTCTTGAATTCAGAGTTCTTAAAATACAGTTGACCGGGCTGCCCATTGGTTCTGTGATCTAGTGTCCTACGGTTAATGTTTATTGTGATTACCAAAAAGTTCCAGCAGAGGAGAACAGGAAGAATTCATGAAGAAATTTCATAAATATAACCCTGCCTGTGTACTGTCTCCCCAGTCACCACCTCTTTTCTTTAACTTTCTAAAATTAAGTCTTCACATACAAGTGGTATTTGACTAAAAGATGCAGACTTTTCAAATTACTGTACTTCATGTCCTGTAAAAGGCAGTAAAACATTTTTACTTGCTGCCAGAAAATGGGACACTGCTACACATGTCTGCTATTGGGACAACTTAGTCCAACACTTAAAGGGAACAAGACCATGCTTTCAAGCTCTGTACTAATACAAACCACACACAAAGGCCTGAATGAAAGTTCTGTTGTTAAGAAATCATTTAAGAGCCCATTTTTCCTTAGCACTGCCTGCTGAAAAGTGCTGAAGGCCTTAAGAAATCTGACCTCTTTTGTCACAAATTTATAAATCTAGAGAACCTCAAACCTATTTTCTTCTGCAGGACATATCAGCACTGATAGGACAAAAATCTTGCTCTACCATGTTCTAGGACAAAAATCTTGCTCTACCATGTTCTCCTATTCTTTCCTCTTTGTAACTTGCAAGTTTTATATTGTGCTATTGCCTGCTGACAGGAACAGAACAAGCACTTAAGTTCAGAAAAATACAGCTATCTTGTTGGATTACATCACATACAGCTTGCTAAAAATATATAATCCCTGAACTGTGAAAGCTTCCTTAATTTATATTGTTTTTGACTTGCTGAATCATGTTGCTGTCCCCTGAATACAGCTGTAATTGGTGCTGGCTGCAGTGACACCTGCTTGCAAGGGCAGAGAGATGCTAACTCTGGTTCATTAATGAACACAAGAGGCAGGCTCCAAACACTTCCTGCTACAGCTTTTGATAGGTCTTCTACGGCAGCGAGCACAGGAGATAGGCAAAAACTGGAGGGGATGTAACCTGCTCGCCTTCTCCAGTCTAATAATTTGCTGTTTAAAAGATACAGTTTGTGAAAGATTCTCACAGCTGAGTCTCAGCGTTTTAACATCAACTTGAAAAAAGGAAGCTCCATCACAAAATTTGACCCATAAGGGCATCAGTGTAAGGAACACACCAGAAGTGCCAGAAGCTGTCAAATCAACCCACTCTAAAAATGCTAGTCTCAGCCTCTGAGGTCAGCTCCTTCTTGATTCTGACCAAGGTCCTTGCTGAAATTTATGCCGCTTTGTTATTACTGCTTTAAAGGGAAGAGAAGTTCCACTTGCCCCAACTCCAGAAATGGCTCCTACAAGCATGGCATGATAGGAGCTTCAAGATACTATCTCTTCAAGAATAGTTGCCAGCTACAGACAATTATAAATTATAAATTTGTTTTGAATGCTCATTAAAAACTAGAGCATCACTGTAGCTCTTCAGAGACCCTTGTCTTCTATGCAGAAAACTAAACTTAAAGGAAGGTAGTTGATAAAAAAAAAAAAGAAAAGAAAAAGTAAGTGACACAACAAGCATGACAAGTGGTTAAAAGCGCCTATTTTGGATCTCTTCAAAAGCCCACACTTGAAATTACAAGAATAAATTTTCCTTGCTCTCTCCCTTTTAATTAAAATGTGTGTGGGGAAGTCTACAGAAAGAAACTTTGCAGCTGAAGACCTGATGCCATAGACGTCAATATCAAAGCCCTTCAGCTTGGAGAGAAAGAGTTCTGCCTGCAAGTTCAACAGCCAGCTCCCTACAGTACAGTCCCAGCTAATAACTGGGTCCATAGGAAGGCCATGGCCTCAAAAGCAGTTTCCTCCACAGGGGCACATAGCAATCAACTTCCATCTGACACTATTAACAAGAGGGCTTCAAGATCTAGAGGCAAGACTTCCAGCTCAAACAAAAATACAGGATATCTATGCTGCTGTCTTGGTTCATAAGGTAAAAAGTTTAATTTTTGTGTGTGGCACACAGCCTTTCTCAATGCTGTCATATGCTAAGTCCGGGGATAGAAAGCAACACCATGCTCTGCAGTTCTTGCAACAATTTACTTCTGTGAAGACACACATACACATGGCATTAAGCTATTTATATCCAGGCTAGAATGAGAAGCTGAACCAGAAGGTGAGAAGTTACAGTCATCTTTAAACATGTAAGACTGGAGGGCAGCATTCTGTATTTCCATGTACCTCCATGAGTGATCCTCCAGTGGGGTTCAGTAAAATTTTTCTGTGAAGAAAACAGTATTTAAACTCTTTAAAAAGATGGTTACCACAATTTACAGTTAAGTTCAACTATTCATAAACCTGTAAATCCAGAAGACCTAACTTCTGCCAATCTCTTTTTATGTCAAAATGTAATAGATTTCTCATAGGTGAAACTTTATTTCCAGTGAGATTGTTATAGCATCTCGGTGAACAGGAAGAACAGCCCTAGCTTAGGGTGGTATGTTCTATCAACAATTCAGAATTTACCCAAAAGCTCATTTGCTATTAGGTATGCTTAGAAAAAAACCCAACCCAAACCAAAAAGCCACACAATCATTTTTATTCAGGGAGAAGGACTTGACTTCCAGCCTCCTATTTTCGTTAGGAAAGACCTTCCTCAGCAAGCTGGACATCTGCAGATCAGGAAGGCTTTCAAGGTCCACTTGTAGGAAAGAAAGACACATGAGAAAAAGATTCTCATCTACAAGTGATAATCTTGTTAATAAATGTTCATGAGTTTGTTGAAAGAAAGGGCACAACAATAAAACAATTCAGTTGAGAAGTTGACAGCAGTTATAGATTTGGAGAGACTGAAATACAAAATTCTGAAGACTTGACAGCAGGGCACCCAGAGACAGCAGGTGCTGGGGAGCAGCCAGTTGGCCACAGCATCCACCCATTGCTCAGAGCCTGAGCTTGTGCTTTTACATGATTTCACACACGTGATCTTGTAGCTGTGGAGTTTTTTACAGCTTAAGAAAATGTTCCGGCTTCATGCTATACACACATTTTCTCACTAAGGAACCCTCAAAATACTTCTATTCTTCTGTGGTCAGTTTTTCAGCCTTTCCTGATTTGAAGTCGTGCAGCTGAAATAAGTCTAAAGACAAGTAGATTGGACTTCGTTAGCAATCTTCCATTAACTCCCTACAACTACAGAAAGCCTCCAGACTCAATGTTTGAAGTTTGCTCTTTGACATGAAGAGACTCATTCATGTTCTAAGGCTCTATATTGAGAATGAAGGGGTGAGGATGAAGTTTGGATTTCCCATATGCTCAAGTTCTCAACTTGCAGGATTTTATCCCATACCACATCACTTCTACAAAGCAGCTTCCTACTCCCTCCAACAACACGCCCACATACCCATCCATTGCCAATTGTTTCATCCACTTTATTTTAAACTAGACAGCAGTTTCCCCTCCTAAAACTAACCACAGCTTTTCTTGGAAGAGAAGCAGTACTACTATAATCACATAGAACAGCAAAAGACCTCTTTCAAGGTCTGTGTCAAAATATAAATGAAGCTTTCCTTAAATAAACATCAACTATTTGAATTTCTTGTCACTCTATGATCTTTTTAGTAGTATTGCAAAACATGCATCAATCTGAAAGGTTAACAGTTGCTGGAGGCTTAAAGAAATCAAGAGTAAGCCTTAAACGTCACCTCTTTATCTGAAGCTGAGGGTTTGCTTTGTTTGTCTTCAATAAAACTGCAGATACAGCTGCGGGGAAAGTTGTGTTATTTAAAGTAAATCACCATACTTTCAGAGTAAAATATAAACCCAAGGTAGTTTCCTTCACAATTTTTGTTTTGCAAGCTAATGGGTATTTGCAACCTGGTATATTGCAAACACTTTTAAATGTATATTCCAATTATAAAGAAAGAATAAGAGTGCTGAAGAAAAAAAATCAGAAACATTAATGTGAACAGGCTGGATATAATACTGGATATATATAATATAATATACTCTGTTTATGTGGATCATTAGATCACCAAAGAAACCCTCCAAACCAAGTAATTTACTTTTAAGTTTAGTTATTGCAGTTTTAAAGTACTTTCTTCTGAATGCCACCACCATGATGTTGATTTCAGGTTGCCACTTTTCTTTCCAGAGGTATCCTGTGTTGGAATCTACTCCTCATTCACCTAAAAAGCCTACATTTATTTATTTCTGAGGGACTGTAGGCTTGAGCCTTATGTCACCAAAAGTCTTTACTGTATATTCCTTTTTCTTTCGCTGATGGGAATGTTAGTGCTTCTGTACCTCGATCACCAATCCGAGATAACTAGAGTTGGAAAGGGGAAGAATAGCTGATACACATTATGAAATGTCCCTTGAGGTCCTAGAGGATGGTAAGCTGGCTGGAAGCCAGCAGGATGCAAAGACAGACAACAGCACTCTGGGCTGCATAAACACAAGCAGAGCCAGTAAGTAGATTGAGGGAAGAGATTATCTTCCTCTGCTCAGCTCTCTGGGCCGTATTTAGACACTGCCTAGTTTGGGGCCCCAGAAATACACAAAAGACACCAATAAATTGAAGAGAGTTAAGCAGAGGCCACTGAGATGATGGGAGTGAGGCTGGGGGAGATGAGCTTGTTCAGCTCCAGGCAGGGACAGCTTTGAAGGGACACAACAGCATCTCCAGTGCCTACGGGGATGTCATTGAAAAGGCAAGAGATGGACTCTTTACAGCAGTGCAGGACAGGAAGGGGAAAAACAACAGGCAAAAACTTACACAGGAGAGGTTCAGCCTGGATATGAGGGAAAAATTTTTTCCCAAGAGGACAGTTAGGCAGTGGCACAGGTTACCTAGAGAGACTTTGAGGCTTCAAGCCCCAACTGAATGAAGCCCTGAGAAGCCTGATCTCAAAGCTGTCCCTGTTGTGGGCGGGAAGGTGGGCTGGAGATAGTCTGAGGTTCCTTCCAGCCTTTGATTCTCTGCTTCCTCCACAGTCACTCTCATGGGGCGATCTCAAACATCCTGCATTATACCCAAATACCCTTAGTACTATAGTGCTATAGAGATACAGCTGACAGGGTGCCCAAGTCACTGCTATTTTATCAGTTTAAGAGCTACCCGCTTCTCAATAAATTCCTATATACTTTGCAATGTTTCTCAGGAAACAAGCTTAGCTTTAGGATGGAACAAAATAATTCCCTCTCTCATCTCTCCCCAACACTCCCACCAAAAGCCTCCACCACGAAATTTGACCATAAACAAGCTGTATTTTGGTCCTCCAATTCAAGAATGAGAGTCTACAAGAGTCATGCCAGTATGAGCACAACACAAAAAACCCAAATACAAATAAAACCCAAACAACTCTAGGACCCCAGTTTGGCAAGCCATTCTAATTCTAAACAAGTATTGTTTATCCAGATATCCCATGGAATAGACACATACCTACTTGCATCTTCCGTCTTGCATTCATGCCCAAAGGTCGCATTAAAGTTACTTCAAGTGTATTAAACAAACCAGTAAAAACAGACTATCTTCGACCATCTCAGTTACAGCATAATCGTTTATTGGTCTTTGAATGTTATAGCAAGAACACTGCTCAGACCTCTCCAACTCAGAGGACATCCTGGGAAACGCTTGTGTGAGCTCAGTTTCCCATCTCAGTAGAGAAGGGTATTTTCATTTCCATGTGCCCATGAGGCTGCATTCAACGTCAAGCATTCTTTAGAAGAAAATCTTGGAACAAAATGTCACACTTGATCAATGACACTAATAAGCAAGACTTGACTTCAGTCACACTGTCACAGGTAATAAGATTTTTCCACTTCTAATCTCCATCACACATTGACATTTTACATTTCTGTATTTCACTAGGAGAGTGAGGGCAAGGCTAGATATGAAGTAAAATTTAACTGAATTTTAGTCCTGTGAGCATGAGCACATACCACACAATTAAACAATAAAAAGAAAAAGAGCCCTGAATAAAAGGTTAAAATCACAGCAGAGTTGGGGAGTCAGAGCACAAAACCCCCAGTTTCTCTCAAGCTACACAGCAGTGCTTTGAAAGTCTCTAATTTTGTAGTTCTTACTTAGCATTTCAGTCCATTACTGCCTCTTTAAAGCATCACCACTGTAAGGCAGGATCAAGAGGGTCTTACAATTCTCATAAGAGACAGTCATATAGGATTCTCACAAGACAGAGTCACATAGGATTTTATTTGGGTTCAACAAAACTTACTTCTCAAATCTCACACGGCTAGTTACCTCTAACACCACTCAATTCAGCCTACATGCTGTAATTCCTCTGCAGACTTTTGCTCAGTGATAACCCACAGTTTGATGAAGACAACATCAAACCAAAACTCAGCATCATAGTAGCATCTCCACCTTTCACTGTCCATCTCTGCCCTTTAAAAGAAAATGGCCATGGTTCTCTACCTGACTGTTCAAAGCAAACTAAATCCCAGAAACTCAACAAAGGAGATGTTCATGCATACAGATGCACTTTGCACATGGAATTCTGACAATAATCTACTTTTACCAATTTCTATTAGCTCTGCTCTATTACGAGGTTGAAAGATGTAGAGGACAAACCTATATGAAGTCAGTTGAGGTCACTGGTGAAGACTTTGCTGGGTACATTCTATTTCTAATAATATACAAAGTTAAAAAATAGAGGCAGCTCTTCACAACCTAGAATATCATAAACTTCTAGAAATGTATCAGATGCCTAAATTCAACAGGAATTAGAGCATCCAAATCTTGTCTCTGTCTATAGTGTGTCCATCCTTAACAAGGTCACTTTACATATTGAGGAAAGTGTATTTTATCCAGAAGGGGACTGAGTAAATGACTAAAATTGAGTTCAGCTAAAAATGAAATTCTCATTTCTCTCTTGAAAACCGTCTTCAACATATAGCAACTTCCTCTGCTGCCCTCCTTCATACATTATAAAAAGGCATAATTTTTAGTGAGTTCTCATGAACTTTCACTGGAACATTGATGAGTTCACCCAGGAGAACAGCAGCTTCATCTGGGTGGCTCATGTGTGTCTACAGCATTTGCAGTGGAATGTTTCTGGCCCACTTGCTCTGTTTCCAGACACACTGTACAACAGCTTGTTTTGCAAGGAAGTCTGTTCTAAATAAAACATCACACTTTGTAGCAAAAATCCTTCAAGTTTAGAATAAATCCTACAAGGCTAGATGCATAAAATCCAAAGAGGCTGCCTGGCTACCTCCCAGACTAATTACTGCAGAAGTTTCTTGGAAAAAACCCAAAATGACTATTCTGAAAGTGGATGACTGATGTGCTTTTGCTCTGCCTTCCTTCTTGGTTTCCACTCCATTGCCTAGAGATGAGTGGAAGGTACAAGTTAAAATGCAAAGATGTAGTATTCCCTTGCCACCAAAATTAACCAAAGTCTAGATTTGCTTTAGAGCCCAATCAGTTCCTAACAAACAGTAGTTTGTGGGAAGAAACATCATCCTATCAACAGGTTACATACAGATCTGCAATGTCAATAGATTTACACCAGAGATTCTTGTTCTATCCATTCCCCTACCTTTCCAACATCTGTTATATCCACTTGGACCAAGCAGAGTTAACTTGGCCATCAGATTAATACAACCTCACACCAAGTATCAGCCTGAAAGCAAGTAAAACTAAGGACTGAGATTTAGTTTGTTAACTGACCCTTTCCCTCCAAAAAAGTTAAGACAAGGATACCAGAGGTGTCAGCACAAAAGCCAAACTCAGCTTTCAGGCTAGAGGAGCATAAATTGATTTATTTACCCAGGAACCTGGTGAAGATTAGACACAATTCATAGTGAGCTAACAGAAAATTGCTCCATGTGGTGCCATTTTCCCATCATTTCACCACATTACTTCCGCATGGAAGTGACAACTTTTCCACAGAGCTCTGAGAGACAGACATGCAAGAGTAGAGCAAGTAGGATCCACGAAGGTTTCTGCATTTCCTTTTGCAATTTTACTAAGACAGGATTCAAGAATGATGACCTCCCATACAGTAAGCCAGTTAGATGACATCATGAAGCACCACACTTGTGAAACCATAAGCATCCTATAGGAAGTGTTATGCACCAGCTGTTTGCTGCCTGCAGTCCTGCAGCCTGCAGAGGGACCACAATAAATGAGTAACAAACTTATTCAGCAGAGAGGAGGATCTAAAATCCCACTGCAGTTACTTTGCAAACTTCATGGCCTACAATTTAATCTCCTTGTTGCTGCTCAGTGAGATGTTCTGCATCCCAGGAGGTAGGAAATCAGGACAACTCCAAGTACATGACCTTGTTGGAAGCTCTGGTTATGCATTTGCTGCCCAGAAGGACACGTGCCGGGTAGATTGCTCTGGTTTTACCAATGTCTGAAGTGAGAAGAAGTGGAAGAAATAATCTATTTTACCACAGAAACCAGAAAGTTTCCTTAAGTTTCTCTAATATGTACTGCAAACTCCATGCTCTGGTTGAACCAGGCTTAAGCCCTTCTTTAGGGAAAAGTTTTGAATGGCAACATGGTAAAAAAAAAAAAAAATAAATCACTCTAGGGCATCTGTCCAAATCTGTTGTCCAGACAGGCCTATGTACCAGCAGCTACCAGTTCAATTTGGAAGAGTCACAAGTATCTTACCAAATTTTTATCTCTATTAACAAGAGCTGTGAAGAACTGTAAAAATGATTGCACTAAGAGTCCCTTCACCTTTCTGTAGCTTAAGATACCTCCAAGTACCATCACAGTCAAACACTGCTTCTATAAGCAGTGGAGAAAGAAAGCTATGATGGAGTTTGGTGACAGGGACATTCATAGAAAGGAGGGATACAGAAACACAAACACCACACTAACACAACACAGTAAGAGCAAAAGGTGATGAAGAGGTAAAAGGTAAAGATGGAAAGAATGGTTTGAAGGTCAATGAACTTATACCAGCTGGTAAGCAAGACTTATGAAATGCACTTTCAAGCACAGCGTAGGAACCATTCTTAGGTGGTAATTGCATAAAATGTTTTTTCTCAATCAAGTAGGAAAAAAGTGAGTGACAAGGGAAGTGCAAGGTGCTGTGGTGCTTTCTTCCCTCTGTCAACTCCTGCCTGGTTCAACCAGACCTTTATGTTCTTTTAGGTACCCAGTCTCAGACAGAAAAGGATGCTGGTGAAGACTTGAAGTAGAAAACTGGAAAGAGGGGAGAAGACAACGTGGGAAGAAAAGACAAAGAAGAAACATGGAGACCACTGAAAGCTGTTCCTGCAACAACATTACCAAGGGGGAAGAGGAACAAAGTGGAGCCAAGAGGAATACAGACTAGCACAGGATGATTGACAGGATTGCCACAAAGCATTTATTCTTAACACGCTGCAATACTCAAAGTCTTCTTCCTTCAGAGTCTCTTTCTACTTAGAAAAGTAGGCATACCTTTATTGTTTATAGTCTTACTCTTTACCTTGTAAGTGTAAAGTGATAGAAAAACTTCTAAAAAGAAATAAATTAAACAAGTTTCCAGAACCCTTGCAGCAGATACACCCATAATAATTCAGTAATATGAACTGATCTTATCCTTGAGACAGTAACCTGTACAACATAGCACATGTTGGTCAGTACAAACAAGGTTCAAAGAGGAACATGACCATCTCAGACCACTGGAGATACTGTTGAAGTCCTACTTGAAAAGTTGGGAGTAGGTTATGTGGCCTTTTCCTAATTTGTTCTTATGGTATGTCCT
Source organism: Gymnorhina tibicen (assembly GCA_013399875.1). Lineage (NCBI taxonomy): Eukaryota > Metazoa > Chordata > Aves > Passeriformes > Artamidae > Gymnorhina > Gymnorhina tibicen. Next base: position 1,162,278 of record VXAZ01001519.1, on the reverse strand, counting down.
GTTTTCCATGTCATCTTCTGGGACCACCACAATTTCTTTCCCTTCCTCATTCGGTTCAGCAAGAACTCCTTTTTTCCTCCTTCAACCCATCTGTTCTCCTCAGGCTGCTTTAACACTGACAGCGTGAGGGCCTAGCAAGCCCAAAATTAACAAACCCCACATTGATTTTAGTGTTTCAGAGGAACAACCTGTTGGATGGCACACATCCAAGCCAATGTTGATATGGATATGGCTTTGTGAGAGCAGAGTGGGAGAAGGAATAAGAGACTTGCTCTTATAACTGCCTGCCAGAAGAGGGCTATAGTTTCCATGACCACAGGACAGCTTTGTACTAAGGGGCCCAATTTTTATCACCTACACACCCACATGACTGTGCAAGTATTATCAGTATAGTAACAAATTGTTGCTACGCCATGAACAAGTCTCAACACCCAAGTCATCCTGGAAGACAATGAAAGGTAGGGATTTAATTCTATTTTTCAAATATATAAATAAGACTACTAAAAAAAGAAAGAAGAAAGAAAAATAATTGGGAAACCTCTGTTCATTATTAGCGCAATCTGCAACTAGCCACAGAAGCCCTTGCTCAACTGAGCAATTCCCAACAGTATCAGTTTTGGGGTCCTAGGAAACTTATTGATCCACTTTTGGCAGACACAGACATGGGCACAGGCATACAACAGGAGCTTAAATGGCAGATTATATAGATATATATATATAAAGGAATAACTCCTATGTCTGTGAAATTGATAGCAAACTGTACACAGTCCTAAGCAAGCCTTCTTTACAGAAACTGCCTTTCCTCCTTATGCACCATCAGAAACCATTGGTTAATCATGGCCAAGTTAGAAAGTTGATACAGAGAGCTGTGGAGACAGGACTTTGTATAACTAATTCTTTTGGGTTTGGTCTTGTCCCTTAATTTACCTGAGTATCCTTCCCTGGAAAAGCAAAATACATAGCTACTACAGAAGCTACAGCTACATCAGTGCAGAGCACCGACCAACAGAAATGCTGCTGCCAAGCACTTGAAATTGAAACTACATAGGATGGGGGAAGGTTGTTTGTTTTTAAACAAAACACCCTATACAGATGCTGGAGTAGCTCCAGCCTGGTCCCTGGTGCCAAATGCCATGTTGTAGTTGGTGTGCTCCCAAAATATTTTCACCTATTTATTTTCAGGTGCTCCAAGACTAGTCCACAAAGAAAGGTGAAGAACAAAAACTGGGAGATTTGCCTCAAAAACATGGGGGTAGACATCTATATTTAGACTAAAAATGCCTGTGAAGTAATTTCCTACCAGAGAGGGAAGAACTCACGGGTACATAGTTTGCTATGGACACCGTCCTGAGGACCACAGTATACTGCACTTTCTAACTTTGCTCTAACAAGTTGCAATTTCACCTGCTTATATTGTTAAATGTTTTCAATTCCAGTCTTTGTACTGCTATATTTCTCCTGTTCCCCACGCTCCTTTTGATGTCTGTGGCTATATTGGTCTGAACCAGAACGGAGTGCTCAGTCTGCAGATCTGCAGACAGATTAGGATGAGGTAAAAACACTATGCCAAATCCCTCTGTTTCACTCAGGTACTATAACTACTGTGAGGGCTAGAAACTATCTTCTTGAAGGGCCTCTCAGCTGTAACAGAAAGCTGAGAAGTGTTTGCTCCCATTTTTCAGAGGAGTAGGATACTGCACTCCAGAACAAACTGTCAGAAACATTTGAAGCTGATGAAGTTGGTGTGGGGCTCTTCATTGGTTTTATGCTGAAGTGGATGAGAACTGCTCACTAGACTACAGCTAAGAGGTAATTTAAAGAAACCAATATCTTTCATGCAAGGCTCAGTAATTGAATGGGAACACTCCCAAAGCAGAAGTCCTGGTGTAGTTTCAATGGGAGAATTCAGGTGTCTTGCAGTTGGGCTGCTCTGAGACCTGAACTACTGCAAGGCAACCAGAGAAGGTCTTCGGAGGATGTATCAGATACTTAAGCCGGATGCAAGCCAAATCACTATTGTAAACATATCCATAATTTGTCTCAAGACAAAGTCAGACAGGTCAGTTTGTCACCAAAATGCTCGCTTTGCCTTGAAAAGGAGTGCTCACGCAGTCCCACGTACCACTAAGTAGTGACTCGGGAAGCTGCTCCCACAGCTTCTGCTGTCATACTTCCTTTTCCACTGCCTGGCAGGAACAAGCAAAATTTCCACCTCCGGCTCAAGCTTGGCAAATCCTGCAGTACAGCACAGCTCAGCACTCGAGCTCAGTTAGATGGCTGAGCCTGTATCATGTTAGATGGATGCTGAGGATGCTCAGCCTGAACCATAGCCACAGTCCTGAACTACCACAAACATTCTCCACATCTCTTTACATCACTCTCATTTTTCATTTATTTTTCTTAACTTTGTCTCTCTTTCCTGTTTGGAATCTCACCACATGGCTTCCTTTTCAGTATTCCAGTAAGCCCTGCTCTAGAGTTTACTTCTCAGCCTCCTTCCCAAAGCTTGTATTCAAGGACAGTAATATATTTCATACATTCCTTTGCCCTGCATTACCAAGCAAAGGATTTAAAAATAAAGTCAAATGAAAGAAGCTTTCCAATCAAGAAAGCTGAGCAGATGTTCATTTAAAAAAAAAAAAAAAAAAAAAGTAGTCTTATGAGCCAGAGGGCATTAAATCCAACAAGATTTGATCTCCAGGCAACCCAAGCTTGTTCTTCTTGCAATTTTCTGCTAATACTTCAAATGACCCCTTGGGAGAAATAAAGCTTGTCTGGCTCTGTATGGTTATAATGCCCTGACTGTACAACTGAAAAGAATTTTTGTTTAAATTGGTTTATAGCTGATCGCAGCTTAACTGCAAGTACAGGTTCTCTGCACAACTTTAAAATCCAAGATTATTTAAATACTAGCAGCAGTCTGGAGCCCTACATATGCCAGTACTTGTGCAACAGCATTTTCCCTGCAGCCAGCAGCAAGTCTGTTTGTGCAGGGAAGATGATAGATAACAAAATAACCACTTAATGCAACATAGCCCTGAAGTTTGCCACTTAAGTATAGCTTAGCTCAGAGGGCTGCAATTCCCTGTCAAGAGCAACGGGAAGATGTTTGATCACAGGAAATTCTTGGGTTCACACATGTCAGTGAAGCTAATGTGATGCTGTCCCATGGTTAATAAAGCCCTGTCTCAAAACTTGAGCAGGCTAAGGATTCGTAGACACTTTGGTTATATGCTCAGCCATAGCAGGTTTTTACACTAGCAGAACATGTTTTACTGTGTATCAGTGAACCAGTAGGAAAGTTAACAAATGCATTCTGGTACACGACTTTTCCATTGTTTGGTGCTTTCCTGGAATTATCTTCTGCCCATTTTCTGTTTAGAGTGATACATACAGCATCTGATGCTGTCACATGATTTCACTCCTGAAAAATCATAGGCTTCCTGTCTCCAAGCTTCTATTAGCCTTGATGATAAGTCAATTGCTACAGCAATGTAGTTTTGCATTAGCTTTAGTTGAAATATTGCTTAAAATGATGTGCAGACTATGAGAACTGAACAAGTCAAAGGATATTTCTAGATAAGACTCCACCTGTTCGGTTTGGCAACGCAGTGGCCCACATTTTTTAAGAGAGTCAGAGAAAAGCTGGCTCTCCTAAGATTCAGTAAGTCTTATCTGAACCTGCACTTTGCTAAATAGATATAAGTATGCAACACCTACCAAATTACTACACATAATGAGGCTTTTGCTGTTCTGTTCCTGGGGAGATGAGATGTTCTTATCACACTCAACTGATTGAACTATTCATTGATTTACCAGTACAAAATAACATTCTTTAAAAATGCGCAATGAAATGTTTGAAACAGAAGGCAATCAGTAAGCTTGCTGTAGAGCACAGGGATGATGCAGAATTTTAGAAATGCTGTTTTTTCTGTTCTATTTCATTTTAGAATAAATCAGAATAACGGGGAGTGGAGGAGTGGAGAAGGGGGAAGGGGAAGAAGAAGAGAAAAGAATGAAAACCTGGATTTACTAAAGCATGCAAGACACAAAATAAATTTCTTTCAGTTTCTAAAATGGCTCCTTTGTTTCAAATGCCTTTGTCACAAAAAAACCAGCTTGTTGTGATCTGACTGTTGAGTTGACTGAATTGGGACAAAGGTGTTGTTCTTCCCTCCCCCCCACCGCCCCCATTCTGACATACACTTTCGCTACTCTCTTTTAGCCATTTTAAAGGAAATTGTAAGAAAAGCAGAAACGGTGAAGACAAAGGGAAACATCAAAGACATCAATCCTGGAGTAAACTCGGAGCAAGTGTAACTTCAATACACAATGACCATGTGGGGGGGATGAAGGGGAGGCGGGGAAAAAGAGAGTGCCATGGAAAAAAAAAGTCATCGTCATCATGTGCACACGTTGGTGCAAGTGAAGTGCACAGAGCCCAGGGCAGGTGCGGCGGGGCAAGCCAGGCCAGCGGCCCCGCGCAGGGCGGGCTGCGGGGCAGGGCAGGGCGCGGAGCCCACTGCGGAGCCGCAGAGCCGTGCGCCTGGCGGCCGCCCAGTGCCGGCCTCCTCCTGTACAATTATAAAGGATGGGGCTGCTAGAGAAAAAAATTACATTAAAAATTTTAAAATCAACTAAAAATACCCCAAACCACTCAGCGCCTCCAAATTTCCTTACGCCGCAACGTCTTTCCATAAAGCGTCCCGCATTCAGAGGGGCAAAACTTCTCTCCCTCAGCCGGGCGGCGAACGGGGGAGGGAAGCGGTGCACGGAGCTGCGATGCGATGCCCGGAGCCGCCTCCCGTCGCTAAGCGACCCGCGGGGC
>VXAZ01001519.1:1146090-1157414 GCA_013399875.1 Gymnorhina tibicen | reverse complement strand
CCCGCGGGGCCGCCGCCGGGGCCCGCCGCCGCCGCGCACTCACCGCTCCGCGCCGCTCCATCCCCGCGGCGCAGCGCAGCCGCCGTCCCGAGCCGTCCTTCCTCGCCGGGAGGGACACGGAGCTGCCGCCGCCGACGCGATCTGGGTCACCCGGCGCGGCGCCCGGCGAAGGTGAGGAGGAGGAGGCGGAGGAAGGCGGGTGGCGGTGCCGCCTACCGGCGAGCGCGGGGGGAGGCTGCGGCGGGGCCCGAGCCCGCCCCGCAGGGAGGGGAAGGGGCCGGGGACCGACGCGAGCCAACGCGCGCGTGGGCGCTCCCTGCGCGCCGCCTGCCATCGGTCCCCGGCCCCAGCGCAGGATGCACCTCTCATCCCTGGACTTCGAGACCTTCCCCCCACCTCATTCTCCCCGCCCTTGCCAAGAAAAGGCGATACCTGTCTGCGTTTCAGGGGAATCCAGTCACAGTGGTACAGTTAAGGTCCTACAGGAAAGCGGGAAATACCTCCAAGGTGTTAAGGTCCCGGCTAGCTGAGGTAGTATTCAGCGAGCCAGTATCCTTCCTCCATATCCAGTCCCACCGACCTGTCAAGCAGTTCAGTGTCCTTTCTTCCCCAGCAGTATATCCTGAAGGCTTTTGATTTTCAACGTTTAAAGTCAGCTAATCGGGATCATAGGCATGTCATTCTATTTATCTGGCCCTCCCCTCTAAGAGAATAACAACCGTTGTCTGCAGCATCCACAGAACCATTTAAAGTTACCCAGTGCAGTATCTACTGCCAGTAGGCAAGTAGCCTGTGTTTCATTCATCTTTACTGCTGCATGCATCTGTCCAGATGTTTCTCTGAAACTGTGAGCAGGCTGTCAGGCCACATTGGCATCCCAACATTGGCCAATAGTCTCATGTTTTCAGAAGTCCTTTGAAAATGCTAATTAACCTATTTTTCTGAGTGTTTTCTATGCCTAATCTGAAAATAGCTTTCTGCATGCCTGTTTCAGGGACACGGTTTAATTTCTTCTGAATCTCCTTTTTCAGTCATTCAGTCATTTCAGTCATTTTGATCCCATAATCAATTTAAGAAGTATGGTGAAAACACTAGGGTCGTTGTGTTAAACATTTAATGACTAGGAAACGCTGTTCATGTCTTAAGGCAAAGCAGACTGGTATTTAATTCTCCTCCTAGCTAGAGCTATGTAGTCTCTCTTCCGCTTGCTATCAGCATGCCCAAAGCACCTGGCTGACAAGTGCTGTGCCCTGCAGAGCTGATCGAATGGCAGGGACGGAGGAGGTGCCAGCAGCCACTATGGCTGTGTGGTCCATCAGCAAATGAGGTCCGACGCTCAATGGAACAACTCAACGGTTGGTATCAGACTACAGCTTTACCACCTCATCTCTTACTTGCATCATGCTCTGCACATTGAATTAATCTTTCAAGCTTAATTCCATGCATCAATGCAACTAGAAAAGTAGTTCTTTCTCCTGTCTCCTGCATTACGACAGTGTTTCTAATTACTATATCACAACTACGTCCAGCCCCAACACATCAGATCCTTTCCCTTAGGTCCTGTGCCTGTCAGAGCTTCTCCAGCACTAGGCCAGAGGAGCCACTGCAGGTCTGTAGATGTCTGAACAAAAGAAACTCTAAACTGGGGGACTTTTCAGGGGCTTCAGGAGCAGAGTTCAGTTATGCTTCCCAAAATAAATCTAGGAACAGAGATTTGCAAGACAATTCATTCATAATTATGCAAGATGAATCACAAGCATGAAAAACCAGATCCTTGCTACAGAAGTAGCCTTTCTTTCCCAGATGACATGCTCTTGTTCACAAATATTGAGGAATCAAAAATGTAAGATGGAAAACCTTAGTGATTTTTTCCCTTACTGTTATGGCAAACTTAGGGGATCAGACCAACATGTTTGGAATTTCCAGATGGCCTCCTGCTCATTCTCTGGAACCATGTAGTGGTACATAGCTGTACTGTAGTCATGCATTGCCATTTCAGACTTGCCTGGATTTTTTTGAGACCCCTGTTGTCAAATTTCAGTTTGATGTACCCATTCACTCAATAGGTTACTATGACTCCTATGTTCAGCATCATTGTTTTGTGGAAAGTTGAGGCAAACCAGCATTTTATAAAAAGCTCTTTTATTTATAAGCAGTTAGAGAGTATTTTATTATGCTGTACTTTCCTTTTAGCAGCATAATTATTTTTAATTTATGGCAAATGAAAGAAACTGTGCATGACAGCAGAAATATAGCCTGTACTTAGAAGTGGCAGTGAAACCATATTAGAAAAAAATAGATGTAGGACCCCACTAGTTGAGCAATGTCACACTTTTCTAGCAATAGCTCATACAGCCTGCTGTGCTTAATAAAAACCAGCAAGGTCACCTGCCTGATTAATTTAGCATTGGAAAGAAGGTGACAGAAGCAGCAGAAAAAACAGATAGCAACATACCTCACTCAGATATTGGTGAAAAATCAAAAGTTCAAGTCCTTATTATTTTGGATAGAAGCTCTTGCTGTTACAGAAATTACTGATAAAGATGAAATTGATAACAAGGACATGTGCTGTGTCCTTGTGAAGAACCTAACTATTTTGACACCACCCAGCACTTTTCTCAGACCATGTGCCACCCAAGCATTATTAAATGCACCATAAGGAGTTATATTTTAGTTGATGTTTTTATAGTATTATTTTGTTTCCTTTTTAACAAGTAACATTTTTCATTTTGTGACAATACAGAGGTGGCAGAAATACTTTAGCTACACTTGTATTCTTTGACTTAAAGTATACGAGAGAAAGAATGTATTTTACCTAACAATCTTAGTATTGCTGGAATAATCTTAGAAGTTGTAGTAAGAAAAAATAAGGGAGGAATAGGAAAACCCTCCCTATTTACATAAGGAACTTTCTTACCTCAGTTTTAAAAATCTGTAGTTCAGATTATCAATCCCTCTAGTTTTCACTCAGCAGGAGATAGGCTACTGTCTCCATAAATGACAAGCTTCTCAGGCTGTTCTCAAATTTCCTCACTGTCCCTTTTGAAGGGATTCTTGTCAGCTGGCAATTCTTTGTGCCTGGCTTAGGACAAGTGTCAAATACAGGTTGTCCTGTAATAGTGAATTATACGGCTCTCATACACTGATACTATAGCAACTAGGGCAGTGGGCACACAAGCTTCATGATGATTTTTTAAACCAATCTCCTAGTTGTTTTGTCCATTTCCAGTCCCACACCTTGCAGACTTGTATTCCTTTGACTGAAGATGCCATAAAGTTTAACATGGGAGACACTAACAGAAGCATGTAGATGATAAACGTGAGAGATGAAGTGTGTCAGGCTTACTCACAGAGCCTTTTGAGAGATGACAGCTAAGTGAGGCAGCCAGTATGCTCATTTAGTTTACCCATTTCTTGAAGCAAAGAATTTTGCCAGAAAAGACTTTGTCTACATATGAGCTAAGAGCATTTAATGTTATAATATTTTAATTTAAATCATTCTGATCTACATTTCTACATAGAAAGAGTAAAATAAAGTGATGTAGACATGAATTTCAAATGCTATATGCTAGCAATACCTGCTTTTTTCTCTTAATAAAAGTGAACCAACCTGAATATGCTGCAACTGTGTCCTAATCATCACCAAGATGTGTACCGACCCTATTATGTTTCTGTGAAAAAGAAAGATTTGCATTTATAAGAGAAAAATTTTAAATCGATTTTGAACTAGTGAAAAAAAGATTATGTGAGTTTTTTATCTATTTTTTTCATTCATCTTCTGCCATTAATTAGATCCATACTCTGAATGTATGTGCTACACTTCATTCAAGGATTATGAAGTGTTTCACCAACAATGATTCATGAAGATTCACAACCCATGGTGATTTGGGTAAATACTTATGTAAATGTCATACAGATCAGCAAACTGAATCACAGACAAGTGGTTTTTGTAAAAAAAAAAAAAAAATCACTAAGTTTGGATGCCTCTTCTGGTTTTTTTTTTTTTGGCTATTCAGTTTAAAAGCTTACAACTCCTGTTTTTCAGATATGTCAAGTGTGCTCATAGATCCAGAGAAGTAATGAAAACTAGATTATAAGAGCAGCAAATGGGGTGACCCAAGAATCTGGCCATGTTTTTGTTTAGAAAATTTAACTTGTGGTTGCACAGGTATTCTTCTTATGAAGAGAATAAACCTACTGCATGAGCAACAGCTAATGAGTTGTCCTAAGATGATGCCTGAAAGGAGATAAAAGAATGGAGTCCCAGTGTAAAGAATACATTGCAATATTCTCTCCAGTCAGTGGGGGCACCAAGGATCTCACTTACGATGGAAATGTAGTATTTAGTTCTCTTATATAAACAGTACTATGTCTTTAAAAATTAACTTCACAGATTGTGTCTGAACTGCAAGCACTGCATCCTTAAAAATGTATTGATTGCTCAAGTAGACAGAATCAGAGCCTGATATTCCATGACTGTCCTTATGATACATTTATGCCCTGAAGTTATAAATGTGAGAAACTATGGTTTCCAAGGATATGCAAAAAAGCAGACTGCCTGCCTAGTGTAGATATCAGGGACGATCCCTGTGCAAGGTCACATTGCTTCCTGAATGCCTACCAAATCCTAATTGCTTGTGACAGAACTGAGTTTTGCCAGGTTACTGTAAGATTTTGACTGTAGGGCCAGAAGAGTATAATATAGCTCAAACAGTATTTTTAAAAAATTGTATTTCCTATTTTTTTAATGTAAAACAGGCATAAAGAGCAGGAAGAGAATGTAAAGTACATTCAGGCTTTGAAGGTAGGACAATTTTCAGTCTTTGTGTCAGAGAAAACAGAAACATTTTGTGAGAATCTTTCTAACAACATTACCTTCAAGGCTAAACTAGACTATGTGTTGATGGGCTTAGTGATTTAGAGGGAAATCAGTATTTTTTATAGTTCTTTCAGTACTTCATATTACTTTACTGACACCCCAGAAAGTGTACTAGACTGGCAAAAGATCTTACCTAAACTTTGCTTGAACTGCAAAGAAAGAGTCACATGGGCAGTGAAAGCAACAATTGCTGTTCAGCAGAGAATATTCATCTTTTCTTCAAAGCCTGCATGGCTTTGGAAAGATTTAAAGCCCTAAGTCACCAAGATTGTTAATGCCCAGAGAAAATTAAAACTGAGGACAGAACTATTTCATGCAATGTATGGTTTGCTTAGTATTGGTGCATGTGGGACTTTGAAGGCTGAGGACCATTCACTGAGAGGTTCTATTTGGGCAGAAAAAGAGGGCAGGAGCTTCACTGGGAATTTTTGAATTAAGTTCATGGATATTATGCTTTCCAGTAGTTGTGCCTAGGGATTTTACATCTCTTGGGTTCTTCCTTAATCAAATCAAGAAATTATCTGTTTTTTGACATCTGTGTCCACATGTTGCAGGGACCTCTCAAGATCTGATTCTTTGCACTCGTATAATGCAATATCTTCAGACTTGCAGCATGCACACCCTAATTACAGTAATTTCTGTCTTATGCCTGAAAGTTCACACAAATTTTCTGAAGATTCACCAGAAAAGGATCAAAGTTTTTCTGTTTATTGGGGCTTACAGATTGTGCTCCCAGTTCTAGTGCAATATTAATGGTCACCCAGCAACGTAGGCATGCCTTTGCAGTGTGTCTGACAACAGAAGTTAGAGCTGTTCCTCCCTGTCTCTCATAAAGAATGTTGAACTTCATTAGTGCAATCTCATGGCATAGCAGAAGTGCTCAGTTTAGCTAACCCCTGTCCAATCCTAAACATTCACCAACCGGTATGGTTCTTTAGATGACAAGATCTGTAGCTGTCCAATACAGAACTGGAATCTCCCTGATCTGAAAAAGCTGTGTCATCATGCTAAAGAAACTTGCTCCACAAGAGGATCACACCTGGTAACAGTGGAAGTGAACCTGCCAGTAATCGTGCATTTGTGCCAGAAACACAGTGTTGCCAAATCTTACAATTTTACCATGAGATTTATGCTATTTAGTGTATTTCTTAAGTTCCAGTACACTGAGTCTTGAGATTTCAGGAAAACTGCAGCTTTTATTAAAGGAAAGGGGGAAAAAAGTACTCCAGAATCTTATGTTTGTGGAAAAAAGCTTGAAAAAGTTTGGAGGTATGAACAGAATGTAGCCTAAAGCTTAGAAATCAGAAAGCATACTGATATTACTTGACATTTTAAGTCTCTTGAGAATACAAGCATTTTGATCCCTAGCATTTGAAAATCCCACTGATTTTAACAGGACGCAGACTTCTCATGTCTCTTTCAGTCTTATGCAATTGTTAAAAAATTTCTAAAAGTTTTTTTTTCTGATTGTTTTTCTTTTTTAGAAAGAAACATGAAGTCTAGCATTGAACAGCAAAAACGCAGAATAAAAATGACATGCAGCACAGAGCCAGCTTTGCCTTCTCCCTGAAAAATATAAGCCCTTGGCATTGCAAAGGTTTGTTATGGAGAGTTTTATTATTGCAAGCAGCAGCAGTAGCACATTTTGAATTTAGGTCAACACATATTTGTCCAAGTGCTGAACTATTTCATGAATGCTATCCTAAAACAATTCATCTTGTGTCTCATCCTTTATTACAGTACTTCTCTACAGGACTAGTCATGGGTGATTTTGAGCTGGATTTTGTGCTAAGAGGTTTCTTCTTATTTCTGCAACAAACTGCTATCCTGAATAATATCCTATTTGTCATGATTCTTAAACTGCAGTTTCTTATATCAAGAGATTTGATACAGAAAATCCTATCTTCTTGTGATTCCCTTTTAATTGGGCTTGAAAGTAATGGAAATCCAGTGTGATCATATTAGGCTAAAGCACGGCTCGGCTTGCTTTGCTATAAATGGGCGTAAGATTGTCTTTCCACCTACGGACCAGTAACCTCTCGTTTGTTGAAGAAAATAGAAGTGTTTACTTGTTATCGTATGAAGTTGATTCCCAGGGACTGACAAATGCCTTGATTCTCTCTGGGAATGTGGCAAAGATAAAATAGCTAACAGCATAGCTAATAGTGTAATTTGTTCCTGAGAAAAGTCAGTAGGATTTTATTTTTCACCTATGACTAAATGGGAGCATGATATTCTGCTTTAGAAGACTTTTCCTCATTATCAGTTTAAGAAAGATAGAGCCAGAGCCAAGATTTCCTGATACAAACCCTTTTTTTCTTAAGAAAACTATTAAGACTTAATATCAAACTAGAATACTTGCTGAAGTTTAAAACCAAAATATTATAATTATAAAAAAGGTATTTTTAAAAAGAAATATCGAATTTTCTGCTGAAGCCCTTTAAATCAGAGATTATATTAACATCAAAGGTAAACGTATTTGAATCCCCACTTCTGTGAACTCTTTTGTGGGTTAGTCAGTGATAATGTTTTTAATGGAGATGTATTTTTACTTGCGGTCAATAAGCACTGTGGTATCTGTAGGAGGAGTCTGTACCCATCTTATCTAGCATGGGAGGAGAATGCACAGGGCTTCTGGGCTTAAATCATGAAAGGCATAACAGTTCTGGTTTGAAATAAGCTTGTATTAAACCCCTAACCAGCCTTTAACTGTTTTCCTTTTAAATGGTGAAAATTTCCTATGTGAGAATGTTGTTTATAGAATCAAAACCTTGATGCGTTATCAGAGGAAATGTTATTGCAATATGCATGAAAAATTCTTGACCAATGCTAATCATACAGAGATATTTAACCCCNCCCCCCCCCCCCCCCCCAGTGAGTTTTTTCTCCCCCAGAGAACACATATGGACATGCACATAGAATGGAGAGTGCACAAAATCTGGAATGAGGGCACTTAAGAGAAACACCTTTGGGCAGGTATTTTCTCCTTGTCAGAACAAATTGGTAATGAATTACAAACTGGTACCATTAGGATCATCCTCTCAGTAGCTTTCGGGGTTGAATGACTTCCAGAGCTGAGAGCCTCGGAGAATATTTTAATAGAGATGGCAGCTGTTGATGTGGCCTGGTTGTTCTTTCTGCATTCATTCTGGCTCACAAGACGACCAGATGATGCTAAGGCTTAGTGTTCACAAGGGTTAACAAGCTCTATGCTATACTCTTACTTGGTAGGTAGTTAATATTCACACTTTACATATAAGAAAACTTAGGCGGAAGATCGGTGCTATCACAACACTTTGCTATCCAGTGTGTGGGTCAAGGACAGAGAGTGATGTAATGGCACAGACTGTGGTGGAATAAAAGAAGTGGAAACATCCTTCTGAGCAAAACTCTTCCTACCTCCCAAATATTACAGGCTGGTGGATCTGCTCTGTCAGCCTCACAGGCTTAGTGCACTTGTACCTATTGCACATGGAATAGTTGTGTCCCTGGCACTGGGCATGGTATACACTCCAAGGGAAAGAGAAAGGATTTTTTTGTGGTTGTTTTTTGTTTGGTTGGATTTTTTGTTTTGTTTTCTTCTGGATAAGCACAGCCATGGGTATATTCCTCCAGAGTGTGCATCTGGGAAAAACTTGAGGAGCTGGCTTCTGTCTATAGGTTTACAGGCTCATCAGTCACCTGACATACCACCCACCTGGGAATCAATCCCACACATCACTGATGCTGAGAAAGGTTACATACCCACAGGAGACTGAGGGAGGAAAAATAAAAATCAGCTTGGTACTGAGAGAGAGAAAAAAAAAGGGTTAGGCTTTAGGTAATAAGATGCAGTGAGAAGTAGAATATTTGTCAGTTAAACAAAAAGTAGGTAATCCCAAATTCCAGCATTTTGCATAAAGAAGGGGGAAAGGTTATGTCTAGGGGCATAGTATAAAGCTTGGTTAACCTATGAAGAAGAAAAACGAAGTGAAAGCTTACACACTGTATCTCTGATTTAAGGGACTGCTTCCTCCACAAGGAGTTGGTGAAGTGTGGAGATGCTTCCCTTCAGTGAGGCAGGTCTCTCAATATGTGGGTTCACTTCACAGCCTTAGTGAGGTTGCTGGCCAGCTCAAGAGTGGCACACTGGAATATTTAAGTACAACCAGAGGCTCGGTCTTCACATGGCCTTGCCTGGACTGGCGTGGTTTTATCTTCCTACATCCCTAGCACCGCGGCCTGCCAAAGGTTAACGTGATCAGTCCTGGCTGTGATGGTGGCTTGTGCAGGGGATGGTCTCTTCTGGTGAGTGCCTAGGCCTGTGGGAACACGTGATGCTGTCTTTAATCCATCCTGGCCTGGTGGAAGCTGTCTTTAACCTGCAGTGTGGATGCAGCTTCCCCCATCTCGTTTTGGATCCCCTGTGCTGGAGGAGGCTGCAGTGAAGGAGTGGAGGCAGCTGTGGGGCTGAGGGACGGTGCCCCACTGTATGTGGGGTTAAAGCATGGCACTTGTTCTGTGTGAACTCAGAGGGGCACTCCGTGGATGGAGAAGAGGATGACAAGGAGCTGGTTCCACTTGGACAAAAGGTGGCACGGGGATGGCCTGCTGGCAAGTGGAGTTGGGAAGCATGGAGTGAGCAGGAACAGGAGGTGGCATAGCAACAGTAAGTATGTGTCCATGCAAGGTAGTTGTAGGGGGCCGCTCACCCCCTTCGCCTTCCCCCTGCCACACCGACTGCCCTGGATCCACCCTGGCATGCATGTCCCTCTCCCCAGGACATGGCTGCATGCCGTGGGAGAACCCCGGCCTGGTCACTGGGAAATCTTTGCACATAGCACTGGCTGCTGCCAGCGAATCAGAGTCAGTTAGGTTGGGAAGGACCTTTGGAGATCATCAGGTCCAACCTTTGACCCAACACCACCATGACAAATAGGCCATGGCATTAAGTGCCACGTCCAGTCTTTTCCTAGACCTCTTCAGGGACAGTGACTCTACCACCTCCCTGGGCAGTCTATTCCAAAGTCTAATCACCCTTTCCATGAAGAAATTCCTCCTAATGTCCAATCTGAACCTCCTGCAGCTTAAGACTATGTCCTCTTGTCCTGTCACTTGTTGTCTGGGAGAAGATGCCAACCCCACCTGGCCACACGCTCCTTTCAGGCTGTTCTAGAGAGCGATAAGGTCCCCCCTGAGCCTCCTTTTCTCCAGGCTGAACACCCCCAGCTCCCTCAGCTGCTCCTCACAGGACTTGTGCTCCAGACCCTTCCCCAGCTCCGCTGCCCTTCTCTGGACACGCTCCAGCCCCTCAGTGTCTTTCTTGCAGTGAGGGGCCCAGAACTGAACACAGGATTGGAGGTGTGGCCTCAGCAGTGCTGAGTACAGGGGGCCGGTCACTGCCCTGGTCCTGCTGGCCACACCCCTGCTGATCCAGGCCAGGTGCCATTGGCCTTCTTGGGCACCTGGGCACATGCTGGATCATGTTCAGCTGCTATAGACCAGCACCCCCAGGTCCTTCCCAGCCACTCTTTCCCCAGCCTGTGGCGCTGCCTGGGGTTGTTGTGACCCAAGTGCAGGACCCGGGACTTGGTCTTGTTGAACCTCAAAGTTCGGCTTCCTTGACCTGTAACAAAGCGACACACGTTTACCCTCGTCAATTTCCCCGCGGACCCAGCGCTCCGCGGGCAGCGGGGCGGGGCGGTGTCATGACGGCGCGACGGGGCGGTGCCGGTGCCGGGTGCCCGCCCCATCATGGCCGCGTCCTGCAGGTAACGCGCCCGCCGGGCCGGGGCTGCAGCGTCTGGGCCTTGCCCGGCTCCGGCTGGGGACGGGGAGCCGCGGGGGCGGCGGCGGCAGGAGCGCAGGCAGCTTCTGCCGCTGGCTCCCCTCCCCTTCCCGCCGTTCCGCCCTGTGCGGGGAGCAGAGCCCGCGGCGGCCTGGCCGCGGCTCCGGCTCTGGCCCTGTCAGGACGAAGTGGTGTAAGGGGGAGAAGGCCAGGTCAGTCCCTGCGTCTGCCTCACAGCTTTTACAGCCTCCCCCGTGTGTACTCAGGGCATAGCAGAACGGACGCTGCCGTGAGGGTGGCGAGGCCCTGGAACAAGTTGCCCAGGGACGTTGTGGATGCCCCAGTCCTGGCAGTGTTCAAGGCCTTGAGAAACCTGGTCTAGTAGGACGCGCCCCTGCCCATGGCACGGAGTTTGGGACTGATTGGTCTTCGAGGTCTATCCAAACCCTTAACATTCTGGGATTCTAAGGCACGTTCCTGCTATCGTTGCTGTTTGTAGCGACTGCCCAGAGCCCGCGGGTCTGCGGGGTGTCGGTGGGAGGTTTGATGCTGGCTGTCCCTGGCAGAGGTGGGATGGGATAGCCGCGGGGACGTGCTGGTGCCTTCAGGCGCATTTGGCTAATGCTGGAGCTCTTAAATCTCACCTTCAGGCCTCCTGAATGTATTTCCCCCCCCCCC
>VXAZ01001519.1:957338-1146084 GCA_013399875.1 Gymnorhina tibicen | reverse complement strand
GCCCCCTAAATGTTTTTCCCCCCCCCCCCAGATGTCTGTGTGTATACAGCGTCCTAATACGTTTATGGTGGCGTGTCTGCGGCTCAAAACCAAGCCAAAACTGAGTAACGAAGAGCCAAACTTATCCGTGATCGTGGCGCTCCCTCTGCCGACAGCCGCCGCTCAGCTCTGCCTGGCCACCAGGTACTTTTCTTTTCAGAAGCAGCTTTTACGGCAAATAAGTTTTCGGCATTGCATTAAAGCTTTACATTAACCTTTGTAGTAACTTCAGGCCAGTTTTGTGACCTGCTATAACCTGAACTCGCATTGCAAGGGGAAACCGTTTTCAGTGTGTATTTTCAGGAGCTACTTTTAAAAAATACATGTTGTAAAAGTAGATGGTAACAGTAGTGAGCTCAGCAGTGGATTATCTCTTTTTCTTCTGTAGGTGTGTTGGCCTTTCTAAAGGAGGTGTGAGATCCTAGCAAATGAAGTCTCCTACATCTATACAGTTGAGTGTGATTCCTTTATTCAGCAATCAGGGCGGACTGTTGGTTTCTGTGCCTGCAGGATTGAGCCTGCAGTAATGATACAACAGACGAGAGAGTTTAGACCCCGTTCAGACAGAGACCAAGGGAATATTCTGCTGTCTCAGCTATGCAGGTAGTACTGTTTGAGATGCCTTCAGGAGCTGGAGGCACCAGGGTGATGCTGGCAAGCATGACACAGCACATCAGGAAGCTCTTCAGCTTCTTGAGCAGCAGGTGAAAGACTGATTGTGGGATAGGTCATCTCTGCCAGTGTTACATGCTATTTAGACAGCTGAATCACACCTATTCTGCCCCTTGTTCAGTTTAGTTCAGGGGTTATGAAAGGGTTGAAAGTAGCCTTTCAGCTTCAATTTCGGTGCTAGTTTGACAAATATTGTGGCATGACTTATTTGTTTTTGCCTGGAGAATGTGGGAGTCTGTGAGGACCTGACTAAAGGCCTGACTAAACTCAGAACTGCTCTCCCTGGAGATCAGATGAAGTCTTCCAGTATGTAGAGGTGTAGATGTTATGGGAGAGACCTGACTTTTTCAGTTTGAAGTCCTCGGTTCTGCAGGCTGTATGACAGTGGTCTCACTGGTATGGGTGATGTGCATAGCCTCCATGCTTTTCCATCAGAAACCCACTTTGCCTGGTTCCAAAGTATTAACCTGTCCTGTATTTTTGCTTGCTTTCTGTAAACTCACCAAGTCAAAGATGTGTCACTTTCCTGTGAAGTAGTTTGGGACTGCCTGACACCCTCCCCAGAGGAACCTGCACATGTGTAGGCTGTAAAGATGTGGGCCTCTGTTCACCTGTGTGTGGGGCAGATGAAGTTGGGCAGGACAAGCCTTTTGTACCAAATTGTGTAGATGGTGATGCTTAGGGACATAGGGTTTAGTGGTGGACTTGGCAGTCCTGGATTAACAGCTGAACTCAATCTTATAGGTCTTTTTTAACCTGAAGGATTTTTTGATTCTATGAAATCTTTTAATTGCACGGCTTGGTCACAGAAGGCTTGCTGAAGGAGCCTGCAAATCAGCTGAGTCTTGGTAAGGGTAACCCATTAGATGCACTTAGGAGAATTTACTTGGTGAAAGCTTTTTGTGCTTTTCATGAGACTTTTATTTTTCCCCTCTCAGGTACCTTGGCTTCTAATTATCTTACGCTTTTGGGTGTTGTTTTTTTGGTTCTGTTTTTTATGTGTGTCTCTCTCACGGTGCTTTTTTTGGTTTAGGCAAGTTTGAGATTTCTTGATCATTATTTAACTAATGAAGGTTAAGATTACCATTGCTCTCTCTGTGTTTAACACTGTTGATTAAGTGAAGAATATTTTGAACTATTTTGAGCTATTTGTCTCTAGTAGGAAGCATGTTATTTTCAAAGAATGAGCTGTGGCCTGTTTGCAGGTGTGCCATCAGGAAAGTAAAATGATTATTTAAGAAAGTACCAAGAGATTCAGGAAGGGAAAAAATCAGTATAAAAGAGGCAAAAAGCCCTTAATGGCACTGTTGCTTTGAATGGAAATGCCAGACAGTTCTTAACAAATCTGTAATAAAAATAGTTTTGCAGAGATCAAGATTGATTCTATAACCCATTGATCTTTTCAGCCTCTACCCTTTGTTTCTGTAGTCATGTGAAATAATTATTTTAGTAGTCTTCTCCTTTTTCTGAAACTCTGCCCTGATTCAGTTTTATTATTTGCAAGATTTTGTTCTCATGCATTATGCCTCCATTGCACGTGAGCATGTTTGTGCTTGAATTCTCTCTAAGAGATCCTAGGAAATGTCAAGAATCTAATAGTGATAGGATGGATTTCAGTGCTGAGTAATTTATTAAGTGCTTTTGTTTTTTGTTTTTTTTTGTCAGGCTCAGATATAAATATGATCTTCATGTGTAAAAACTTGAGTAATGCCAGGAAGTCAGGGTTCAAACCTCAAACTTGATAGCAGGCATCTGAAACCATATCAGGAGAGAATTGTTGGTGCCTACCATGCCAGTATCTTGCTACATTTGCCTGAAATTGTTGTTGACAAGTGCTTCAGTTCATTTAAGACCACTGTAAAATCGTGTTTGAGAATGGAAGAGGAATGGGAGGAGGATGAACCAGTGAGTGGAAAGGAAGGGCAAAAGACTGAGTCTTCTTTGCCGGCATTTATTCTGCTCATTTTTTGAGGATTAGAATCTTTTATTTCCACAGAGTGCTTTTGTCATTCTGACTCTCTTTAAAGATTTTTCTCTCGCAGTGCAGTTAAAAGTTGTGCAGGTTGATGATGGTAATGCTGCAGCAATCACAGGGAATACATACTTACAGCTCCTGTGCAACACTTCAATATTTTATAACAATTTTACTAGCATATTAGTGCTTGTTTAAAACAAATTTTTTGCTAAGTCATTCAATACAAAGTTGCAGCAAATACTAATATGAAGGTTTTTTTGCCTTTACCATTTTTTATGGTACACTGTCATATTATCATGATTGTGTCTGCAGTTTAGGTATTGGGAAGCAGCTCTGCAGTCATGCAAGCCAGAAGGCATGCAAGTGGTTGAGTCACTGCTGGGGCAGTTGGCACAGTTAAGTAATTACATATGGAGTGATTGCCCTAGTTTTGTTTTGTTTTTTTCCTTCAAAATAACTGAAACAAAACCATTTTCCGACATGAAGAGAAGATGGAAGGATTGTTGTCATGTCAGTGATGATAGTATAATGGAATAGGACAGACAACCGCAGTTGGACTGTCCAGCTATACTGTTAGGAGGATTTTTGGGAAAGAAGAGAAGATACCTCTAAATTAAAGGTAAGGGGTTATGTTGTAGGGAAAGATGAAGTCAAAGTCAAGCTGCATCAGTGCCTGGGAGCTTTGTCATAATCTTACGTGAAGTCTGGACTCTTCCCTTGGATTTTAAGGGAACAGAAAAAAGAAAGGAGAAGAATGTAGGCTCAGAGAGATGTGGGAAGGTACTGTATGATCTCATTATAGTGTTAGACCAAAAGTGGCAAAAGATGCAATAAAACCTGGAGAACGCCAGTGACCCTTAAGTACTCACTGCTTGGTAAATGCTGTGTTGCCATGAAATTCAATACTTAATATAGATATATATATATATATATGTACACAGGTTTCTGTTCCTTCTCATGACAGGAACGTGATTTGCATTAAGTTTGGCCCTGGGGGATGTGGTAAATGAAGTGTGGAGCATCCTAGTTGCTTGCTCTTGGACATCTAAGTATTGCACACATTTTTCTACTCTCAAGAAAGGCAAATTTGGCCAAATGTCATACTTCGTTGCAATTAGGAAAAAGGAGCCAAACATTTAATCTCCAACTCAAGCACTGGGTGAGTCATGAGAGTTAACTGAGAAGCTGAGACAATACATATCTCATGGCAGTTTCACACATAATTTTTTTCTCATGCTCTGCTCTGGAGAGACAGTAGAGAGAAGGAAATTAGCTGAAACTACTGTGTGAAAACCCACAGATGGATGCAGTGATATTGTGAATGTGAATAAAGGAGTGAAGAGGAAGAGAAAAATGGGAAAATGAAATCAAGCATCATAGCAATCTTTTAAAGCTTTATTTTTGGGAGAGATCCTTTTTAAGCAGGACACTTACTATGTGTTATTTCTGCTTTCCAGTACACCAGCATGGAAGCTAAAACCACTGAAGATCATTTGAAAGTCCATAAAATGAAGAAGAAGGTATTGAGGAAGCAGCTCAGAGCTCAGCATACACTGATGAGACATGAGGGCATAGAGTGTGTCTCCTATGCTACACAGGTGAGTGGTAGTTGTGATTTTGATGGTAGTGTTAAAATGCTGCTTATCTGTGTTCTGTTCTCACGTGTGTCTTATGTAAAATGCAGTTCTTCCAAATTCACTTCCTGACACTGAAGGTCAGGGTTTTCTGTGCCTCTTTGATTTCAAAGCAGAACTGTACTTCAGCAGTTCAGTGTCTGTGGAGAGACTTTGATGGCATTTGGATAAGGCTTTTTTTATCCTGAAACAGTAGTTGCTTGGGTTGAGGAGGAGGAAGCACTGGAAATGCTATTCAAGTAGATAAACTTTTATTTTCATTCTCTGTGGTTTCTTTTTTTTTTCCTCAGGTTTTTAACTTTTGTACCTTTCTGTCCTCTGTACTTTCTCTGTCAAGTGTAATTTGTCTCATCTAAACTCCCCATTAAAAACATGTCGATATTAGAACTTGTTTCCATTTTGTTTCTTCCCTAAATAAATTAGGCTCTGGTTCTGTGGGAGTTGAACTGGTTGGCTGACTTGCAGCTGATGAAATGGGGACAGCTTTCTCTTTCCTTGCAGAAAAGAGACCTAACAGAAAGCTACTCAGATTTTTGATTGGTAGTGTTCTGCCTCAGTAGAGTTATAGCAGATCAGAGAATGACCTCACAGATACTGATGTAGCAAAAAGTGACAGGGGCTTGCAGACAGAAAGGGAAGTCTGAGTTTCTAATTCCTCTCTCTCATTTATGAAGAAATACAAATGGCTTGAAACACTGTAGAGCAGTATCATTTACTCTATGCTTGTTCATCCTGATCCTGCGAATTCTGCCCAATCAAATGTAGAAAGATCAGTTAGATCCTTATACATTTTTGTAATCAAATTTGGTTTAATTTTCACTCAGATTTCATACCACATGGGCGGATGTTAATGACTCAGCAGTCTTGTTTATATTGTAAACTCTTTAGAACAAAGACTGAGTTTTTCTAGTGTTGCTTGGAAATGGATCTGTAGTTTGGGACTTGTTCCCCTTGAAACTGTACCAGGTGCCAGATTATCCAGCTAATCTATCCAAAGAGTAATTTTGGGGTCCAGCAAGGTCCTTATTGGTAACAGAACATCTGAATAAGTGAGATATGAAACAAAATCATAGTGCTAGTGGTAAACTTGTGTCAGGAATACAGAAAGTGCTTCCAGGCTTTGTGCAAGAGTCTGATTATCTCCAAATTGCATCATCAGTTGCTGCATGTGCTGCAGCAGTTGTGTAGTGGGTCTTTGTAGATGAAGTGAAAGGAGTGGTTTGAACCTCTGCATGTCCTTCACACACAGGCCTCTCCATCAATAACCTTCTAGAAAATAGCGGTAATTAATAATGAGGTAAACTTAGAACAGACGTTAACAGAGCCGTCACAACAGGCATAATCACAGCAGTGCTCACTGTATAATTTTTTTTTTTAATGACCCTCCTCTTTGGTTCTAAACCTTATTGTCTGTTTTTTTAGAGAAGTGAAATGCTTTCATTTGAAATAATTGAACACTTCTTCCAGCTGTTTCAGAAACCTCCAAAGTTACGTGTGTCAGTGCCATTGTTTGCTTGCAGTACGCTTGATGCACACTTGCCAGTTCAAAGCATGCATTAACTGAGGAGGTGTTTCTAATAGAGGTTGCAAGGCTTTCAGCCAGATGAAGTGCTGGGCAAACAAAGGTTGCCTTAGCCTCGTATAACAAGCTCATGGAAATGTAAATATCTTGTGCAGAATACATAAAAGAGTACCCATGGGTTTAAATTTTCTTTTTAGTGCTGTTCTCTTGGTAAAATGTTAGTTTTAAATGAACCAACAATAATCACTAATTCTCTTTTTTTTTAAATTCTTTTTTGATTAGAGCCTGGTTCTTGCCAATGCTGGTCTTGGTAATGGAATGAGTAGACAGCAATTGCTCAGGATACTAGAAGAATATGGAGCAATGGAAATGCTCTTAATGCCACCAAATAAACCATATTCATTTGTGAAATACAGGACAACAGAAGAAGCCAAGAAAGCCTTTAATGCCCTTAATGGAAAGGAAGTAACACTGAAAGACTGTGGCCAAAACATTGTTCTATATATTAATTTTGTGGAAAAAGGTACAGTTTTTCTGCTCTCCTATATATCCAGCTTCCTGCATACTGCTCCCCTTTGCTTTTACTTCCTGGGTTGTAAAGATAGGTAAAAGCACACTAGTTTTTGCAAGTAGACAGAGAATGAAAGCTAGAGTCTGAGATTCAGGACATAAAATAATCCTTGTATTTCATGATAGGATACTCTAATTTCAACTCTATCACTTGGAAGCAAAAGGGAAAAAAAGATTTGAGTAATTTCCTGACCATTCAATGCTGCACATGAAGGTTTTGTGATTAAGGAACCTGGAGAATCTCCAGACAATTCACCGGGTTTCTTGTGTGACCTTAGTCTTGCAATCTCTGTCTCAGCTCCAAGAAGAAAAATATGCACAATGAAATTTCTGTCTTTTTTTTCCCCTTCTCCCCAAAACTTGTTTTTTTTTTTTCAGCTGATTATAAGCTATTTACTACAAGAACTGTTGCTCTTTCTGTGAGCTTTCATGGTGTCTAGCAAAAAGGGTTCCTGGTGTTGGTCTGTACATTCTGCCAGCAAATACTTTTTTTTGAGCTCTTAGGATAGCAAACTGAATGTCCCAACATCAGTGATGTTTTACATTCACCTGGGTACTGTTTTGTACTCCATATTTGTACATACTTGATTACAGAGTACTCTCTGTCTATGGAAGCAATCTGCTGATATGGTAAATCACTAAAATTCTACAAAATTAAAATGAGATTCAGGTAGAACCTTTAACTGATTGGGAAATTTTGTTTACCATTATTTTGACAGGAAAAGCACAAGTGGTTTTGTGTTTGAATAGTGTAAGGTCTTGTTCATCTTATGCAGTAAAATTTTTAGAAAGTGCTTGAATGATACAAAACTTGGGCCTTACCCTGTTTTGTCATGACAAAAAGGGATCATTCATTCTCCAGATGTGACCACAGTGAGGGCTCCATTGTATCATTAAACATTTCTACAGCTGTACTGTATTCTCATACAAAGTAAATATAACCCCATAGGGAACACATGGTTTTATTTTCTCTAAACAGTGACAGAATTCTATTTTTTTTTCATATACCTCAGTTTTTTTGCAAAATGCTGTTCCTACAAGCTTACCTCCAGGCTTAATGGTAATTGAAAAGATAATTTCTCCAGAGGAAGAAAGGAGGATGTTGGAAAGTATTGACTGGAAAGGAGATGAAGACACTCAAAATGGTAGGCACAACTATAGAAATCCAGACATTCTGTACTTTCATGCTGTTTTTTCCTACAGTTTCAGGTTATAGGAAGTCTACATCTTGGTAAATGTGTTTTCAGAAGTGATTCTGTGTTTGTTCTTAGCATTTTAGAAATTGGGTCTTATACTGCGGGTGATCACCTCCTTGGGGCAAGTGGTCTGAATTGATATTCTGGAATGGATTTACTTGAATAACATACCTGCATCCAGAGACAATTAAAGTCTTTATGTGTCTTGTGTCAGCACGTAAGACTTTGTTTGTAATTTGATATCCAGCTCAAGAGCTGTGTCTTCTTTTAAGTAAAAAACAACTTAGTGAGGCGTACATTCTGGATGCTTTCATACTTTGCCTTGAGCTTGTGGAGTTAAATCCTTCAATAAGTGAAGGATTCTTGGAAATCACTTCAGAGTTCCTGTGTAAATTTGTTCCATGGAGCAATGCAAAAGGTTATGTTGACCTTAGCTAATGTGTAACTTGGTGACTGATGAAAATGAGGGATCTTTATGTATCTGTAGGGTATTCATCCCATGTAAGTTCAGAGATCAGGGCAAGAAAAAGATGCATTAAGCATGGCTCAAGCAAATTGGTATTCCCTGCTTCTTGCTTATACAAAAACACCATCCCTTTGACTCAAAACAGCAGTGAATATGATGCTTGATGAAATACAAAAGATAATAAGGCAGAAGTGTGTGCCATGAAGAACGAGGGTCACATACACTGTTTTAACAGCTAATTAAAGAATGTTTAGTCTTAACAGGTAGGATGGAATAGGGAAACATAGCAAATTGCCTGTAATGTTTTATGTAGTCTAATCTTACTTTAATGTTACGTGTTTCTACAGCCCAGAAGACTTTAAAGCATAGAAAAGTGAAGCATTTTGGATATGAGTTTCGCTATGATAACAATAATGTTGATAAAGACAAACCATTACCTGGAGGTGAGAACTTCCCTATTAAACTGTGCTTATTTTGCACTGATGTTTGAACCATTATGTAAAGCCTTTAAGCCTCGCTGAGTTATGGCTGTGACATTCTAGTTAAGGAGAGCCTTTGCTGTATCCTAAGCACACACCAAACAGTGCTTTTGAATTTTGAGATTCATTCCAAATTATTTTGAGTGCTTTAAGCTTGTTGTTCAGTCACTTGGAACCAGAAGTTGCTGCCCTTTAATGAGGTCTGGTCAAATAAGGCTTTTGGGATTGTAATTGTCATTCCTTTTTAGCTTTTTGTTCCATAAAACCATTGCATGTTACAAATTGCGTATTAATTCATTTGGGGGATGTGACGTATGTTGCAGTATATATTTATCTCAACTAGCTTGAAGCTTGCTGGATGCACACTGAAATAAAATTTTCTTTGCTCTGAAAGCAATTTTGTTAAGGTTTCAATAACTCTTATTTGGAGTTGAAAGCTGTGAGTCAGAGCAAAGCAAATGAATCATCTTATAGACTTAGATTTAAAAATAGTAAAATGGGAGAGTTAAATTCCTGTAAAACTTGAAGGTGTTTAAGTGATGCATGTGTGCTGGGGTGGATGTAGCATGCAACAGAAGGATTCTGTTTATTATATTTTAATTGTGAAGCTATATCATTGTAAGAGGATTGATACGTGAATTGTTTTCTAGTCTCACAGAATATTTTATGTGGGAGAAAAGCATAAACACTTCTTGGGGGAAAACAAAAATAAAAATCAGTAGATTCATGAAGAGATAGTAATAACATGTTTGGTGTTACCTTAAGCAGAATTTTTCAATCAAGTCCTCAGGTAAAAATAGCAAACCAAAGCTTTAGTGGAGGGCTATACCTTCCATTCCTGTTTCAAGACCAGCTTAACTTTAGCAGATTTTTTGGTGATATTTAATCTAATTCAGTAACAGATTTCCAGGGAATAAATTTTTTAGAGAGCTCTCTGCACAACTGACTCTCTGCATAATAATTTTCCTTATTGACTGCGACTTTTTTATTGTAATTGGTGAAAACTTTGCCTCTGATTTGATGTGGTTTTATTTATGTGTAGGGATACTACAGTTTGCATTTGTAAGGAGTAATCTGCTTCTGAATGCAGAGGCCTTGGAGGAGTGGCCTTTCTGATTTTGAGATCTTAAAAATATATTGGACTTGAAGATTAGGCCCCCCAGTTCTGACATGTGTGTTAGCAGCAGATGCAGAGTAATCATTATTAAAATGGACTTGCATGTATATGAAGCTGTTTCTATGTATTTTTCCAGTTATATTTATTGTAAAAAGCTGTCCTGTCTTGTTTACAGTTCTGTTTCTATAACTAGGTCTTCCTGAAATTTGCAACCCATTCTTGGAGAAGTGCTTAAAGCAGGGATATATCAAACAGAAACCTGATCAACTGACTGTAAATCAGTATGAACCTGGACAAGGTAAGTTTATTTGTTCCTTTGAGCTCTTTGTCTTACATTGTGGTTTAACCCTGGTAGGTAACTAAGCACCACACAGCTGCTCGCTCACTCCCCTCAGTGAGGGAGAGGACAGAATTGGAAGATAAAAGTGAGGATACTCACTTTTGGGTTGAGATCAAGACAGCTTAGTAAGTTAAAAAAAAAAAAAGGAGATAAAGGGAAACAAGTGATGCAAAAAAAAGTCCTTAGCTACTGGCCAATCAGGGCTCAGCCAGTCCCTGAGTAATGACATCCGTGGTAAACTTCACCCTCAGTGTTATTACTGATCACAATGTCATATGATCATGTGGAATATTCCTTTGGTCAGTTGTCCTAGCTGTGTCCCCTCCCAGCTTCTTGTGCACCTTCAGCTGACTTGCTGGCAGGGAAGCATGAGAACCATAAAAGACCTTGATGCTGTGTAAGCACTGCTTAGAAAGAGCTAACACATCCATGTATTATCTGCACATGTGTTTTCATAGGAAATCCAAAGCATAGCACCATACAGGCAACTGTGGAGCAAATGAACTACATCCCAGCCAAACCAGTACAACTTCACTGAAAAGCAGAAGAATGTAGCATCTAACTGTGACATGGTGTAGGCACAGGGTTTAAGCACCTGCTTAGTGTATTTCTTCTGTGACCAGAGATGCTTTGAATCAAAACCAAAGTCTTAATACTGGTTTCTGCACATGGGAACTTCTGTTCAGAAGTGCAGTTTTTGATACCACTGTTACAGAAGATGATGGTGTTTGAGTCCAAGGCCTTAATTTGAAATCTAACTATAAAAAGATATAGGAATAGGTAGTCTTCTAGTTAAGTGCATTTTTTTACACCAAACTTGTATTTCTTCCTGTGATGTGCATACAGTCTCTAGGAAATGGCTCTTGCTGTTAGTGCATATGATATAATGTTAGTGTATGTGATATATGGAGTCTTCAGTATGATGCAAGCAGTGTTCCCTTATCTTAGAAATAAGGAATTACTGTATTTTTTTAATTTTTCCCAAACTAGAGGCTTCTGAAGAAAAATAAGCTTCTAATCACACTTCTAGGGAATAAATCACGTGCTGTACTTTTTGCTAAGCTTAGTCATCAAGGTTAAGTATCTGGCTTGCTTTCCAGAGTGAATATCTCATTTGTCCTTAGGAAGAAAGAACATTGGCTTTACTCTCAGAATTAATGTCTCACAGCTATTACAGTGTCTGCTGAACAAGGGTCTGAAAAGCTTATCCTATTTGTTTGTGTATCTGACAGTCTCTTAAATTGATACAGTTGTGTACTTCTGGCTGGGACATCTGAGGAGATCGGTTAGAATTGTAGATTTCTATCAAGAGTGGAAGCAAGTTTTCTTGAAAAATCAAACAAACAAAAACTCAAGCCCAAAGCAAAATACCCCTTCTTAAGTGCAAATTATTAGGATATGAATGAGCACAGAGTGCAGTTAGATTAATACTGTCTGCATCTTTGTTCTGAGCCATGTTTTCACTGGAAATTATACTTGAAATTTTAGAAAGTGAGTTATGGCTATGAGTATCTAAGCTGGAGGGGCCACACATAAGATACATTAAATGAGGTGGGTAGATCAGTGTGGCCTTGGTGACAGTGACAGTGTAGAGAGCTTGTTGATGTTCCCCTGCTGCACAGTGAATTGCACAGACTTCAGTGTGCCTCTTAAGGCAGAGCCTCAGTGCTTTGTACTGAGGCAAAGTTATGAGCCATAACAAACAGATATCTATCTGTCCTTGGTTTTCAAGTCTCACTGATTTTCTGTTAGATTAAATGTTGGTCCCATAAAACACTTGTGTTGTTTCCACTGAAACTAATGGAATTCAGAATATTTACATCTGGTTGTAAAATCTGCCGTATAATAAGGGTGCTTTATAGAGCTGACTGACACTGTTAGAAAAAATTGTTTTCAACTCAAGAGTTCTCTACAGAGCCCAAAATGAACTTGGGTAGAAATTTTAATAAACAAATAAAACTGTTTCAGTTTGGATGGTATAGGAATGACTGTCTGCCTGGGCCTGCAATGGATCAGAGAAAGGTGTAGTTGCAGTTCTCCCAAGCTGTCTGCTGTTCTCCCTTGCTCCACTGCTGACTGTCGTTCCCCACCATGTGGTGAGATCTTGCTGTGGCATGCACACTGCTGTTTTAGCACTTGGTGTTAAAATGTGTGACACAAGCTGCAGGGATCGGCAGTTTCTTTCCAATTAGCAGATAAGAAAGAAAAATCTAAAAAAAACCCCTAAAAAATGACTGTCCTTTTGGCAATTCTCAGTTATGTGTGTGTACTCATACACGCACAGACAGATGTATTACCCAGGGGTTAGCCTAGCAATGACGTGTGTTTGCCTAGGAAGTGCAAAGCAGAGGCAGGACTCGATCCTAACAGTGCCTGCCTCTGAGGTAGTAGGTCCTAATGCTGAAGCTGAAACCCTTAATGCAGTCATTTGCTTTGGAAATAGAGGGATTTGAGATTACTCCTCTGTGAAGAGAGTGAGGAAGAAATATATGATGGTGAATGAACTAAAGCCCAAAATCACCAGATGTAACATCACTGTTAGTGCTAAGGGCTAAACTGCCTACAAGGAGAGCAAGGTGCTTGAGCTGCTCTCTGCAGCAGGGAGAGCATTTGGAGTCATCAAGGAATGAGCAAGGCCTTGGAGTAATCTGAATTGTCTTCTAGGTATTTGTATTGATTATACAAGACACTTAGGTTAATTGTGTCCATCTAATCTGGGCGTGCAAATAAGACGATTGCCCTGAATCCTTATGGAAGGCAATTCCCTTGTTTATGATAAGTTTTGTTTGTTTAACCAACTATCCCAGTTTTCCATACGGACATCCATAGAAATAGAGCTTGCTAATGGAGATGGCATTTTATTACTGTTGTTGTCGTTATTATATTGACTTTTTTGTTTGGGTTTTTTTAAAACAGGAATTCCTCCTCATACTGATACACATTCTGCTTTTGAGGATGAAATAATCTCTCTCAGTTTGGGAGCTGAGGTAAACCTAATGTTTGCATGTGGTCTGATGCTTTACTGAGAAGTTCCATTTTTGTATTGTTCATTTGATTTTCCATGGTGTCTGTCCACATTCATCCAAACAAGTATGAAAGGTAGTGTGATATGCTAATTAAGTAACTTCAATACAATGTTGTCACTGGAAGATTTGCCAGTGATATCAATGGTTTTTAAATCTTGGCATCCAGTTCTCCATTGACTTTCCTTCATCTTTATTTCATGCTTTAATTTCACATACTCTGCCTTAATCCTGCAGCCCTGGGCTTTCTTACCCTTTCCATTTCAATGAAAAGGCTGACTCTGGCACAGATGCTGTGTCACTTCATTGATGTACCACCATAAGCAGTGCATTTCCAGGTTATTGTATTACAGCATACCTTTGTGATGGTCTCAGAGACGGCCAAAAGCACGGTGATTTTAATCACATGAAAAAATACAAACCTTTCTGGTAAGTGGACTGCCTGGAGCGTTTTGATGCTGTAAAAGGTTGGAATGTGTACATTTCGACCAGGGAGACAGCCAGACCTGGGCCATTTCTAGATATTTCAGGCATGGGCATTGGATTACAGCCTGTTAGGTATCTCACAAATTTCAGTGCCTTTTCCTAATGGGCCATAAATAGGCTTTTCAGGTGCAGGCAATCAAAGCACAGATGCAGTAAAACAAGCCAGTAGCCCATGAAATGCTGCCTTATTTATGGCTTTTCTTTCTAGTACTTTTACAGTTTTTTATGATTTCTTTGTGGTTTTGTGCACTTAGCTCTTCATCTGATTTTAAAATGAAAATATCAGTTGCAATAATATGTGAGTTAGGTATTTTAGGAGTGAAGCCCCATTCTCTATTCCCATTAACTCTTAACCACGGGCAAAATTTACACACTTTTAATAAATAATGTGACTTACACATGCTACATCAACCTTTGATGTATTTCTCTTCTTTTCTTTATTTTTCTCTCTGTAGGATGACTTTTTTGCCTACCTGAATACATTAGGCTGCAATGTGGTGGAAAACATGCATAAAGCCATATGCCTTGTCCTTTCTTTGTTCTCCTCAACAGTAAATGCACACATTTAAATAAAAAGTGCCATAAAGAAATAACCTTGCAACCCAGCTGGTTCTGTATTCTAGTTTGGAAACTAGCTAACCAGACACTTCAGAGGAAAAAAGGAAGCAGAACGCCTCATTATACTGAGT
The DNA here is from genome assembly GCA_013399875.1 of Gymnorhina tibicen. Taxonomy (NCBI): domain Eukaryota; kingdom Metazoa; phylum Chordata; class Aves; order Passeriformes; family Artamidae; genus Gymnorhina; species Gymnorhina tibicen. The sequence continues at coordinate 1,131,876 of VXAZ01001519.1, read as the reverse complement.
AATGGAAAGAGCATTTCTTTCAATTGCTTATATGCTTGTCCCTCCAGGATCTGAGTTAGGCAGACTGTGATAATTAATAACTAGAATAAATGCTTTGGCTTATGAAAAAGAAGTCTGGCAGAACAAAGGACTAAACACAAGCACCCTCCTAGCCTGATGACTTAGTTATCACCACAGATTCTCAAACTTCTTATGTCATGTTCACAGGCCCACAGAACTGTTTAGGTTGGAGGGGATCTCTTCAGGTCATGTAGCCCAAGCTCCTGCTTAAGCAGGGCCAGCAAAAGTAGGTTGTCCAAGCCTGTCCGGTTGTGTTTTGAATATTTCTGCAGATGGAGACTCCAGAACCTGTGTAGGCAGCCCTTTGCAGTATTTGACCTCTGTCACAGTAAAAATACAAACTGTTTCTTTGTGTTCCGATGGAATGGCATGGGGTTTAAATTGTGCCCATTGTTTCTTGTCCTGTTGATGGACATTGTTAGGAAGAATCTGGCTCCCTCTTCTTCATTCCTTCCCATCAGTTATTTATACACATTAATAAGAGCTATCTTACCTGACCCTGAGCCATCCCTTGTCCAGGCTGATCAGTCCCAACTCTCTCAGCATCCCCTTATGTAAAGATATTCCTTAATAATCTTCATGGCCTTGTCCTGGACTTGTTCCAGTAAGTCTGTGGCATTCTTGTAGTGGGAAGCCCAGTCCAGTCCCAGTACTGGACAGAGTACAAGAGATATCTCCTCACCAGGGCTGATTAGCAAGGAAGGATCACTTCCCTTTACCAGCTGTTAGTGCTCTTTGTAATGTAACCCAGGATGCTGTCAGCGTTTTTTGCTCCAAAAGTACATTGGTGGCTCATGTTCAACTTCTTGTCACCAGGACCTCAAGGTCATTTTTGGCAAAGCTGCTTTCTAGCTCATCACCTGCCCGTGCGTAGAGATACATGGGATTATTCCTGACAGGTGCAGGACTTTGCACTTCTGTTTGTAGAACTTCATGAGGTTCCTGTTGGCAGCAGTTGTCCAACCTGTCCAGATCCTTCTGAACGGTGGCACAATCATCTGGTATCAGCCACTGTTAGTTTTATTTCATCTGCAGATGTACTGAATGTGTGCTCTGCCCCATCATCCAGGTCATTAATGAAGTTGTTAAACAGTGTTAGCCCTGGTATCAATCCCAAGGGCAGCCCTCTAGTGACATGTCTCCAACTGTGCTTTGGGCCGTGGCCATCTTCAGTGGTACCTTGCAACCTAACTCACATTACTGAGGACCAGTCTTTTCCTCAGTGGGGAATGAGTTTATCCAGTAACAAAGCACTCTGTACTGTTTTGCTAGAGGAATCATTGTAAGTTTAATTTGTTTCTGCAAACCTGATTTATATTGAAAAATTAATAGTTATTGGCATGTATGTTCATCTTAAATATAAACACATAATCTTGAGAACAAAATGAAGGCATGATTCTTCACAACACTGCATTTGTCTTGCATCAGATAATCTGCAGCAATCCAAGTTCTTATGCCTGTGCAAAATGGGGTGGAAATGTAGGTGTGAGATCCTCTTTCCTGTCTCAATCCCATGAAACAGCTTTATCAAAAGGCACAGAGTGGCCAAGTGGTTGCCCTGGTTGCTGCAATCTGTTGTATTCTGAGGAGTTTACTAGATGGATTAAACTTGTTTTGAAGGAGAAAAATCTCATTATTGCTTTGCACTTCTGCCTATCTTATAAAAACTACTGAATAGTTTGAGGGCAAAGGAGTGAGAGGTGATTTGTCTTGTTCCATAATATTTCAGGAAAAGTGGGGGTCTCAGGCTAATCGTTCCTATTTGTAACCCATTTTTTTGGCATCTGGGAAGCCAAAGCATCTGGGAGACTTCTAGAATGTCCTGTGGGCTTGTAATTGCATTTTATAAATCACTACATTCACCCTTTCCTTATAGGAGCCGATACACTAAAAATATTAATGAATGTCAGTGTCAATGCTGTGTTATTGAATGCAACTTTATTCAGAAATTGTCATAGTAGGAAAGCCAAGGCAATGTGGTAAATTTAGGTGAGCGATCTTTTATTAAACTTAATGGCAAATCATGTTCTATGTCCATGAATTTGATCAAAGTACTGCAAAACAGGGATCAGTCCTTTCTGTTGAGAATTTTGGTTTTATTTCAGTTAGGTGTTATTTTCAGTGCCTCCATTTGGTGTCTCTAAAGATATACAGTTTTCCAGTATTTCATCTAAGAAGCCTGGCCAAGTTTGCAGCTGTCTCAAAAGAATCCTAATTTTAAAGACTGTGTCGAATTTCTCTTTGCAGGTTTGCAGCGGGAGCTTGATCAATAGTGAGATTTCAGTTTTTCCACTTTTCCTAATTTGCCATTTTATACGCTGCCATGTAAGCCTGGATTCATTAAAACTTTAGAAATACAGAGGTAGTGTTTCTGTTATGAGCTGAGTAGTGCTACAAACATATCCAACCCATAGAAGAATTTTCCCTTCCTGGCTGCAGATCTTACTCCCAGTCAACAGCTGGCAACACCTTGCAGTCCCTCCTTGTCAGCTCTGCCTTGCTGTGTCCAAGACTGCAATGGGACACCCACTGTGCCGTGCGAGAGAGCAAAGCACAGTCATAGTTTGCTCAAAGGTGGTGTTGTGTTGGCTTAATACTCTGATCTATGTTGCTGTGTCCCATTTTCCTAAGAGCCAGCCCCAGGCTTGTCGATCTCTTCTCTTCAGCTCTGCTTTTCCTTGACTTACTCTGCTTTCAATCCCTGTGCCTTGGGCTGGCAAAAGGCTGGTACAAACGCTGAGAACTGCTGTGATGCTCTGTCTAGGCCCTGACCTAATGTCTGAGGATGGAAAGCTTCAGGGACGTCAGCCAGATTTGTGACTCAGGGTTAAAGAGGGGGGCCATCTATGGATCATCCTTGACCTCTGCCTGACTTCTGTTCATCTGAACTCATTCATCATCTCTTAGCCTGCGGATCTTAAGTGCTTTGATCTATAAAGAAAACCTGTAACTCTCTTAAGCCTTGAAAGAAGAACAGTGTTGCAAAGAAAAATTTCATAAGACCTTTTGAACAACCTTTGAGTGTGGTCATTCTAGAACTGATAAAATGCTGCTTCTACTCATCTCTCAGTCTGATAATCGACCCTTTTTCTGGCACTTTTGCTTCTTATCTGTTGATCTATTTCCAATCTGTCTTGGTTAAAAAACAGAAACCTGTAGCTGGTATAGCAGCAGCTGTTTCTGTAATAGCTGAGAGATTTTATGAGAAGCCTTTAGAAAGTCTAGACTGTACCCAGCCTTAGACAGTTAGCAGCTGTTTTGTGTCTTGCATGAGCTTTAACAAGATAGGCAGGCACTGCATATTGCTGTGTGGTCCATCTCTTATTCTGCTTATCTTGGTTAGTTGCTAATTCAGTTTAATTTGCTGTTTACATATATATTGCTTTATTTTTCTTGTAAGAGAAGGCAGAAAGCATCCTACCTATTTAAGGAATTACTATGGTGGTGGCTATACCAAAGTTTTTTTCTCTGTCTATGTTTGCAGGATGATGGTAGTGGGTGAAATAGTAGTAATAGTCATCACTATTTAAAAAAGGGTTGTATTGGCAGAATCAAATTGTCTCTGAACCCAAATAGAAGATACTAATTTTAATCACTACAACCTAGTGCTGAGTTTAGAAGTTTGTTCAGATGAGGTAGGATTCTTAAAGCTCAGTAGTGTGCTTTTCCAATCTATAAGACAGGTGCAACTCAAGAAACATGTCTTACAGTCATGGATTTTATCGATTCTTGAAGAACAGCAACTTGCAGGGGTTTTAGCTGGAAATCCAAATGGACTTTATTTATAATTGTATACCAAGTTTAATTGGTTTGTTCCACTTAAAGTGGTATTTCATTTTTGAACACTAGTGAGGAGCTGCTCCATCTGAAAGGTATCCTGAGCACCGCGCATTAAATGCATCAGGCTTCATAAATCTGTCTCTCCTGTTTGCATTTGCTCTTTATAGATATACCCTGTGTGTTTCTTTCTGTCCATGTCATACCATGATGGACTGTCACTTAGCTTGGATGAGATACAAAAACCACCAAAATCAAGGGAGAACTTCCTGTTGATGTAATTGAACATTGAAATATGCCCTCTGAGATAAGCAACAAAGCCTGCAGCCCCTTCATGGGAATACTTGTAACAGTCTTACTGCCTCTTTTGGGAAAGGTGAAACATTCTGTTCTGAGGTTTTTTTTCTGTGCTGGATGTCTCTTCTCCATTTGCTACAGGATTCTCTTCACAGATATCAACATGTACTGCTTCTGTTTCCACCTGATGAGTTATTTTAACCTTCTAAGGATCCTGAAAGCCCAGCTTTCATGTAAACTGTTTGGAGGGAATCTGCCCTGCAATAAAAGAAACCTCCTTGTTTGTTGATAGGCTAACGCCTGTTTTAGCCGAGGGTAACAAGAGCAAGGCACCCACTGTGTGCAATTAATGCAGACAAGCATTTGTTTCCTAGGTGCTGTAGGAATCTGCTAACCAATTTCAATTTGCATTGAAATGGTACAAGAAGAGCATTTGGTCAGAATTGCCCCCAGAACAATGATTTGATAGCATTATTTCTCTAGAGGCTGTATGGCAGTAATTTGTGAAGAAGCAAGACAGCAGTGTGGAGATCTTGCTTTCTCTGATCTCTCCTCAGCTACTTGGGAAGAACAAAATCAAAGCTAAGCTATGAAAGAGCCATATTTCAAAGTTTTGTATGTAAAAATATGCTTTTTTGCTCCACTTTCATGTTGGTGAGACAGTTTCCAGCTGCCTCTTTCTCTGAGGTTGGGCATTTATTACCAGGGGGCTAATACCAGTGAAACAGCTCTGCAAAGATTGGTCTCCTGTCTCCCTTCTGTTGGGTTTGTACCAGCCTGCCTTCCTCTCCACAGAAGAAAGAAACTTGCCGTCTCCCATGCCTTTCCATAAAGCCGTTCCCCACTATGCAAAGCCTAGTAGCTCCTGCTTCCATGCTGAGAAAGGAAGGCAGTTTGATAGCTGTGGGATCTCTGATCTGCAGAATGTGCTGTGACTTTCTGAGCTATTTCTCCTGTGTTTGCTAGAGTGGGAAGTTGCCTTACTCCATTCTCTGTAGTGGTTTTGTTTCCTGTTCATGGTCCATTATTTTGGCTACTGAGGGGAAAGGCAGAGCTGTGGCTCCTCCTGGTTCATACCACTTTGCTTTTTTCACAGTTGGTTGTTCTTTTTAGCATCCTGTGTTTTGTTTGAGCCATTTAGTGTGGAGAAGGGTTGTGGGAAGAAGGTTTTCTCTGTCTCCTGAACTCCCCTGGGCAGTGCATCCAAAGTGAATGTGGAAAGAGAGATAAAAGAAACTGCAATTAGGAGGAATTTGAAAATGAAATTCAGTGACTATCACATGGAAAAATACATAGAGATGCTATAAAGAATGTCATGGTTCCAGTTATTTTTTGGTGCAATTGTGAGAAAACTACTGTGAGTGAAATACTAAAATGTTTGCAGTCTGCAGTAGGGCTTATGATTTTCTGATTGAGGTCATAACTGCTAAATAATGAAAGAAAACTTCCATATAATTCCTCTACCAACTTGATTCTGTTTTAACAGAACCTGTTGTCTCCAGGCTATTTGCTGTTTCTGTAGCGTGCTTATTTTGTATGCTGAGACAGCATCATTTCATTTTCAGTTCTCAGACGTCTGGCTGTTAAGGCGCTACTGTGACACACAAATACAGATACTGAATTTTTCAGTGGAAGCAAATGTACTCTCTAAAAAGTGTCTTGCTATTCCATAGCTATTGCTACATATTTCTAATTGGTTTTCATGTGGTAGGAAAAATGTAGATAGATGAAAATCTTAGAAAAACGTTTTATTATGGTGTACAGTACTGCTTGTTTTAAACTAAAACCTTTTTTTTTCCTCTTTTGTACTTCATGCCTCCCATGTATCCTTCACTATGATACATGAACTATTCTTCTCTGCTGGTGAGATGAATTAACTGTTTAAATAAGAAGTTTCTCTTAATTCCAGTGAAAAAAATATAATTATTGTAATAAAAGCATCAGATAGGAGACTATCAAAAGCAGTGTGGTCAAAAGGTTGAGGGAGGGGATTCTCCCCCTCTACTCTGCTCTCATGAGACCCCTCCTGGAGTGCTGCATGCAGCTCTGGAGCTGCCAACATAAGCAGGACAAGGACCTTTTGGAGAGAGTCTAGAGGAGGATCATGAAATTGATAAGAGCACTGGAGCTTCTGCTGTGAAGACAAGGTGAGGAAGTTGGGATTGTTCAACCTAAAGAAGAGAGGACTCTGGGGAGTTTTCCAGTACTTAAAAAGGGCCTACAGAAAGGTTGGACAGGGATTCCGTATCAGGGAGCGTAGTGACAAGATGTGGAGTAATGGTTTGATACTAAAAGAGGGGAGATTTATATTAGATACTAGGAAGAAATTCTTTACCATGAGGGTGGTGAGACTCTGGAAGTTGTGAATGCCCCATCCTGGAAGTGTTCACGGCCATGTTGGATACTGCTTTGAGCTGGTGTAGTGGAACATGTCCCTGCCCATGGCAGGGGGTTTAGAACTAGATGCTCTCAAAGGTCACTTCCAAACCATTCTATGATTCTATGCAAGCTAACAGAGTATTTGAGTTTACATTTCAATTGGTATTTTTACAGCTAAAATTGTTTTTGAGTCAGGTTTTGAGTTGTCATTCTTGAAATGTAGTTCCATTGTTTTAATAGAAACTTCTGTGTTGTTTTTTAGTATTACTAATTTCTTAATTTTTTAAAAGAATTTCTTAATTTTGTCAAGAGGTTCATCAGTGGAAGCTATTTCAATTCCCCATGTTATTTTTAGAAGGGCGGTACTCGCTGCGTGACATGGAATCGTGGTGTCTGCTACCAATTTACCACAAACAGGCTGAACTGGAGCATTAAAATTTTGTTATCTGTTGCATTTCAGCTGTACTTCAGTTTTGGAATTCAATTCCTTTTGGAATAAGGAAATCTAATTTCATTAGCCAGTGATGTCATCTCTATTGTCATAGGACCCTATTTTAAGATTGTGGCAAATTTCATGTAGAAATGCCAAGTAGTCAGTCAATAATAATAATCACAAGTAGCCTATAGGCAAAGAAACAAGCTTAACTTGTTATGCTCCTGCTGTGGTGTATTGTCTCTCTTGGCTTTGGACAGGACTTTGTAATACCAGTAAGTGTCGGAAATGAGGTTTGAAGTATGTCTGGTTTTATACTATCTTTACAAATCTGAGTATTTTGCATGCTGTAATGTTCTGTTTCTGTTTTTCTTACCAGCTATATTTTGGAAGGAGTTTCTCCATAGAGCTCTTGTTGCAGTAGAGTTTAAATTTTGCTGAAGAATTGGTGATTTTGAGCAGTCAAAGCGTGCTGGAGCTGTCAGACCTGTGATGCTGATACACTTGACAGAAAGATTCTGTCAGTGGGAGAGTCATGCCCTTAGCAGAGAAGCACGTAGGCAGGCTGCCTGTTGGTACTGCCCAGGGGCAATGCAAGGAAAACTCTGGTCTGTTTGCTGGGGCAGCAGAGGAGTGGTTGGAAACCAAGGTTGATGGTGCAGCAGAAAGCAGTGAAAGCTGGACACTTCACAGTTCCTTGTGAGATGTTCTTGTTCCTCCTGCCCTTCCTGTTACCGCCTGCATCTCTGCAGTGCGCATTCACACAATCCGTTGTAAATTCAGGGCCAGATGTTGAAGTCCTGCTTAGAGCCCTTTTGTGTAACTTTTGGCTGCATTATGTGAAGACAGTCATTGTGCTAATGAAGCAGATGGAGGAAGTGACAGAAGAAAGAGATGACATTGTTTATGATGAAAATCAGCAGTGTTGGAATACTGCCTATCCAAATTTCAGAATGTGTTTTTCTGTTATGGTTGTTTTCCCTGTGATATGTATATGTCAGATGTGGGACTTCTGTGGGGTGAAACATAGGAACTGAATAATTGATAAAACAGTTTCCTTCAAATGATTTTAAGTAAGTGTCTTTGTGTCATGAAGTGTTTTGAATTAAACTTTATGGCCACAGGAGACATCATTAACTAAGAAGATGGCTTTCACTGGCTTTCATTAGTTCTCTGGGTTTTGTTTGGGGTTTTTTGTGGGTTTTTTTTTTTTGTTTGGTTTATTTTTTTGAGGGTTATATGCTTTTGACTGCTAAGGAAAGAGGTTTCATAATGTATTTAAGCAATTTCTGTAAATTCATCCTTTGTTCCTCAGTAGATTTCCCTTTTACAGTGAAGATGTAGAGGATTAAGAAACAGGCCATATGGTAGTTTCTATAGCAATAGATTAAAAACCATGTCTTGTCAGCCCTTATGAGATATGATGCAAGAATTAGTTTGGGAAGGCACAGTTTGCATGTCTTGTATCCTGGCAGTTCTCTTTTTTTGTAATGATCTCTGGGACAGCTGTTAGGTGCAGGTATGAGAAGGACTAGCTGACCTTTGTTTCAAACTCTGAGTACATAAATTCATCATTTCATCCCTTCAAATTAGGTATTCAGCACCATACAGTTTCCATACTACTGTCTCAGAATGTAGGGGCCAAGATTTTAGTGATGATAATAGTGCAGGAAGAGGTTTTAATTAAGGCAGAACTGTTTTAAACAGAGTTGAAGCATCTGCTGAATCCATACTTGGATGCTTTATTTAATAACTTGTTGTCAATGGTATTCAGGTATCCAGGATTAAGACACTGAAATTTTAGTGTTTATGAGTAGGTGTGTATCTGTGCACTGCATGCTCCTCTGTAATCAATGGGGGTTGAGTCAGTCCAGCCTATGGGTAATTCAGCTCATGCTGAGTTAGACATCTGTTGTTTCATTTCATAGGTTTCAGTTCCCTAATGGGTTGTTTTAAAATCTAAGGCTAAATGTAGGTCTTAATCTTGAACTGATTTTCCTATTTCCACCCCAGACTTAAAGTTAGCCTGAGTTCCTGTACTACAGCACTGCAGGCAGAAAGCTGAGACCTGCAGAGGAGAATAAGGTTTGATGAACAACCTCAATGTTTGTAAGAGTGAGGGAAGATGGTTTTCCACAATGTAGGATAATGAACATGCAGCATGTTTTACCCATGCCTTGAAATGCACTGAACCCACAAGGACTTGGGCTATTTTACAACAGCTGGTGGGTCTGTGCCACACTAGTACTTGGTATGAGTCTACACTTTGAATGTAAATATTTCAGGTCCTCTTTCCTGCAAAGTACACTTTCCTGTTTTATTCCATGCTTGGCAATATTACTCAGCCAAAGCCTGATTTTTGCTGTATCAGTTACTGTTTATATTGCATTGAGGCTTTATTCACAGTTGCTCACGCTGCTTCTGTTGTAGAAAACTTGCAATTAAAACCTGTAATTGTTGATGACAGGATGATAAATGTACAGGTAGCATGGAATGGACATAAAATTACAGTTGAAGGGAGTCCTGCTTACATGTATTTGCAGCCTCAGTAACGTGAGAATTGTGTGTATTTCCACAGATATTTGTAAACAATCAATGATTTAGAAAGGTGAGATGTGCTTTTTGAATATTGAAGTGTTCCCCTTTCTACTTAGATATTGAAAATCTCTTGAGAACTTTTCTAAATGTGCGGAAGAATTACAGATATGCCACAGCATCACATAGACTATGTGCTACCACATTTAGAATCCTCTAAATATCATACTTGCATATAAGTTTGTGCTTATTACAGAACAGCTGTGTCTGTGTTGTAAGGACTTGTTCAGTGGTTTCTTGGTAGACACTTGGTACAGTATTAAACATGTAAATAAGGATTATTTGCTTTCAGGACATAGAGTAATACATTAAGTGCAAGTCCGAGGAGATGTAATTAAGGACACAGAACTGCTTTCTTATGGCGTCTGGGCGTTATATCTTAACAGATTGAACCCTCTGGAGGCCATCAGAGTCAGGATGTGTAGGAGTCCTCTTGAGCTCTTCCATTGAACTGTACTCCATTAGAAAGCAAGTGATGCAAAACCTTAGAAATTTCCTTTCCTTTGGAAAGGAAGATGAATAATTTGGTGCATTTCCGGCACATACTGCCCTGATACGCAGTTCCCTGTATGTCAGTGTAGTAGCACCCATGGATGTGAGGGAAGATGTATGAAAGAATGGAAAATACTGCAGAGGAGGCTAAGTCAGTAAAAGAAATTAAATGAAGACTAACAGCATTAGCCTCTTGCTTTCTATGTACTAAAAGAGTTTAAGCTAAGAGCTAGGGAGGCAATTTATTAAAGGATGAAGATGAAATGTTAGTGAGAATGAATAAATTGGTTCTTGTTGAGAACTTGACAGACTCCTTGACTCTGGATTCACAAGAGGGCATCAAGGTTTTATGCTTGGGTTAGATAGCACTTTCCAGAAAGGAGAGATCTATACCTGTTGGGGGAGAGAGAGAGGGAACCAGTGTAATGTAACTATTGCCTTTTACTGTAGGGATTTGAAAGCCTTTTACATACGAGTCTAGTATTCAACATTGAGTTTTAACACAGGTAATGATCTGGGAAGGTGCAAAGACCACAGGTAATGAATGTCCTGACATACAAAAGAAACTTGATATTTTAGAGGCAGTAGTAACTGATATATTTAAAGGCTTTTGAAACAAGGAGTCAGCTTGAGAAGACATATGAGTGAAGCACAAAAATTTGTAGCAGCTGTGAGGGATCTTGGAGTGGGAAGAGCAGCAGTCAGAAGTTGGTGGGACAGTGCCAAAAGTACCACCAGCAACCTCTGCCAAGGCTGGGCAGAGCAGCCACCTCACTGGACATCACAAGGAGCTGGCATCCAACTAGTGAGGTGACTGGTAGTTGGTGAACCTCCAAAGATGAATCCCTGTGTACAAAAGGAGAGTGGTGTATGTTCCAGCTAGTTGTGACAAGGCCTGCAGAGGATTAGAAGCTCCTCCATCCAACTGTGGTTCGCTTGACATTTACAGTAGTTTTTCTCTTCTTGTACACTACCTGAACCTTTTAAACAGAGGCCAGACAGTAAGGGAATTTGTATCATGGAGTCAATGGCATACAGAATAACTAGGAGAGATACTGGTGTGCTGTTCAGTGGATGCACTCAACTCCACTTATCAAGAAAATCATAACAAAGTGAGACCTCAGATGTGAAAGAATGAAGTGCTGTCCATATATTAAAATATTTTTTAAACACTCATATGGTAGACTTTGATTAAGAGGAAGAAATGCATAGATACTTAAAATGACACAGAATTCAGGAAGATGGTAACATACTGCATGGATGGAAAATTGAATACAATTTTTGAAGAAAGAAAGCCTAGTAAATATATTAAGCATCTGAGTAACATTGCCGTAGTGCCTAAGTAGATAAATAGCTTTAGCAAGAGGGGTCTGCTTTGGTATAAATCTGATATGGGGCAGGCCTGCACACGTGTTGAGAGATTTTTGAGAAAGGCAGTGCTGAAGTAGTTTGTCATGATTGTCAATGCTGCGCTTTTCTGAAGTATGGCAAGAGAACATAATATAGGATGTAAATATCTGCATATATTACCTAAGGTAAATTTGCTATGATGTGGATTATTCAGGAAAGATAATCCTAATTGCTTTCCTTTTAAAATTCAGCATTTTCTGAATCCCAAATTTTGGAACTTAGCATGGTTTTTGCAGTGAAAGATGCTATGTGTTACCAATTGATTGCCTTGGTCCTGTGTGAGCCAGCCGGCTCTTGTCTCTGCATAGAGCCCCACTGTGCTGTTCAAGCTCCGTGTGTGGGCTTTAAACCTCTCAGCTGTCTTTGAAGCAGACATTCTTTTTCATCTGTTTTACATGTGGGAAACTGTTATGTAGGCTGATAATCTGTCTTTGCTCTCTGAAAATTCAGTAAATAATGTCAGAGTCTTGAAAAGCATTCCACATTGTACTTTTTTTAGCTTTAGAGTATGTTTCGTCTAAGGTAGTCTATCAACATCAAATACAAATTGCATCAGAGACAAAGCTTAGAAAAATAATTGTTATTCCCCACTGTAGCTGTGAAATTCTTATTGACATTGTACTTATAGCTCTGTTGCATTATTTCTGTTTTGCCTTTGAATCTTTACTTATTTGATAGACCAGTCATTCACCATCACCCCCCTACTCTTTTGTGAAGTACAGTACCACTGCACTGAAAGGTGGTGCAGACTTCTGCACCCTCTGGTGTTAAGAAAAAGATATTTTATTCACTTCTTATATTGGATTATTTTCTGATTTTTGCACTTTACCATATTTTATGCCACAGGAACAATGTTTGTGATGTGGGTATCTCTTTGCTTTGATGTTTAGCCATGCTTGAAAGCTGTTTACTGCTTCATGTGCTCCCTTGTCATGAACACTCTCTCTTAAATAACTTGGCATCATGACAAGTTGTTTAAAGCCATAAGTAGATATTAGATGTTTGTTTCTTTTAAGTTTTTTTTTTGCTATATGTAGAGAAACGCTTTTTCCATAGTAGTAGGAAAAATGGTAAAACTTATATAGCGCCCACTGTTTTTATTTTTTGATTGTAAACCTTGGATGATGCACCATGAGCTTAGCTGGAAATTTGATTTTTATTGACTCTGCCATCTAAGAGAAAAAAGAAAACAGGTAAAAACAAAAATAGTAATTGGAAATAGCTCCCGTGGAGCAAAGCTGTCATGAAGCAGATTGATTCAGCTGTGGCAAAGTTGCTTTATTGATTGTAAGTCCTTAGTAAATTAAAAAGAGGACCAAATGCGTTAATCTTCTGTGTGCGTGTGTGTTTGACAGTGACAACTGAGAATGCTCTGCCAGGATAAAGACACATAGAGGAGTGTGGGAATGTTATCTACTTCAGTCAGTAACAGGCTTGCCAGAGATAAGAACAGAGTTCTTCAAAAATCCTTCTGGGTTAAATGTTCTTTACTGTGCTGTAAACAAAGGATAGAAGAAGTACTCCTGCTTGGTTTTTCAACCATTCAGGTGCAGATAATCTAGGTAAAGGAATGAAGCATAGGAATGATACTAATTTTCTTCTGATGTTCCTTAAATTTTATTCTCTGCCTCAATTGCAGTGTCAAATTTGTTATTAATAGATCAGTGCAAAACTTTAATATATTCTAGCTGAGGACCTCAGTCTGCTTCATAAGCAAAAGTCAGTTTTGGATTTGGATTTTTGACTGTTTTAATTACTGGTAATTATTTGATGTCATTGCCCATTTGCAAGTAAATTAATCCTTTATTTATATATTCCTTCCCAAATCATCACAGCTTCTCATAAGGATGAAGTTCAGTTAGATGGGGAGCAGCCACACAAAATTGTAGTACAGAAGCTTTCCCTTCCCAGAAAAGTAGGGAGCAGGAACAGAGCTGGGATTCTGTTCTGGTGAGGGCTAGATGTTACCAAGATAAATTCCTGCTTTTCAGCCTCAAATTCTGCACCATCAGAAATTTTGTTTCATGTATTTCTTGTTGGGTTAGAGTAGTTGAAACTCAGCCAGGAGAACATGCTCTTATCTTCTCTATTTTCTTGCCACTGCTGCCTGAAAATCCAGCTGTCAGGGATAGTTTTGTGACCTCTTATTCCCAGTGTGTAACCTGCCTATAGAGCACTCTGAACCTCTGTTGTTTTGGATGCACAGTTGTTTACAGGACAGGGTTTGAGGAGCATCTTCTTTGAAGAGACTCGGGCCACACAGATGGTGGGGGAAAAGGATTTGGAGATGCATGAGGTAAAACAGCAGAGAAGGCAGGGAGCTGGAGGTACTGTTGTTTCCCACTACTTCATATGGAGTTGCCAGCCTGGCATGTGGAAGTGAAAGAGACCATGGTCCTCTTTTGGCCCCTGGAGGGAGCTGGGAACTGGAAACGCAGGGGACCCAGCAGAGGTCTCCTCATTGATTCATGGATAAAGTGCAGTTCTTTAATGTCTCTGCAGGAACAGAACTGTGTAGTTACTACTGACTCAGAAAGAGGACCAGTGGGGTAACGGGATTCCTTCCAGGAAGGAGTCTGGGCATTCTTATGTTCAGTTTATTTTGCCATACTGCTGAAGAACCCAGTCTCTTATCTTGTCCCCTCACACCTGTCCCCAGCAGCAGTGAGCCAGAGAGGCAAAAGACAGACTGAGGCATCATCTCACCCATTTCATCCTACCACTTCACTCCCCATTTCTTTTCTTTTCATGCTTTTTCTTTCCTTACTTGCTGGTCCTGATTAGTTATCTTCTGATTTATTTGCCTTGCCAGATAGCTTCATCTTTTCACAGAGACTTGCTGCTACTTGTGCTTTACAGGACGGCATCCCCATCAGATTTGTAAAGCCCACTGTATTTTCTCCTTCTTCACCCCGTGCTTCTTTGAGGTTTCCTAGAAGAAACTGCAACGTGCGAGGGAAGGAGTTCAGTAGCAAGTGGCTGCCATTCATCTATTTGTGTAGCTATTGAAACATTTCATGATCATTAATCAGAGCTTATAGTTATGCTTTATTCCTCTTCCCCGATATCTCTACCCCTTTCAACCCCTCTGTTTGTCACCCTTGTCACTTCTTGCCTTAAATTTAGATAGCCCAACAGGAGAAGAAGCTGTGTCATTCTATGTGAGTGGTAGTACAGCATAAATAATTTTTTTCCTAAAAATGTAAATGCCATTGTGCTTTGCTTCAGTGTGCACAACATTAAATAGTAATTGTTGTTAGTGGCAATTTGTAGTGTTTTAAGAATCTTGCTTATTCAGTCTCTGTCTTGCTGGGTTTTTGTGCTGAATGACTGATTGTTGCACCACTGTTTTCTCTTTGTTAAATGCATCTGTACACAGAAGCAGAACTGCCTAATTTGTTTCAATCTGGCATACTGGAGTAAGTTTGCTTTTAAATTGCATACTTAGTAGGTTACAAATCAGATGGCAGCATTTTCATGGTGCTAATGCTCCAGTGTACCAGGAACTGCTGACTTGAATAGTTTTTGACCACTTTTCTTTTTCAGTAAGTCTTCTGTAACTCATTTGGCTTGCTTAAATGACCTGCTCCTTATTTTCCACAGCAAGAGTTTCTCTCACTTGGGAAATGTAAAAGGATAACATTCCTAGCCCAAGCAGAAGCAAAATGTACCACTGCCATCTGGGCTGTGAAATTGGAATAAAGCTGAAAGCGTTACCTCAGTATACTGCCATGGCTGGAAGCCAGATGGCAGATAATAAAAGGATGGTCTGGTAGTTGGCATGTTAGTCGGGATTTTGGGATGTGCTTGTTGTGCTTCAAACCTCCAAGAATGTGGGCAGGTTGGAAATTATTTCTTTCACCTAATACTGCTTATCTGAATGTTATGTATCTACTGAGTTAATTGTCTCAGCTCATCTGCTGTGAATGGATAGGCATTTCCAGAGGGCATAGGGTCATTCCACATCATTTTGCTCTACATTTTACACTAGCATGAATAGCCCTGTGGAGAAACTTGTCTGTCTGCATAGACATCACAAAAAGACAGTAGCTGACAGCCTTAGTCCAGGTACATAACTTTCGGATGCTTGAGATACATCAAATGAGCCTTCCCTTCCTCTTATGCAGCTGCCTTCAGTTGAGGGATGGCAGTCCTTTCCTGCCTCACAGGTACACAGAGATTAAACAGTGCTACTGTTCTTACAAAGTTTTTATTGTGAAAAGAAAGGGATACATAATTTTAATTATCTCTGTATACATATATTTGTGAATGCCTGAGATTTGAACATAGTGCTGAAAGGGAGAGAGCTTTAGGACAGGAGACCTGGAGACTTTTGCATCCCTAGGAAATATGTGGCTGTTTCATAGCAATATTCGGTTGAACACATTAGAGAGATAAACAAAGCTAGGACTTAAGAATACCTGGTGCGTATATGAGGCTCTATAAGTCATGCTTATTCATGGTAACTGGTTTTGTTTCTTTTTAGATTGTGATGGATTTCAAACACCCTGGTGGCCATACAGTGGCAGTTATGTTGCCCCGATGCAGTTTATTGGTGATGACGGGAGAATCCAGATACCTGTGGACACATGGGTATGTGTAAGAGTCCCTGCATTGCTGATAATAGAGGAATAATAAATGTTGTTTGTTTGCTTTATTAATGATACTCTGTATTTAAAATTGCTCTGAAAGAAATCAAGTCAAGTTTTATAATTGATAGACAAATTCACTCTGCTGCTCAGATGCTTCTTAGGTTAAATTGAAAAACTTGGGGATTTAGGAAGCTAATTGCCAGTCCCTGAGGTGCGGTTTCCTGCTGCTGTCACAAGCGAAGTTTCAGTCGGAAATCGCTCTCACATCTGCAGTGTGAAAGTTCTCAATGACTCTGAGCTGGCAAAGAATTGATTGTAGTGCAATTAGTGTCACCATTCCCTTTCTTTCTTTTCAGCCCACAACTTTTCCCATTGGATCACATATGCCAAAGCCTTGAGATAGGGGCTAGTTTAAGGGAGTGACTTTCCCTGCACTGGGAGCCTGAGGGTGACAGAGGGGAGTCTTCTTGAGCTATTCCCAGCTGCTTTAGGGACACTTTAGCTGCTGGTAAGACTGCATTGAGCAGTTTTGGGATGCTGGGAAGATATTTCTTGAAGTATGACTTGGGGCTTTGCTTATTACAGAATTTAAATACGTGGTTTTTAATTGTGCACCATTGGAAGATACTTACAGTTGGAGTGCTGAAAGTGGCAAAAAGGCTAAAACTTTGGTGAGCTCTGACTGTGTCAGTAATGCACTTCAGGAGCGTATGGCAACCCTGTATTGGACAGAAATGCCCGTAGTAAGCATTTCTTCCTTTGTTTGACCCAAACAGTCACTGGTTCAGCAGTCAATTGGAGACACTAATTACATTCTGTGTAAATTGAACACCAAATCCTTTTATTGGCAGAAAATCTTCTGCCTTTTAATTTTGCTGGTTAATGTGTGTTATGAAACAGGGTGAATATGAACTCTCTGATCACCTTTGCATTGTTAATTTTTATAGCGCTCTTATACCACCTGTATATTCCCTCATTACATTGAAGAGTTGTAAAAAGCACTTGGTACTTCTGATGTGCATCATTATAGAAGCCCAGGGCAGTGAACTCCCTTGTTGTTTGATATACAGGACTGAACACAGATACCAGCATTGTAAGCTTCTTATTCTATCCTGTCAAATACTGTCAGTTGTCTTTTGGAAAGGTTATGTACAGCTCTGAGAACACACTGCAGTTTCTGTGTCACTGGCATTGCTGGCCAGGGAAGCCAGTGGGGAGTCCCCAGCCCCAGGCATCAGGCAGCTCCATGGCCGGGCTGAGGCCAGGTTGAAACACCAGCCCAGGGTCAAGGCAGTGGCCGTGCACAGACAGAGCTGGGGACGCATCTGGGGCTGCAGCTGGGGCACGGCCCAGTGGGACAGCCTGCGCTTAAACGCAGCTCCCAGGGGAAGGAGGGCTCGCCCTTGCTGAGGCCTCAGCTTTCTCCAGGGCTACCAGCTCTGCTCCTTCCAAGCCGGCTCTGGGCAGCCACACTCCCAGGAGGCGGAAGGATGCGTGCTGGGCACTTGCAGTACTGGCCAGCAGCCACTCAAGTTGGAATAGTGTACCTGTCTATTAAAACCTGTAATGAGATTATTACTGAACTCCCTTGTGCCTTCAAGTGATTGTTGTCTTTTGAGAACCAGTGATTAAACGACACTGAAAATGAAGATCCCAGATCTTTCTACTCATGTACAAGTGATTCCCACACTGGTTCTTGTCCACCTTTCCTAAATATAGTTCTTAAAAGCGTAGTGGGTCAAGATACTCAGCTGGAGTAAGCTTTCCATCATGCTGCTGGAACGTCATATTGTAATCAAAATTAATCATCCAGCAAGAAGTTGTAGCTAATTCACTTGCATACATAATGTCAAAATGTATTTAATAATATTTGTGATGCCTTTTATCTACACCTCAGAAGTCAAATTATAAGAGCAAAAGAGTCAGTTTTGAAATTATTCTGGACATGTTTTCAGTGTGTATACTTTCACTGTGGATGCCAAGGAATTAGAGACTTCATTTTGACCCCATTAACAAAGTGCACAGGAAAAGCATTTTTGTTCAGTTCTCTCTGAAAGAGAAACACAGGGTTTAGAAGTAAGCTATGCAGTGTCATCAAGGAGGACAAAAGATGTATTCTCTTTCTGACTCATAGGTGAAAGTAAAATTCTGACTTTTCCTACGAAGTTCATTAGTGATGTTTTTCATATTTGGTTGGGTAACCTGGCAAAACCCTACTCTTGGCAGTGCAATAGTAAAACCACTCTGTGCCAAGCAAGAGGGTCTGCAGCATTTTATTTTTGACATTGGGAAGTTCTCGTAATAGTAATGAAAGGAAATATGAGAGAGGAACAAAACCCAAGAGAAGCAAGTGATGCACAGTGCAGTTGTTCACCACCCACTGACAGATGCCCAGCCCGTCCCCAGCACCGGTCGGTGCCTCCTGGCCGACTCCCCCCAGTTTATACACTGAGCATGATGCTCTGTGGTATGGAATATCCCTCTGGCCAGTTCTGGTCAGCTGTCCTGATCTTGCTCCCTCCCAGCTTCTTGTGCCCCTCCTCACTGGCAGAGCACGGGAATCAAAAATCCTCACTTAAGTAAGCACTACTTAGCAACAACTGAAACATAAGTGTGTTACCGACATTATTCTTGTACTAAATCCAAAACACAGCACTGCTGCTGTTAGCACAGATGCTTAGAAGAAAATTAACTCTATCCCAGCCAAAACCAGGACAAAAATAAATATATAAAAAATATTAAGTACTAGACAAATAAACAATCAAACTTGAAGGAAGAAAATGGAGGGAGAGAGGGAGGGAAGGGAAATGTAATTACATGCAATTAAACAACACTTTAATTCATGTCATTAGTTTATGTGTCATCTCTTTTCTCTCTGAAATTGAATTAGTTGAAAACTGAGAGGCAGAAGTATGTTAAATAAGATGTTGTAATCACATTTCTCTCAGAGTGTAAGAATTACTTTCTTACAAAGACTGATTGGGTTTTTTTCTGATGCAAATTGAATTATTCCTTTATTTTGTCTTGCTTTATTTTAGGATCACACCCAGAAAATACGATGTCATTCAAGCATCAGAGCTTGGGCAAAAAGTTGGAACAATCACTGCTGATGCTGGAGATTTAACATTAAATCGAAGGGAAACAAGGACATCGTTTACATTCAGGAAAGTGAGGAGAAGCCCTTGCAACTGCAGTAAGTGTCTTGAGGCAACCTTGAAGTCAAAATTGCTATTTATCACCAATAGGTAGCTTCTTTTGTTTTGAGCAAAGCATTTGATCCCTTTGGGTAGTTTTGGCAGTCTTCATAGCTATTCCTGGATGATTCATAGCATGCTATATGGCTTGAATTGGTTGCATTCATGTGGTTGCTGGAGTTTCTCTATACAGGATGGCATTTGGCTTGCTCTAGAGCCAGGCAAGTAATCTAGTCTTGTGTTTCATTGGCATTTCAAGTGCTTAATAATGTAACAAAATAGAAATAACTATTCTTCAAGTTTTCCTTAGTTTTGATAATTTTTTTTTTTGAGAGGGCCTGTAATTTTGAGAAAATAAGTACATTAGAGAAGGAGAAGGAGTCATATCTACAGTGACATAGCCATGTAAAGTGCCTTAGGGCAGTAGAGGTAATAATAGACAGGTGGTTCAATGATTACATGGAACTGAAGTCCATTTATGCCTTTAGAACAGAATTTCAGAGGCTGTATTGCGATGATGTTGTGGTCTTTGGCATCGGGGGCACTATCTCAGTTTTGAGAACATAAACATCATTAACATAGCAGATTATTGATCACTGAAAACAGCCTTTGGTACATGTGGGCAGGTTACTTGTTTTCAGGTCATCAAACATTTCTGCAGTTTGACCTGCATTTCAGTTTTTAAAAGATCAAGGAGGAATGATGCATTTTTTGCATTTTAATATTTCACTTTTAATTTAGTTTTGCTAAATATGCTTAATCAATGAGGAATTGCTTTTAAAAATTAAATTTTTGTATCCGTTGCTATATCTAGTTTACCCATCTGTCTGTGACAGCCAGAAGGGACAGCAGAGACTGGTGCAACCTTCATTTCCGCAGAATGAGATGGAAGCCTCAAAGCTGGAGCAAGAATATGTACACAAGGTGTATGAGGAGATTGCCACACACTTCAGCAGTACCAGGCATAGCCCATGGCCCCGAATTGTAGAGTTTCTCAGGTCCCTGCCAACAGGGTCAATAGTGGCTGATATTGGCTGTGGTAATGGGAAGTACCTAAGCATCAACGAGGATGTGTACATGGTAAGTAGTAGCTACTGTCAGTTGTTTTTGTTGGTTCTGGTATTTATTCTATCATGCACTTTTAGCATGCTGGAGGTTCAGGTTGGCATTGGAAGAATGCTGAGAACAGAAAGCTATTTCCTGATCCAAGATCAATTACCAATTGTCTTAAGTTTCCACGTGTATTCATTATGCATTGAGTTTTTCTTTTTTTCAAAGCCATTTTTGCTTTGTAATTCCAAATACGTTAAGAAAAATAGTAATGGGTACAGTGGATCGAAAAATTGTAATGGATGGTTTAGCCTTTCTTGTCATTGTTGTTGAATAAATTTATTAAATGGTTGGGCAATTTGAATGCTTCCAACAAGATTTTCACTTGGTGGGTGGGTGAAATCTCCATGGGCAACACCATTTTTCATATGTCCTCTTCAGTTCCCTGTGGCCTGGTGACACGTCTCATTTGTGAATGATGTCATGTTTGGCTGTTCCACCTCTGGCTCTGTGCACAGGCCCAGTAAACACGCCAACATAAAATTCACAGGGAAAACCTTGGTACAGACTTCTGGCCTTCCTCTCACTCCCTTTTCTTTGCTTTTAGACCCTTCTGACATCATTCTTGCTCCTATTCTCTCTTTTGCTCTCACAGTCTGTACTTAGTCCGGTTTTACTTCTCTCCCTTTCTGTCAGGGAGAGATGAAGTATATACAAATGTGAACCAAGAGATAGCTTTCATTGCAAATATTTAAAAGACCTTTTTGGGTGGGGGAAAAAAAAAAAGAGTCAAACCTGCCACTGTTTTAACCCAAAAGAAATCTCAGAGAAATGTGTGTTATGATATCTGCTCTCTCCTGTTCCAGAATTGTCTGATTCTTTCACATGTTTGTCCTGTGAAACACTCTGAAATCCGTCAGGCTTGAAAACTTCTATGTAGGGCAAAGCATTCATTATTGATAATAAGACTTGGAGTTGTTTGTCTGTTTCAGGAGTTTCTGTCCTGCTGTTTATAATTTGGCTAAAAAAGATAAGTTGTTATTTACAACCCTGTTTCTATTAGTAAATTATCTCCCTTACTGTTCTTATGGGCTAGAACAACATCAGCCAGTTAATGAGTAGGTGTCTTTATGACTGACTGCTGTAGCCTGAGTATACTTATTAATTTCAGTACATTTCAGTCTTTCAGTCCTGACTCCTGTAAGAAAAATCAGCAAGCCTAACTAGAGAGGAGAAACATTTATCAGGGTATGATGAAGGTCAAGTGGTCCTAGAATGGATTTGGTAAATATCAGTTGTAGAGGTTTGTGGTAGATTTTTAGAGTGAAGTTAATGCAAGATGCTGTCTTCAGATATTGCCAGCACCAGTCTCTTTTCTGGAGCCCACAGTTAAGCAGCTAAGGAAGGGAAAGATCACGTA
This sequence comes from Gymnorhina tibicen, assembly GCA_013399875.1. Lineage (NCBI taxonomy): Eukaryota > Metazoa > Chordata > Aves > Passeriformes > Artamidae > Gymnorhina > Gymnorhina tibicen. The sequence goes on along the minus strand of VXAZ01001519.1, from coordinate 1,110,177 downwards.
TTGGCTGGCAGTCAATGGAAAGCCAGCTCCTCTCCTCTATTACTTCAGGAGTCACTTCATTTCATATATGTCTGTAGAAGAAATAAAAAACATGAAAAATTACAGTGAAAGGGAGGAAACTATTAAAGAAGCAGTTGAAACAGTTGAAAAATAGAATCTGGGAATTGCTTCATTCAGTTGGCCTCCCTTGACATTTTATTTTCTGCTGGTGACAACTAGTGGTTCTTAGATGCAGATAGACTCTAGACTTTGCATTTGGTTGTTTTCATCTACAAGTCAGCACAGAGCCTCAGGAGGAGGGATGTGACTCCTTTCTACTAGATTTATTTTTCTATAGCAGCTGAAGTATGGTTAAAGGAAGCCCGGTGTATATTGTGTTTACAGGCGTTTTTAAACTTCTGACAAGGTATCTCAAGTGCTGTTAATTCCATCTACCATGGTTTAGGCATAGAGCCGAGATTGAGGGATTACAGAATATTTTATATATCAGGTGCATATTTGGGATAAATGGAGTGCTCTCCAGATGCAGGGCATCAGTTTTCTCCCTCATTTACTCCTCTTTAGTTGGAGGCATAAAAACCAGGCATAAACTTAGTCAATTCTACATCTTTTTTTTGTGCACAATGTATTGGAGCTCTTAGTCTGGGTCCTGTTGGGAAAGAAGCAATAAAGCAGTGCTGTGAAATTGGGAGTTGTGTAGGGACTGGGTAGAGCACTGTTGGCACAGCTCTGTAGCTTGGGGTGTTTTGACTCAGAAGTACTGAAAACCTGAGGCAAGCATTTCCTGAAGGCAAGCAATATGCTTTACAGGTTATTGTGCACTTTTATGCTTTAGGTAGCAGTGCTAATGGTAGATCAAAGCTAAGGTAGCTCTCTTGATGGTTTTAATCTTCAGGTACTGTCTGAAAACGTCTCTGCTGTGGCCTGTGCTATTGTACTTGCTTCAGTTTCTCTGGATGATTACATACAGCCTTATCTACTTGAGTATCCAATGTGACAATGAAATGCACGAGTTCCATCTATGCTCAGCAAAAGTGACAGTGCTGTAATGGCTGCATTATTCTGACACAGTGAGAGAGCAGCAGTTTCACGACAAACTAATTTGGATTAAGAATGTTTCAGCTGGAGATGGAATCCATGTCTGATGTAGCTAGCACAAAGGCTGGAGAAAAGTTGAATTTAATAAGAGTTTCAGATTACTTTTTCTGTCTTGCCCATGTCTTTATTGTTTAAATGAATGCAAAAAAGAGACACAGTTTTAGTGTTGTTTTTCCACAATTCTCTTCCTATCCAACCTCATTTGGGGAAACCATTTTAACAGATTTTATTTAAGTGCTTTCAAGCTTAATATTCATATCTGTAAGCAAAGCTTTTATTTTTATGGAACAATGTGTTTCAGCCTTAGCCATTCCCCCGATTACCACAAAGGGTTTCATTGATGTTAGGGCAATGATCTCATCAATTTCTATGTGCTTTAGCTTTGTCTCCTTGTTTCCAGTGTTCAGGTAGGTGTGGTGATGTCTAAGTCTCTGCAGGAACATTCAGCATCCTCACACAGCTACAGTGTGAATTAAAGGTCATTGAAGTCTTTTGAATTTGTGCTTTACATTTTTAATTGAACTGATAAATTGGTGGGAAATTCAGTGGCAAACAACTGAAAGTACCATAGGGGTAGGTATTTTTTCTTTTTATGTAAAGAAATTACTCTACTTGACAGAGTACTGATGATAGGAAAAAATTATGGCAATAGAGGAGCCAAAATGATTTGCTTTAATACAGACATTCCTATTTCTGTTGTGTGTGTCTTTCAGAGGTAGTTGGTAATGCAGTTTACATTTCACAAGACCTTGTAAGACACCTTTTTGCTGTGTGATGTGTGTCTCTGTTTTCTGCATTACTGTCCCAAACTGCGATCTACTAGAACTGTGTCAAAATTTGATTTTTCCAGGGTGTGGGGAAGAAAGAGAGTGAATATTTACTATGGTATGGTTGCATAATATTAGCTGGGTTTTAGTTGCACTGTGTTTGTACAGATTGGGAATAGATTGCTCTCCCAAGGACTTTTTAGTAGCGGGTAAAAGCAGGAGGGACAAAACTAATTAGTAAAGGTATACCTGGAGTAAGTTCACCATATCTTAGCAATTGAAGGGCAAGACAGATGAACCTTTCCTGCCCTTTTCTCTCAATGAATAACAGTCATTAAATGGATGAGAGATCTGGGAAGAGAGCTCAGAATGAACTGGCAAGAGCAGCACAAAACCAGAATGAATGCTGAATTGCTCAACTTGGTTCTGGTGCTTTGTCACTGAGAAATGAACTCTGGGTCTTAGGCATAGCACTTTGCTTTCAGAGATACCCTGACTATATGCAATGGAAAACCAAAACACTACGTGAAAGAAATGCTGAAAGCCTGACTCAGACTAGTTGTTTGCTGGAATGTAATTTGGTTTCTTGAGCTTCTCATGCTATTAGTTATAGCTGAGGCATTTCTCTGGAGAGCCACATAATTCCATTCGGTGACTGGATTTCAGAATTAGATGTTGTTTTGTTCATTGCTTTGTAATGTTAAATAAATAAATCAGGTTCCCAGATACTTAAATGAACTAGGTCTACCAGGCTGAGTTAGTAATAATGAGATAATGTAGAAAGAAAATACATACAGTGGTGGGTAACCTCAACCTGTCTTTACATATCTCTATTTCAGCATGCAAGAGGATTTATCTTTTGCAGATTTGCAGCATCATTACAAAGCAAGCTATTTATTAATGTCTTTTGCCCCCTAATGATCTATACCAAACCACTGCATTAAGCAGACTTTATAAAATCTACTTCAGCTATTCCTCACTGAAAAGGTGGAGGTGAAGGTGCATAGGAACATGAGGGAGCAGGATGGCATAACTGCCCAGGTTATCCATTTCCAGGAAGCCAGTACAGAGCTGCTGCAAAGTCAGACAAGTCACAGGTGTTATATTTGTTTCTCCCTCCCTTCTCCTCTTGTATCTTGGTCTTTTTTTTTTTTTTTTGTATTTTGGTTGTCTAAAGGTTTGCATTGTACAATGTGCCCAGAGAGGGTGTGGTATGCCTGATGACATACCTTTGTCCCTTTCTTAAGTTTTGTGCTTGCTGGGATTCTAGTTACAGAGTTACAGGCCTCCGTACTAATGCAGATTTCCTGTCTTAAAATAAGAGTTGGATGCAGTTAGTATTTATCCTTATACATTGAAAATCAGTGCCTGAAATCCAAGTGGATTTCAATCACAGTACCTGTCAGCGGCCACTCTGGAGCTCCTGTGAGCCATTGTTTACGTCACAAAAAGCGAAGAGAGGGGTGGAGGTACTTCCCAAAAAGGCAGGGATGTGGGAATGGATGTCTGGATCATAATTATTTTGAAATATCACACAGAGGTAATTCTAGTAAGGATACTAAATTTGCCTAGTTTCAGCACCAGGCATCTGTGGTGACTCCCTGTGTTCACTGTTTATGCATATATGCATAGCACGTATTGTCATGTTTACATTTAAATCATCGTAAAATTTTAGCCTAATATACCTATTTTAGAGCAGCTGTGTGTTCAAAGTGTTCCGTTTCAAGGTCTCCATTTTCATTGTGAATCAGCATCTTTTTGCTTTGGATGTATATTTGTTTTAGAAAGTATGTCAGTACAAGTAAACCTGACTTCATAATATTTGATATAGTTTAGGTGCAAATGAGGACTTTGCATTCTGGCAGTCATGCCTTTGTTGTCATTCTCAGTTAACTGGATTTCATCAACGTACATTGTAGTCCTTTTCAAGGAAATTTTGGGAATGGGGGATTGTGTTATCCAGCCCATTTTCACTCTAGATGTAGAGGGCCAAAGCAATTCTTTCTGGGAAAGCTTGCTGTCAGTGGAAGCTGCAAGTATTCTTCTTCCTCCTTCTGCCAGCAGTGAATTTGGTCCTTTGAGTTTTATTATTAAGTACTGCGAACCAATGTCTTAATTGCAGAAGTAGTTAAAGGTACCGGTAATGAGGTGTGCAATCGCTAACATGCAGGTTGTCAGAGTAATTTAAAGACACTTCAGTTGGCTGCCAGTGTCAAATGATGGGGATTTGTTTGCTTTCAAGTAAACAAGAGTTTCCTTTTTTTACTCATAAACAACGCAATTCACTCAGTGCTTTAGTAATGCGAGAGACCAAGGAATGAGTATGAAGAAAGCAATGTTAGGATTGATCTTTTCAGGTCTGTTTACTGCTAATTGGCAGGATAATATGTACATATTCATAGTTTCTGTGGAGGATTATCTCGTATTGTCAGGTTGGCATTTTCACAACTGTTTTCACTTACTTTGGATCAAAAGTCAGGGACCTGAGTAGAAGGCATGTCACTGGTAAGCTTTCAGGACATAAAACTGGAACAGAGTTCCGGTTTTCTTCAAAACTATGATGGTAGGCTGAAATATAAAAGGATTTGAATCGATAAAATGAAAAATTTTAATGGAAAATAAATATGTTTTCATTAATTGTTGCAAAAGAGGTTTTTAATTTTAGTGGTACTGTTGTCTGTTCTGGGTTGATTAAGCAGAGCAAGTTGTTTGCAATTCTTCTTACATCAAAGATGGTTTAGTATTCTTTTGGTGTCAAATGCAATAAACACTGTCAACAGTAATTATTTAGGATTCTGAACCTGTTCTCTGCTATCTACTTGTTGGTCATTGAAAACAAACAGATTTATTTTTCTCATACAAGCAAAGTTTGATACACAACTTGGTAGCAGGGCTTTGGTTTGAGTATTCAGTGTGCATGGCAGACATGAAAACAAGGGTGGTGAATGCCTCACTCTATTTCTTTCAGAAGGCATCTTGATCAGTTTAGATGTGTTGTTTTTATGTAAGCATGTAAAAAAACACTTGTAGATGCTGATTTTTCAAAGATGGTAAGTTTTGTCTTACTGCCTTTGATGTGGACACTGGGCAGGGTATAAAGGGGGAAAAAAATGAGGTGTTCTGAAATGGCTCTTAGGGGTCACTTCACTGGACTGTACAGAACCTTGGAAAATTACGTTGTGCTTAAATTTTTTGTGGAACATGGTACTGAGGGGTAAGAAGAAGATGTCTGAGCACTTCCTTACTTACACTGAAATGACAAAACCTGGGTGATGAGTGAAGCTGTATGCCATACTTTAGTGATGCCACCAAAGTCATTGGATAGTTGTTTATGCTTGTAGGTCAGCTTTTGTGAGTTCAGTATTTGAGTACTTCAAATGCTGTCAAATTACAAATGGCAGTTGAAATGAAAATACTGAGGTTAGGTCACCTCTCATTTTGCTCATTTCAAGACACTTTGAACAGGTTTTGAAGAAAAGTTAGGTTGAAACCTGGTCCATCTTAAGCTGGTTCAAAATCAGCGTGCTATAATAAGCTGTCTAATATCCAGTCTTTGATCTTTGTTTTAAGTAAGCATCAAGGTTGTTTTCTTTTTGTCTATACCTGGAAGCTATATACTCCTCTTAAGGCTATTTTCTCACACTTGCTCTTGTTTTGATTTTAAACTGTTCCCTCAGTGGGAGACTGTGATGACTCTGTTACTGTAAGCATCAAGTGAAAATCATGTTCCAGTCTTGTAATTATCCTCTTATGAAACGCTTAATGAAACATTTTCTGTTCTAGGTTGGCTGTGATCGCAGTAAAAACCTGGTGGACATTTGTGGAGAAAAACATTTCCAGGCGTTTGTCTGTGATGCCCTGTCAGTGCCAATCCGCAGTGGTTCTTGTGACGCCTGTATCTCTATTGCTGTAATACACCACTTCTCAACAGCAGTAAGTCACCCCTCTCTCTGCTCCACTCTGCTGTTCTATTACTGTGCAGAGCTGCCAGTACTGCAGTACAAGCAAAGGCAAGAACAAAATGGGAAGAAATCTGATGTTTGCATTTGGTGTAAGCAATTGTCAGAGCAGAGTTAAGCTGTTGTGCTACTGCTGCTTCTTCGACTTTCTCTGCTTGTCAGATGCCCTTGCTCCCCCTGAAGCTTTGGTCCTGATTTTTGGGTTTCATTTTTGTGTGCTTGTAATTAATAACATTGGAGAAGGGGGCTCTGCTTTGGGAGTCAAGAGATACATTGTTTCCAGACTCAGATCCTGGACTCTTGGGCAGATCTTGTGATTTTGGGTTTTTTAATCTGTGCATTCATTGTCCATCTCCAAACAAAAGGGAGACTACTCACCAGTCTTCTGTGTCTCTGGGCTGGGTAAGGTTCTCCTGGCAGGAACTGTGCCATGGTAACAAGCTTCTAGACCATCTTAGAGGGGGCCCATGGATCTTTCCATACCAGAAATGCAGTCAATGATTCCAAATCCAGTACAAAAAAGTAGAAGGAACTGTTTTGGAAAAGGCTGACATATCTTTGTTCGTGTGGTCAGAGGACCGTGTTTAAGCTGTAAATCTGACCCCTTCAGCTGCAAACTTAGCCTGTGCATCATCAGCTACAGTAGATTTCAATCTGGGATTTTAAATACTGAATCACCTTCTTGAAAAGGTGTCTGTCTTTTCCAGATGGGCTGATATGTCCAAGAAATCCTGCTCAGCACAGAACTATTTTCAAATAGAAAGAGATTAGTAGAATTAGTGAGGCTGGAAAAGACCTTTAAGATCATCAAGTCCCGCTGTTAACCCAGCACTGCCAAGTTCACCACTAAACCATGTCTGTCAATGCCACATCTACAGGTCTTTTAAATACCTCGAGGGGTGGTGAATCCACCACTGCCCTGGACAGCCCGCTCCAATGCTTGGTATGAATGATGTCTTGATGAAGAAATTGTGTCTAGGAAAATGTCTTGGCTTGCACACAGCGATGGGGGCTATATTATGAATGAAAATAAATAGTGGGAAAAAACACTTCAAAAGTTTTATTGTATCTTAGGTAAGGAGGAATTGCTGCCATTCCATTCTCCTGACTTTTTGTTTATTTACTAGCTTCACACTTTTGCTTTTCCTTTCCAGGAGCGGAGACTGGCTACTATCCGTGAACTAGCTCGGCTTCTAAGACCTGGTGGAACAGCACTCATTTATGTCTGGGCAATGGAACAAGAATACAAAAACCAGAGGTCTAAATACCTTAAGGAAAAGAATGGTAGTAAAAACAAAGAGAAGGAAATGAATACTGGCACAGCCCAGAGTGACCAAGGGCTTCATAACAGCAGCCAAGACTCAGCATGGTCTGACCAACTCCATAATGGCTTGAAAGATGAAAGCTGTGGTGCCAAGCCAGTAGCAGACTTCAGACTTCCTGTTCACACTAACAGAACCTCCTTTCACTCTCAAGATTTGCTGGTTCCCTGGCACCTGAAAGGTGGTACTAAAAAGAAAGAGGAAAGTGTTGATACAGTGTTGGTTCCAGGTGGCTCCAAAGAATCACAAGAACTCAGCCCGGTTTTCCACCGCTATTACCATGTGTTCTGTGAAGGGGAACTGGAAGCAGCATGCAGATCCCTGGATTGTGTGAGGGTTCAAAAGAGTTACTATGATCAGGGAAACTGGTGTGTGATTCTAGAAAAGTTGTAACCTATGGTGTTTCCTCTACTAGCTGTAGAGTTTTCTTTGTTTTTTACAGTGAAAGGTATTTTGTGAAAATTATTTTTAATGCAGGCTGCAGCTATTGCCTCTTTTAAAATAACAGAATAAAGATTGTGTATTGAGTTAATAACAGTGGCTAGCACTGTGTGCATATGTTAACAAAATAATGGTCAAACTCAGCTACTTCCTCTGCAGAGTGTTTGCTTTACTTCTCTGAATTACAGTGAAGAGGATTAAGAGGGAAAATATTGCCCATGCAAATCACTAAGGCCAGTGTTGAGCTTTTAAAGACAAAGGGTCTGGTTCTCCCTTCTCTTACACCATTTCATGTTGATGTAGCTGCAGTGGTTTCCCTGCAGCCCACAGCTAATTGGAATGGAGCTCTGGGCAGGAAAGGCAGAGCTGTTTGCTGTGTAAAGTTGTGGATCAGGAAGGAGGGAGTGAATGGCATATGAAGCAGTTAAGCTGAAGAGTCAAACTGTTGCCTCAAGTTTGGTCCTGCCTGTTTTGGTGTCCATGAGGGGTGACAGTTCTCTTTCAGTTTGGAATTTACTCTCTTCGTTGTGGTAATAATGATTTCCTCAAAGGGAACTGGAAAGTCAGTGGAGACACCACAGACATTTTGCTCTTCCTTGGCTCTCAAATACCTACAATTCATGCTGTCCGTCCCCAGAGTTCTGTAGCTCTTCATTGTAGTGTTGTGTGAAAGCTCCTCTGAAGTGTGAGTTCCAGCCCAGCTGGAACAGCCAGACCAGCTCTGCTACACACCTGCACTCCTATGAGTGCACATCTCTGTGCCTGTAGCACCAAGACTCGTGGGGTGGGGTGACCCTGAGATCCCCCGTGGGGGAAAAAAAGGAAAAATATTAAAGTGAAGGCAGTATTGGTGCAGGTTTTCTGCTGGGTGGTTTCAACCCCTAAATGTTGGCAGCGGAGCAAATTTTATTTACTGCACTTCAGAAGAGCAAAGGACTGGAGTAGAGGGAACTGATGCTGGGCTGGCTGACTCAGAGCAGCCCTTTTGGCTGTTGCCTACAAGGACTAGTGCAATTTATTTAATACAACTCTTGTGCTACCAAAGGAGTGTGCCACCTGCAATGCATTTCTGGAACTAAAATAATGGGCTGATTTTTGCAGAGTGAGTGGCTATTGGTGCCTCTGGAAACCAGTGCTGCTAAGCTATGCCCTCATTGCCTGTTACATTGATTTTATCGCCTGTAGTTGTAGCAAGATCTATGGTATTGGCAGGTCGTGCTTCTGTAAATAATGGCATTTAAACTGGGTGCCTGTCCTAAATCACGTGGGGACTTCGAGGACAGCTGTGTGCCCTTGGCCTACTCCTGCCTGCCTCCCATGTGCAGGTTAAAGGCTGCTGTGCTGGTAGCCTGCTTGCAGTCACTGTTTCTCCTAGGCTCCCATCTTATAACAGAGAAAATCCGAGGGGAACGATAGCAGTAAGAGAGGAGCTTGCTGCCACCACGATTCACCTTTTCTTGCTGTCTGCTTCCAAAGAGCCCTTGGGAAAGAAGGTCTCATTCCTGAGCTGCACATGCTGTCCATGTAGCAGCAGCCTTGTCCTAGCTGATTTCTTTGCTTTGGACAACAAAGGAAGCATGTCTGTAGCAATGAGCCCTCTTGGGCATGTTCAGGGGCTGATTTGCACACATTCAGTGAAAATCACATAGGTGGAAGTGTGTCTTGCATCAAAGCCTGAGCTGGCTTCAGCACTGGGACACAGTGTTTGGGTGCAGGAGCTCACCTCTTTCCTGGCTGGACTTTGGGACCAGAGCTAGCCTGGACAGCTCTAGGGTGCAGTGCTACATGATGTCGGTGTGGCACTGGTGAGAAAGGGCAGAGACAGCCTCTGCTGGGTGTCTGTGCAGTGACTAACTCACTAAATTGGGCTCCCTATTATTTCTGATTATGTGGATTGTATTCATGTAGAATAAAACAGGAGAACACATCTCTGAAGCTCTGTGTCTGCAAGGCCCTGTGTTTGCTGGTGCCTGGACTCCTGCTGAGCACACAGCAGCTGCTGTTGTGTTTGTACATTGTCTGTAGCTGCATTTTCTCTAGGAATATACAGTGTCTGGCAAGGAACAACTAGTGCTTGAAAGTCCTTCTGAAGTGCTGCCATATCTTGACCTCGTGTGACACCACAGGAATCAGGTCTGCAGTTGTGGTCAATTACTCAATGTACCGTTGTTCTGACTGGGGATAGCTCAGAGGTGCTGCCTCCAAATTCACTGCTGGCTCTGACTGGACGCAGGGTTAAGCACTGTTCTAACCTGGGGCTCAAATGCATCAAGTAGACAAAGCCTGAATAATTGAATATGGACTTTATGTAACACTGATCTATTTTTTGCAGGCCTGAAGAGCTCCTGTAGAGCTTTCCTGCTTTCCCTCTGTTTCCCTGGCAGAGGCAGCATTAGGCAGTGTCTGGTGTCACATTCAGCATTTCTTGCCTTCCAGGCTGATTAACATCATTTATTGACTGCCACGTGTATGAATAGGTCAGATTTCCTCTCACCAGGTCTGCAGTGAAGCACCTGGGATGTCTGAGAGTCAGATTTTGCTGTCAGCCTTTTGGATGCCATCTCTCTTCCTGCAAGGTATTCCTTTTAGCTGAGTCACAGCAGCTCTTCCGATCCATTTCATGCTGGCTCAGAGCAGAAAGAGTCACTCTCCCTGTCCTAGGCAGCCCAGTGGTGGTGAGTTTCAGCGGGTCCTGGTTCTGGAAGGAGGTTCTGGCATGAAGAACACCAGCTTGGGCAACACTGCGTGGACAGGCACACCGGGTTGAACATGCAATACATAATTCCTTACCAAAGAGGGTTTTCCTGGCATTTCTGAGGGCTGTGAGCTAGAGGATGGTCCCAGTGGCATGTCATCTCTTCAAAGACAGTAGAAAAGTTAAAAGTACTCTGACATCCTCTGAGGCCTGGAAATGCCACAAAATATTTCTTTGGTTTAAGTCAGAGAGTCTCTTCAGATGCTTGAAGAAGAATCAAGTGGTGAAGGAGAAAATGACAAGGGAGGAGGGCAGGTAGATGTTAACAAAATGTTTTGCAGAGATTTACAACACAGAATTACATACCACCACAGCTGCCCTCTGCAGTATCACTTGCCCCTTTTTACCTCCTGGGAAGTATAATGAGATGAAACTCTTTAAGGTCAACAGTTAGATTTAAATGTTACAGATTTCACGGTGCACTGGTTTTCATAGTAATTATGTTCCCTTTTTGGCCTTATTTAAATAACAAATGTGTTTAAATGGTTATTGATTTGCAGTCTAGAAGATAAAGGGAAAGCAAAGCTCCATGTGAATATGACCTGTGCTGTGAATGCCAGTGCCTCTCCTATGGCAGTCCTCCCTGATGTCCCAGTCATCATCAAAGCTCCTCGGTGTACCCAGGAGTAGGGAGGTGGGAATTTCTGCTCTGGCCCAAATATGACCCTTGGTTTAGGTCTGGGCACATGCAGGCAAACATCTGGTGGTGTGACCAGAGGTGGCTGTTTTGGGGGTCACTGTTCCCCTTGTTCCCAGCCTCCTGTTCCAGAGACCACCAGGCCGCCCCAGGTCGGGTGCCCTGACCCTGCACTGGGCAGACCCGTACCATGTGTTGCACTGTCCTGCCCTGACAAAACAAGGGCTTCAGAGCATCCGTGGGCTTAAAGCTAAGGACACGATGAGGTGATTTCTTGTCCCAGGTGTCTCGGTTTTGAAAGACAGGTGTCTATTGAGGAAGGCAGAAGCCCCCTTTGGACTGAAAATATAACTCCCTCCACTCCGAATTATTATAATTTTGAAATTAAGGGGCTTTCAGGCCAGGATATGAGGAATAGGAATAACAGTTCTTTACTAATATATATATATATATATATATGTATATATAGCAAGGCAAACAAAACAACAACAACTATGACAGTAACAGCAAACAGAACAGAACCCAGTGACCCCTTCCCGGCTGTCAGACCCTGTCCTTTCGGTGCAGTGACGCTCACGGCCGGCAGGGCCGCTGGCGGCTCCCGCTGGGCAGGGCGGGTGCGATGGTTCCCCCGCGGCTGCAGGGAGTGCTCCGGAGCGAGCTCGGGGAGCACGCGGCAGTAGTGGACACGAGCCGGGAAGGGATGGGAGAAAAGCTCACAAAACTCCTGGGCGGCCGATCCTGGTGCCCCAGCAGAACTCTCTCGGGACCGGCAGCTGGAACAGCAGGGATGCGCACAAAATCCCAGATGGTAGATGAGATGTATCGAGCTCCGAAGCAGTAGCGGGAACTCCGGGAGGTCTCGGCGGGCAGGGGGTGCGGTGCTGGCGGCAGGGCAGGGTAGCGAAAGCCCAAAAACAGCAACAAAGAAAACGGCGGAGGCAGGCAGCTGCCTTCCGGCAGCACAGTGAAAGAGGGGCTCGGGGTCCCGGGCCCCCTGAGGCACCCCAGCAGGTGGTGAAAAGGGTCCCTCTCAGCGGCGGCTCCGGCCAGCAGAAATCCCCACTGACGGCCGAAAGAAAAGAAGGTAGCAGAAGGCAGAAAACCTGCAGTGAGGGAGACCTCTCCCCAAAACCGACTGCAGCCTCCGTGTCTTCTGAAAGCCAAAAAAAGAGCTCGAGCGGAAAAAAAACTAGCCTTTGCCCAGGTAACAGGGCAGTTGAGAAGTCCCCTCCCTGCTTCAGCCAGACCTTTTGTCCCCCTTAAGTACCTGGCAATTATCCTTTAGTATGGGGAAAAATTCCTCAAGAGGAAAAGAAGAAAGACGAAAAGAAAAAAAAAAAAGAAACAACTCCCAAACCCCAACACCAGGGCAGGCAAAAAATGAAACCTGCAAAACATGGAGGGCTTCTTTTAACTTCGTAGAGGTTCTTCAGACTGATGTCCTCGTGCAGCCAAGCCAGGGACAAGAACTCTTCCAGACCTTGGAGAGGCTGGATTTCCCTGTAAGTGCTCAACTTAAGCTTAGCAGGGAGAGGTGTAGGACAGCAGATGGCAAGGAACAACATGCTGATTGCATTGCTTTGCTGAATGAGAGCCACAAAAAGCTGAATGGGGACCACAGCTTTTCTTAAGAGAATTTGAAGGACTGGCCTTGGCATAATGAGCAGAAGATGAACTCTTGTACTCCCTAGTGCCCACCAAAGTCACTCAATCATGCCCTTCCTCAGCTGGACAGGGGAAAGAAGATAGAATGAAAGGCTCATGAGTTGGGATAATATCGGGCTGAGATCACTCACCAATTACCATAATGGGTGAAAAGGAGTAGAAAAAGGAGAAGTAAAACTAAATCTTGAAAACACCTTCCCCCAACCTCCCCTTCTTCCTGGTCTTAACTTTATTTCTGATCCTCTAACTCCTCCTTGCAGTGACACAGAGGGATGGAGAATGGGATTATGGTCACTTCATCACATGTTGTTTCTGCAGCTGCTTCCTGTTCTCATGCCGGGATTAGGCATCTTCTTCCTCTCAAAGAAGCATTATGAATATGAAACCTCTAATCCATGTAAGTACAAATACAGATGTGCTTCGTAAGTATAAGTAAGATTTAAGTGTCCATCTTGCTACTACTGGCTTTTGATTGAGAGTGTTGATACTGGATGTAAGGTAAATAACTCGTATTTCAGTCTGTCAGAGTTATAAGGCAGTGTAGGAAGCAGGAAGTTGCTTTAATGTACGAAGAGATGGAAAACCAGAGAGATTATAAAACAAGTTATAGGGAAGAGCATGGTGAATAGAAACTACAACTTAATATCAATAGAGCATGACAGATTTGCAGTGAGACTAATGGTGATCAGTTAAATGCCATGATCCCAGTGGGAGCAATTAAATATCAGAGATATTAAATATAGGCTAGAAAAACAGCAATCAATCTGAGTGAAAGCAAGCTCCCAGTGTGCATACAGGATGAAGAGAATTTCTGAGGATGACATGGAAACTCAGCTGTGTCCCTAAGTCTCTCCCAAGCAGAACTCAGACATCCTCCGTATAAAGTGAACGTCAATGAGCACGTTTGGGGAACCATGTGCCAGAAATAAATGTCACGCAGCTGTCACTGCATACAGCAAATGTTCTCAGTTTTGCAAACTATTCCCCTGACAGTACTAGGTGGATGGGGAGCCTTCCCAAACACTTAAATTATGAGAGATTTAGAGTACAGTTTCTATACATTACAAAATTTTCATGTTTACCAGAATCTAAAAAAGCTTTTAGTTTCAGAATTCCAGTTCTGTTATACCTGTAAATATCACAGAAACTGTTTCCCCTTGCAAACTGAAAATGATAAAGATTTGTCTAGGAATACTAAAGAAGATTAATAGCTACTGTCTCCAGTGTGGTTTGTTTTGTGTATTCTTCTTGCTGCTACTATTAAGGATTTCTTGTCATTATCACTTTCTGTGTGTCACTATGGTTTTCTATAATTTACTGGGGAGAAAAGAGGGAAAGACATTTCATTCATTATTACAAATATCTTTTAGGTGTGTTAATGTGCTTTAAAAGAAGTGATTATAATGACAACATCAGCATTTGGACCCTAATTTATTATGCAAATAACTTGCTCTGCCTTAATATGTCCTCTTGGGGCAGAATCAGAATTGCATTGCTTTGTCCAAATGTTCTGAAAGACCATGCCTGACATCTCAAGTGGCCACAAATGAATCATTTTCCTTCTCTCACCTGCCTCCTTAACAGATGTTTGCTACAGCGATGCTAGTTGAAGGCAGACAGCTTGTTCCTGTGCCTAATGGTGCTCTCATCCACAAGCTAGATAAAAATTTCTTGGCTGAGCCACCTCACTGAACTGTAAAAGACACCTGTGTTGAAGCCTACAACTCAGATCAGCAGCAAGACCCTGGATTGTTTTTATCTGGCTGACATAATTTTGTACAGTGTTCCTGTCATACTTCTGCACTTGGAGCAAGCCACCACTGGTGTGCAAATACCGGAAAATTCTCATAAACCTGGAAAAATTTTAAGCTATTTTAAAGGTATCCTTGTTTAAATTATTCTGATCTGTGACTTTGTTATAATATCAAGTATCTGATATTGTGAGTTGACTCTTAAAACTGTACAATAGCTGTGGCTTTGAAGGATAACACAAGGAGGAAGCTGGAGACAATCCAGGGGTTTCCTTGTCCTCTTTGTTCTTCCCTTCATTTCCAGTAAATAAGGTGGTCTAATAATTTTATTTTAGGGCTTTATCTAAAGCATCCTGAGAATTGATGCAGACTTGCCCCTCTGCCTCTGGTGAGCTCTGGATCAGGCTCTGAGGTAGGTGGCTTCCCTGCAGGCTGGGAATACCAAGTCTGATGTAGCACAACAGAGTGGGGGTGGTGCTTGTAGGTCTGAGGGCATCAGGACCTCCCAGTAGGCAGCCCCTCCATGTAGGCAGCTCTGTGGAGGTACATCTAGGCACTGACTGGATCAGGGACACAGAGACAGTGCTCTGACATGAAACTCTTCTCTACCCCTTAAGCAGGCTATGCCTATGCTTTACCATTACAAAACAGCCACCCCAATGACAACAGTACTTTTTCCTTTGATTTTACGAGAACAGTGGCAGGAAATTTCCAATTCACAAGCAAATAAGGGGGAGATATGTCATTGCAATATCAGTAATAATTTTCTCCTTGCACTGCAGAAATGCTCTGTATTATTACTTTAACATGATGACAAGCTTACTTTTGTAAAAAACTAATGCCCTTTATCTAAAAAAATAAAAAGAAAACCAAGCTTCTATCACAACAGTCAGCTATATAGATGTATTTATTCTTAGCTGTCTTTGTCTTATATTCCTACTGAAATTTAATTAAAAGGAAAACTATTGAACCAAAGCACAAGACAGTACAATAAATGAATGTGAATTATATATTTTTATAAATGATTTTGTGCTTCTTCATGTGATGTCTTATTCAGACTCTAGATAAAAACTGAAACTCTGATTCCAAGGCCTAGAGAGAATTAGAAATTACTAATAATAAAAGTAGCTCACAGTCCATTGGTGAGCCATCCTGTCTCCTCAGATAGTTCATCTTTGATGCCTTGTGCAGAGCAGAAGATGAAGCAGCACGTTTCTCATCACATTCGACTGCTCAAACACACATCAGTCCTTAATGTTAGACTTCTCATATGCTTGGATGAGTTCAATGTATAAACTTGCAACCAGGGAACTACTCCTGTCTCAGGAAGGCAGAGTCCTTTACAGTACGCTGCAGCTCACTCTGGCAATAATTCAAGTTACAATGTGGCAATATCTGAAGCTCTGTTAAAGCAATCACATTCCTGCTATTAGAAAGCAAATCCTGCTTTCAGTTCCAATTTCAAAGCTCCCCAGCTCTTCACACTGCCTTATTCTTCTAGTTAAAGATGGCAAGGGTAAGAAACAGAGAAGAGGTTGTTAATTCTTTTTTTTCTGCTTGCCTCTTGCTTAGTTTCCAAAAGTGATTTGCACAGTACATAGTCTTTATACATTCTCCTGTTCTCTTTAAATCTACCAACACAAATCTGCTGGTTTTTTCCCCCTCTTCCTTCCTTTGCAAATCAATTTTTTGTGCACAACATCCCTTTCTGAGGACTTGTTTGTGTGTGCTATCCATCTTTTCACCTTTATTTGTGTATGTATTTCCTCTCTGGTCTCATGGCCTCTGAATTCTCACCCACCTTAGATTTCCTAATATACCAATATAGAAATAACCCCTTGATTCACAAGTAATGCCATGCTCGAGTCCTTGAAAATCCTAAAACTTTATATTTCCCATTCAAATCCTCTCCTCAGATTATTTACCTCTGAGCCTCTTACAAGCATCTCAGGTTGGGAAATTTTGACATAAAGCCCTTTAGTAAGTAGCCCATCTGGTAACTAGCCTGATGCTGGTTTTAATTTATGATAAGAACCAGTTCCTAGCAGTTTCTACATGACCCTTTTGTTGAGTGGTTATGCCCTTTAAGAGAGCTTGGTTTCTTTGAGGAATGCTTCCTATCTTTTTTTAAATTTTTTTTTTTTTTTTCTGCATGGACTCATTTCACATCTCACTCTCCTCACTCTTCATCCCGTATTCTGAGGAAAGTTCAGAGGGTGTTTTATTTAAAATTCATCAATGCCTCTCACCAAGCTACCAGAATGAGAGGATATATTTCCTCTGGCCCAACTGTTGAGTACTAAGAATACAAAAAAAAAGTTTATTTATCATGCATTCTTCTTGGGTCTCAGGCTTTCTTGGATCTCAGGCCGTATGTGACAAGGATGTAAATTAGAAGGTGTTCTGGAGTAAAAAGCACTTGCACCAATCCCTTTTAATGAAGAAATGCTGATTATGGAGATGTAGCTTATCTGTATGCTTTAAGTTAGAGGAATCACTGAGGTTAATCTGTTTCTTTCTGTTGATATCTCACAGATTAGATAAACACAATTCTGCAGTCTCTGGCACTGTTCTTGTTCTCTCTCATTTCTGTTACAAAACCTGAAAGACATGGAGCCAGCTTGCAGGCCACAGTTAGATTTATCACTCCAAGACTCCTGGTAAGAGGTTTGTTAGGATGGCCAGAGCTCTTGCCTCACCTTTGTTCTTTCCAAATAATCCTCTCAGTTGAGTCAATCCACTTGTTCAGATTGACATGCCAAGCAGTCTTCTGTGAGAACAGGCAGGAGGAAACATAGGGTCAAAAATGATTCTCGCCCATCTTCCCTGTATAAAAAATGCTTGGCTTTATAAGGCATAATGACTTTATGGTAAGACATTATTCCTGTGTGACCAATCCCTTTCTGAATCCACCATCTTGGTAGGACACCCTGCAGGGATGTTTCTATCTTGCCTGTGTCAGCTGCTCCCTAAGATGCTTCTGAGAGGCAGGGTGAGGGCTTGAAACCACATCATAGGGAAGTATTAAATGGAACTTGACTATGGGAAATACTATGGTCTCTCCCATTCTGAAACTTCTAGGACAGAAGAGCCCAAAAAACATACTAAGAGAAATCCAGCATCCTCCTACTTGTGGTCTCTTTTCCAGCTTGGTGGTATCCAGCACGGTGGCATATGCTTGGAGATATGCTTGCTTGGTGTAGCCTGTGTGTTAGCATTAACAGGGGCCTGGAGAGGCCTTTGTGCTTCAAAATGAGGTGAGTGGCAAGACAAGCTGGTAGTGTCATGCTTGTCAGAGGGTTTGCTGTCAAGAACAGTGACAAAGACAGTGACTTGGGATGTCAGGCATATTACTCAGTATTTACAGCTATTTCTGGGTCAAGGGCTAAGACAAGAATTGGATATGAAATTGCCCTTCCCTTTAAACACAGTAGTATAACACAAAGGAAAATGAAAAGCAATTTCAGGAATTGTGGGGTGAAAATTGGAGAGGAGTAAATTGCTCAAGTTGCTGCTGAAAGACAATTATGAACACTCTCTGTGGCAGTCAAATTCTCTGTACAATTATTGTCACGGTGCTGTAGTGCCTTGGAGCCCTTTCCATACAGCAAGACCTCACTGGTCTGAAGAATTTTTTCCCACGAGTGTTCACGTTTTCATTAGAAAAAGACATGCTCCGAACTTTTTTTGATTCTCTAAATTGCAGTGAAAGGAGGAGACTCTCCTGCAGTACTCCACGTGTACAGTCCAGCTGGGAGGGTTACTGCAGCTCCCTTTAGTTTGCTGTGTGCTGCCCATGTGAGCGTGCATTGGACTGAGCTACAGCACTGCAGGAGAAAAGGACGAAGACAGCCCCAAGGTCTCAAGAGCAGCCAAAGGCTGTGGTTACTCTGTACAGTGTCTCCAATATCAGTTTAAGGTACTGCTGCTCTTGCAACAAACAGGCTGACACAACTCTTTGTGGGACTACCCTACAACATGGCCTCTGGAGCTGGCCAACCTTTAAGAACTAAAACTACGCTTTAATCTCACTTAAAACCAAAACCAACCCATTGCACTGCATTGAAACTCTGTCTAAGAGTATTTTAGTTACTATTGCACTGGTCGGATGGATAGGGACTGATAAATGAAAGCCCCAGGGCCTTAATCCCTGCCCCAGCCAGATGATCTTGAGTCAGTATTTGTGTGTCACTTTCAAAGCAGCTGACCTGAAGCTCCCTGACGTGCAGCTCTGGACCTCTCCAGGATGAGCAGGCACCAGAAGATGTAGTCATTTCTCCCAAAAGGTGTGTTACCAGTCTCAGCAAATCACAGACAGGATGAGTGTTACCCCTGCTGTGAGCTTCCCATCTGATAAAAATGTTTTCAACTTCTCAAAGGAAAAAAAACCAACCAACCAAAGCATGTAAAAGCTCCCCAAGACATGAACTGAATGAGTTCTTTCACATGTGTAACAGCTACCTCACAAAACATTTATTAGTGGAATAATAGAATTATTTAGGTTAGAAAAGACCTCTAATCTAAGATCATCGAGTCCAACTACTAACCCAGAACTGACAAGTTGTCACTAGAGAATTTCCCAAATGAAGGATTCACTTTATTACAGTCATGAAACTTGGGTGGGGAGAGGTAAAATGGATGTTTCTAAGCCCCATCTCTCTGGTCTGCTGAGCTATGGCCGAAATTATCATCTCTTTTCAAAGGAGCTGACGAAATTAACAAAATAACTATTGCTCAGGGGCAGACAACTCGCAATTTGCTATTGAATATGGAACAATTGGTGAATCATTCTTCGATCCACCACAGCCTCCTCGTTTGTTCTCATTGCAAGCTGAGCTCTCCTTTCCAAGCGAGGCTGTCAGGAGCCTCAGTGTCACTGTGGCTCTTTTGTTGCTGCCAGGAGCACTCTTCTTGATGGACAGTAGAAAATCGTCTGGTTTTTCAATTCAGGTGCTCACTGCAAAATTCAGGCACTCACTGCACAATTCAGGCAAGAGCAACTAATAACCCCGGCATTGCTGCTGCATTGATTTTTGGGTGAGGTGTTCTATCATTTTATGGCACTGAATTTAGACACAGTTGCTTTAATTTTCTCCTGAGTAAACATAATGAAATTTCTATGAAAGAAATATGTTTTTCCCAGTAATTGCATCATTCTTTGTTTGTATGGGTTTTTTTCCCTGCAATTTCTCCACGGACTGACATTTTTATTTCTGAGACAAGACAATGAAAATTCCCATCTGAGTCTTAAGTAATCCCTCAGAACTGAATGTAAAGGACTGCTTGACAGTACCAATGGTGACTGAAAACTAGGTGGTTTTAAAAATGAACAGAATGAGAATTAACTGAAACTAAGTACATTATGACTGGGGTATGTCCTCTTTCTGTCCTCTTACCAGTATCTTACTGGATATTGTTTTTCTTTCGTATGAGGACTTCATAATATGTTGTTATAACTGAGGTAAGAAATTCTCTCCAGCATCACTGTGTAAAAACATTTTGTATTCTCAGAGTAAAAGAACCCCTTTTCTCTTAGTGAAACATTGCCTCTTGTTTAAAGAAAACTGCACAGGATCACACTGAGTGGAGAGGATTTTTTTTTAACCTTTTTGAAATAAAAATAAAACATCAAGCTTAGAGTTGAAGGCAAACAGTGAAAGTTAGAAGCACGGAGATTTGTAACACAGGTCAGCCAGAGAGTCACCAGTTTCTTTCAGAGGAAGTGTAAAATGTTCCATTAAATGGAAAATAATGCTTCACTAGGCAAGGTCAGTTCCTCCCTGATGGAGTTAATCAAAAATCAGTATCTCCAAAGCATTATTGTTTTATTAGCCTGTTTAATTTTGGCACTGAGAATGAGACAACTGAACAGAGATGCCCAGCTGACCATTAAAAGCTGTATACCAAGAACTAGTTCTCTTGGCTCACTGAAGATTTCTGAGCATGTGAGGAGCTCTCAGACATACTAATATCTTGAAAGAAATAAGGCTGAACTTTAAGTTTTACCTGCTTCTTTTGAGAAGACGCTTTTCTTGGACGAGGAGAGGAAATGAAGCTAAATTATGTCACCATTTCCCTAACTGCTGACTTCAAATTAAAGGCAGGTCTCAGAAAGAACTTTCTAGATTTTACTGTTCTTCAGTTTTTGAGATTCTAGAGTGTATTTGCATCATAGTTTCTTTCCTAAAAACAGGAGTATTAGAAAATGGTTTTAAAATAAAATTTACAGTACCACCCTATTAATGACATGGAGGGTTACAGGTATGAAGAGTAGCACCTAACACTGCAAGAGCTCAGCCCGTTCTTTGAATTCCCTTCTTTGTAACTTTCTGCCATAGAATACACATTCCCTATTCTCACTTCCAAATTGTCCACATCTATCACTATTCATGCTATGCCACAGTTTCCAGACTTTCTGTTCTCATTTTCAAATACTTACTAAACTGATTCAGTCACAAGTAGTTGGCTCAGCTCATGTACTGTCAATTTTCTGTTTAGATTTAATACAAATCTATTAAGCTCATGTGCCTGGCTATGTACTGAGCGAGTTAGAGGGCATCCACTTGAGACACTCTGCTGGCTGCCTGGAACAAGTGGTAGCACTGGGATAGAAAAAAACCAATTTGTTGGTGAGAAGAGCACATCACAATCAGAGAAGAGGCTTTCCTTAATGGGCCAAACATGCTGTTTTCCTGCTTCTCCTCTCTCAAGCAGTGTACTTTCCTGCATACAGCTAAGGACTGAAAGTAGCATTAGTCAATCCTGCTGGAACATCTTCTGTATCCATCTGTTTGCTCTGTAAATGGCTCCCTGAAGAGGGTTCACATGCTGCTTTTCCAAATGGTGTCTATGAAAGTCTATCATTTATCATTCTACACCTAGTGGTGATCTACAACAGGTTTTTCTTGAGATGTTGTTAACTGTCAGCATAAATTGAACAGATATGCAAATTCCATTTACACATTTAATACCACCATGGAGATGATGATTAAATTACTATTATCACTTTGAAAACATACTGTCCCATGCAAATAGCTAACAAATTACCCAAGTTCTTCTCTCAGACCTTTGCCTAAATATTATTACTTTGCAACTGTGGACACATCTGGTGTCAGACACATTAATAATGCTCTGATTTCATCCCAAAGAAATTATGTCCCAGATAAACGTTTGCTTCACCAGAGGTATAGAAGCGCTGTCACTGGCCAATACTGTGGGCCAACCGCAACTTTCAAGTGCTTGAACATGCCTGTTTTTGAATTTCCCTTCACTCACCCAGGCACATTCCAAGCAGCCCACACCCTGACATTACAGGGGTCACAGTCTAGCATGGATGCACTGAACCAGCTGCAAACAGGCAAGAAAGTGTCTGGAAGATCACCTGGAGGTGTTCACAGCAAAGGGGAGCACTGGGCACTGCGTGGCACTGGAACCTATAAGTGTCTTTTGGGCCAAGTTTCCTTGTTTGCTCTCATTAATGCTGGTCTGCACAAGCAGGCCAGGGTCTGCGTAAAGGAATTTCAGCCCGGCAGGAGGGATGAGCCTGGAGGTCAGTATTCCCATTGTTGAGGAATACATTTAGTGTTCAGTATGCAGCTGCAGGCTGAGCTCTGGGGAGAAGTCGGAGCCCGAGGCAAGAGACTGTGAAACTGCTAAAGGGCACAGAGACCTGTGGTGCCAGCCAGGTGCCTGGACACTCAGGGACATGGCAGGAGCCAAGGATTCCAGACTTTACTGTGCTTAGACTGTGAGGGTATAAGAGCCCTGGGGTTTCTTTGTTTGGGGCCCCTCCTTGAAGGCACCCAGCTCAAATTGTTATTTTGTTGTGGTATCATGATTAAACTATTTTAAAGATTGAGACATCACAGACTTTGCTATGGGAAACCCAGGGCCGAGCAGATAAGGAAACCTTGTCTGATTGTGAGGTATGTAGCTGCCATGGCCAGCTCAGGTGGCATGAGTGTGACTGCTGGAGTAGCTTCTGGATGGTTCGGCAGGGAAGTTTCCTTAATGCCTATCCTGGGACTGTGTGGTCCTGTTGGTCAAGCAGCACAGGGTTCCAGTAAGCTGCTGTGCCATGACACGGTGTTTGCTGTGACCTTCACCTGCGAGGCCGGTGAGCTGTGAGCAAGGTGTGGGGAACCCACCTGGGTGCCCTGATGTACGGACAGACTGCAGAAGGAGATGCTGGAAAGCAGTGCCACGGTAAGGGACCTGGGAGTACTGGTTGATGGCAAGTTAGACACGAGTCAGCAGTGCTCTGGCAGCCAGGAGGGCCAAGCGTGTCCTGGGGGGCATCAGGCACAGCATCACCAGCCGGGCAAGGGAGGGGATTGTCCCGCTCTGCTCTGCACTGGGGCAGCCTCACCTCCAGTGCTGTGAGCAGATTTGGGTGCCACAATATAAGACAGATACAGAGCTGTTACAGAGTGTCCAAAGGAGGGCAATGACGACGGTGAAGGGATTGGAGAAGCCGTATGAGGAACGGCTGAGGTCGCTTGGTGTGTTCAGCCTGGGGGAGACTGAGAGGAGACCTCATTGCAGTTATAACTTCCTTGTGAGGGGAAGAGGAGGGGCAGGCACTGATCTCTTCTCTATGGTGACCAGTGACAGGACTCGAGGAAACTGGAGTGCAGCTGAGTCAGGAGAGGTTAGGTTGGATACTGGGGAAAGGTTCTTCACCCAGAGGGTGGCTGGGCACTGGAACAGGCTCCCCAGGGCAGTGGTCACAGCACCGGCCTGACGAAGTTCAAGAACCACTTGGACAACGCTCTCAGGCACTTGGCGTGATTCTTGGGGATGGTCCAATGCAGGAGTTGGAGTCGATGATCCTTGTGGGTCCCTTCCAACTCAGGATATTCTGTGGTTCTATAACCCTGTCATAAACCGAGCGCGTCACGGCGGACACTGGCGAGAGCAGAGGGCCTGAGCGGCCCGGCACCAGAGCTCTGCTCCGGGGAGGTCCCCGCCGGGCGGAGCGGGCGCTGTGCCCGCCGTGCCTCCTGTGCCCCGCTGTGCCCCCTGTACCCGGCTGTTCCCGCTGTGCCCGCCGTGTCCCGCGGCCCCGCCGGGAGGAGCAGCCCCGCCCCGCCACTGCCCGGGACGCTGTTCACGACAGTGTCGCGGCGGGGCTGCCGTACGGCCGCTGCGCAGCTTCCGGCGGGCTGTGCCGATGGCGTCCGGGCTGGAGGGCGAGCGGAGCCGGGAGCAGCGGGAGCGGGAGGCGCTGCTCGCTCAGGTGGGGTGACCGGCCTGGCCCGGCCCTTCCCCGGGGCCGTTCAGCACCCCCCCGTTCCCCAGGTTGGGCGCTCGGTGCTGCGCGGGGTCGGTGCGCTTCTGAAGGCTGCTGTGGCCGCGGCAGCCTGAGGAGGGGACGCCGTGGGGAGAGCCCCTTCTGTGCCGTGGGGAGCTGGGCTGCGGCACCGGGAGTGGCCGGACGCAGTCTGGCATTTCTGAGTGACACCCACCTGATCTCGTGCGTTTTGCCACTTGTGGTATTGATCCTCTTGGTGTTTCACTTACTACGTATTTCTGTGCTTACGCCTTTGGAAAGAGCCGGAGTTGGTCGTCTTTACATTCTCCCTTCAGATTTTTTTATACATTGATAAGATGGCACCACCCTCACTCCCCGGCCTTCTCTAGGCCTTCTCTAGGCCTTCCCTAAATGAGACATGAAAGGCAACTCCTCCTTGTCTTGTGGTCTGTCTTTAGTAAAGAGTCTGTATCTCTCCATTGCAACACTCTGGTCACGGAGTGGTAATAACTTGAAGTTGTGTGTGTGTGTTAAGAAGTGGGAGCCTGATTACTTGCCTGGTGATACGTTGCTCTAGTGCAAGACAAGAATTAGGAGGCTCCACTCACAGGTGCTTTGGTAGAGTTGCTATGACTTGGAGAACTGTGCTAAACCTGATGCATTTTGTTCAAAACCTGCCTTTATGCTGGTTTTGGTATTTGTGGTGATTCTTGTTGTGACTTGTAGGTAGAGTGAATGCTGAAGTCATAAATGGTGCATCACTTAGGTGACATGGCTTGTTTTGGAGTTTAAGGGGGGATAACAAGAAAAGTGTAAAAGGGAGACAGAGTATGGAAAGAGTATGAGGTTGTGGTGATGGGCTTTTGACAAAAGAAAGGCCAGATTGAGCAGCAACCAAATCTTACTGGGCAAAGCTGTTGTCAGAAAAGAAGTAGTGGGAAAATGGCCTGAATAGCCTGATGCGTACACAACAGTGATGGCTTTTCTCAAGGCAAAGCAGAAAGAGAGAGGATCATGCGGGCATCTCCCTTGTACAGTTTTGGAACTGTTTCTTGGCAGTAAAAGTTCCCTTCAGTGATTTCCCCGCTTTTGACAAGCAGTTGAAAGGAAATACATTTAACTTAGTAATAGTGAATCACACTACCCCACAGAAGTTTGTTGATGTTGTTAAGATGTCTGTTGCTTTACTTGAACCACTGTATGTGTTTAGGAGTGCTCCTTTGCTGAGTTCAACCTCTTGGATGTTCAGAAAATACACTTAACAGCAAGCAAAACTTAGGTAGGACACTATTATCCTACTTTACCTTTCCGTCTCAGCTGGTGCCACCTGTACAGAAAGCTGTCTGGGCCAGTGCCACTGGCTTAGAATCCTAGAACAGCTCTGATTGGAAATACCTTGAAAGATCACTTGGTCCAACCCCTTGTGGGAAAGGGAGCCTAGGTGAGATTATCTAGTGCTCTGTTCAGTCATGTCTTGAAAACTCCAGTGACGGGGTTAAGGAAACTTTCCTGTTTGACCATTCAGGAAGCACAGTCCCCCACCTGAGTCCCACTCCCACCACCCGAGGCTGTCACTGCTGGCACTGAAACCCCTGTGCGGAGGGCAGCTCCAGTGAGCCAACACGTGCTCTGCTTGACTCCCTACACACACCACTCACACTCAGTCAGACAAGTTTCCCTTACCAAGCTTGACCCCAGGTGTTCCATAGCAGAGTCACACATATCTGGATCCTTAGAACAATTTAATTGCGGTGCAAAACACAAAGCCAGCTTGAGCTGGATGCCTCCAAGGAGGGATCCTGAACAACTGAATGCCTGAGCTTTTATACCCTTGCAGTCTAAGTGTGCTGTAGTCTGAGGTCTTCCTGCTGAGTCCTTGGCTCCTGCAGTGTCTGTGAGTGTCCTTTCTCCTGGCTGGTCCCAAAGTCTCTCTGCTGTGCAAAGGGGCAGTGCCACTTCACAGCCTTTTGCCTGGGGCTCCCATCATTTCCTGACACCCAGAGCCCAACTTGCCGCTCACGCTGCAGCTGCACACTGAGCTGTCTGCACCAAAGGTATTCCTTAATAGGAATACCCTTGTCCTCTCCCTGTGGCTCCTTCCTTGTGAAGAGAGAACTTCTGTTCTCTTTATAGAACACCCTTTACTGGAATACTGTGATGAGTTTCCTCCCTTAGGTGTCTCTTCTGAGGGAGAAAAGGCCGATCTCCTTCGGGCTTCCCTCTCAGGGCAGGTTCTCCAGCCCTGTGATCATCTTGTCTTTCCTTTGGACGCTCCAGTTTGTCTGTGTCTTTCCTGAGCAGTGGGGGCCAGCACTGGGCTCGGTGCTCTGATGCAGCCTGACAAAGGCGGAGCAGAGCGGGATGATGACGTCTCCATCTCTGCCAGCGATGCCCCTGCAGATGCAGTCCAGGATCCAGTCTGCCTTTGTTGCTGCAGCAGTGCGCTGCTGACCCTGCCAGTTGTCCACCAGGACCCCCAGATCCCTTCCAGCAAGGCTGCTTCCCAGCCATGCAGATCCAGACTTGTACCAGGCTCTGGGGTTATGTTGTCCCATGTTCAGGACCTTGCACTTGCCTGTCTTTAACTTCATACATTTCTTGCTAGCCTGCTCTTCCAGCCTCTTGAGATGTTTCTGTAGGATGTCTTGCCTTTGTGATGCGTCCACCACCCAGTTTGGTGTCATCAGCAAACTTGATGAGGTTTTAGTCCCATCATCCAGATCATTTAGGAAGATGTTGAGCCTGTAGAGCCCAGTATTGATCCTGGAGGATCCACTTATGACAAGTTGCCAGCCTGACTAAAACCATGGATAAATGCTTACTTTTTGTGAAAGCTTTTTACAGGGTCAGACATTGCAGTAGTTTATGAAATAGTAGTTTTCCTCTTTTCCTATTTGCCTCTATTTGCATCAACAGTTAAACATAAAATAAAAGTGTTCTGTGAGGATGTTGTAAAAAAAATTTGCTATAACTTCCTCTTACCAAAATCTCTGTGGATGCTTTTAACTTCTTTTGTTAATACCTCTAAAATACTGTTAATTTGAAGTAAGAATATTTTACATGTAGCATTAAATGCTTTTGTGATGTTTTTATAGCAACTGGTGTTAAATATGCTGCAGTCTGTGGAAAAGGCAATGAATTTGTATTTAACCTCTAATCATGTTTGGGTGAGTCTCAGTTTAGAGAGGCAGTAAAGCTGTGGAAGGAGGTTTGGTTGTTGGAGAAACACAACAGCAATGAGCCAAAGCCACTCTCGTAGAGGAAAGGTTGATGATGGGAATGAGAGCACTTCTTCATACTGACAGTGTGTGGGGAGAAAGGGCACAGGTTGTTTCTGGCAGAGTTTGAGTTGCTGATGGAAAGCATGGTATCTTGAGCACAGGGGCTACACTTCTGACTACACTGTTAGGATATGTCGCAAAAGTTCTTTGATGATACTGTAGCTTCATAGGTCCTAACTGTTAGTGTTAATATATTCTTGTAGGTTTAGATGCTGCTCATCAGCCTTGCTGAAGAATATTAGAGAAATAGGTTTGGAGTTTTTAGAATGAAACCAACTCTGATGTGTTTTCTCATTGCTAAGATGTAGTGTATTAAAAGGTATGTATGTAGGATCTGTGTTGCATTTTGTAATTTTCTTTGACTTGAACAAGAAACAGACCATCATTGTATTGTTCAGCATATTTTTAAAATGCTGTGAATACAAATTACTCCTACATGAATATCTTAAAATTATATCTGCAATTTTTGTGTGATACTAAAGAAAACCAAATGCACAACCCTAATTTTGTGGAGTAAAGCAAACATTGATTTTCTGTGTACAGCAGTAGGCTCAGAGTTGGCTTTCACCACTCAAAAGTAACAACTGGGGAGTAAATAGCTCTATAAAGGTGTTACATCGTTGCTTAGACAAAAGATGATGAAGTGTTAGAACTAGTGTGAGAAGAATAAAGAACAAAGCAAATGGTTGCACAGACATATTACTCATTTCTGTGCAATATCAAATAGCTTATGCAGTCCTGGTCCCAGCATCTCAAGAAGAACCAAACAGCCTCAGAGAAGGTGGGAAGAAAGGTGCAGAGATGATCTTGGTGCAGACTGTCCAAGGACTCTAGAGGTTTTGAGATGAGGAAAGATAGGCTGAAAATAAAGTTAATACAAGAGAGTTCTGTAAAATTGTTAAATAATATGGAGAAGGGAATAGAGAAGTGCTATCTGCCTGTCCTTTCAGGTCAGGAACTAGGTTGTATTAAGGGATTTGCAGGTAGCCAACTTAGACCAGACAAAAGAAGCGAACTTTCAGATGATGCACAGAGAAATTGTAGAGTCTCTTGTATAGTGTGTTGCAAATACTGGCACTGCACTTCCATCCAGATAAGAATAGCCTAAAATCTAAAATATACGTTGAAAGTTATTGATTGAAAAGTTGTTGAACCTCAAATTGCTGGAGGATGCAGGAATATTTTGGAGATGGCTCACTTTGGACTTAAGCCTATATACACTTCAGCTTTCCTGGGCATTACTGGACATTTTTTAGTTGGGATACTAGCTTAGATTCTCGGTTCTGAGAATGTCAGAGCACTGAGAAATCCAATACAGGGAAACAGAATGGAGCATAATTTGTGAAATACTAGCCACTGTGGTTCTTCAAGTCCATTTTTTGTGGAGTGTAGGAATGGATCTGGTGACAATGACGTTGTTTTCTACAGAATTTAACCATTATA
Organism: Gymnorhina tibicen; assembly: GCA_013399875.1. Taxonomy (NCBI): domain Eukaryota; kingdom Metazoa; phylum Chordata; class Aves; order Passeriformes; family Artamidae; genus Gymnorhina; species Gymnorhina tibicen. The sequence goes on along the minus strand of VXAZ01001519.1, from coordinate 1,081,802 downwards.
GGTGCTTGGTCCGTATATGGCCGATGAGAAACTTCCCCGATGTGACTTTTCAGCTTCTTACTGAAAGTCACAGTATAGAGTTTGTGTTAGATTTCTGCAGTGTTATATTTTCACTTCCAAGCAACCTAAAGCTAAGTCAGATTCTTTGATTTTCAGATTCTCTTGGGTGCATTGGGTAATACTGAAACATACATTAATGATCAAATGGTTTTCTTTGCTATTGCTTGTGGAATTACTGTGTTCATCATCTTATGAATGTCCTTGAACTATTTCTTTTCCTTTGCAGTAAGACCGAAAAGTTGAAGTAAGGAGAGGACGCACTGAAGGTTGGAAGTGTCCCCGCCTGCCCCCTTTTCTATACCGAAGTTTTAGAATGTGTTATCAAAAGTGTATCATAAGCATTTTATCATATACAAGTTCACGTGGGCCAAAGGAAGCTGTAGAGATTCCTTTATCACTAATTTGGCTGATAGAGAAATTTAGGAATGAAACTTTTTTTTTAAAAACTCATTGCATGTTTCCTCTTCCCATTTATGGACCCAATAACCAAATATTAAGCTATGTAAAAGGGCAACATTTTTAAGACTTCTTCTGTATCTACTCTGTTATTTCTCTGAAAAGTCAATTTAGCATTTTATAATGTGCAAGCGTGAGGATGTCGTAGTTGCCATGTCAATACTCTGTGTCTGCTGTTCAGAAATGGACTTGTTGCTGCCTGTGTGAGAACAGATTAATGTCCTAAGTGTATTGACTTTCTCTGCTTTACTTTGATTATGGTTGGATTGCCTTCTGCAGTGGACAGCCAGGAGGTCGAAGGAGGGGATTGTCTCAGTGTGCTCTGCAGTGGGGCAGCCTTACCTCAAATCCTGTGTACAGTTTTTGGTGCCACCATATAAGAAAGACATTAAAATATTAGAGGGTGTCCAAAGGAGAGCCACAAATACAGTGAAGGGCTTAGAGGTTGCAGCCATATGAGGGCTGACTGAGGTCCCTTGGCTGGTTCAGTGTAAGAGGAGAGGAGACTGAGGGGAGACCTCGTCACGGTCTGCAGCTTCCTCAAGAGGGGAAGAGGAGGGGCAGGCACTGATCTCTGTGGTGACCAGTGACAGGATCTGAGGGAATGGTCTGAATCTGTGTCAGGGGAGGTTTAGGTTGGATACTGGGGAAAGGTTCTTCACCCAGAGGGTGGTTGGGCACTGGAACAGGCTCCCCAGGGAAATGCTCAGAGCACCAGCCTGGCAGAGTTCAAGAAATGTTTGGACACTCAGGCACATGCTGTGACTCTTGGGGTTGTCCTCTTCAGGGCCAGGAGTTGCACTTCAGTGCACAGGAGTCTGCACACAGATGATCTGTGTGGGTCCCTTCCAACTCAGGATATTTAATGATTCTGTGAACAGAACTGAGAGAAAACTATTGCAAGACTTTTTCTCAATGTGTTTTGATTGTTTTGCTTAGAAAGGCAGCAAGAGATTTGCAGGAATTTAGCACAGCTGGCTAACATAGTCAGCACAGTTATTTCGTGATTGCAATCCTGGAAGCCTTTTACTTTGGGAAATACAGTTGGAAAGCTGTGTAGTCTTTGCTTCTGGTAATCTGAGAAGTTTGCAGAAATAACTGTACTTTAGCAGTTCTGTTTCTGGAAAGATGAAATGTTCAGCCAACTCACCTTAAGGAGCTTTTTGTTATGAAATACTGAACTTGCACTTCCTTTGAAGAACCAAAATGCCACACATTTCATTGACTGAGATTTCTCTTTTAAATTTTGGAAGTGTATTCTTTTATTTGTGTAGTCTGTCTTCCAAACTGCACTGATAAAACCCTGCAGCTGATAATGCTTATGATAATGATCAGTAATCAAATAATTAAGTGTTGACATGCAAATTGTTATTAAGCTTCAGAAATAGCATCTTGTTTTGATGAGCACAATAGTTCATGACATTGCTAGTTTGGTTTACAAGTTTATGGCAAGAAAATAATCTGATGGGTGTTTTGGTAAGTGCAGGAATGTGTATTTTTCCTAGACATGAACACTTCTTTTCTTGGTAAAAACTGTCAAGACTTAAAATTTTGGATTATGCTTGCATCTGTGGTATCATATTGTATTTTTGTATTTCAGGGTTGCTCTTCTGTTACTTGGGTTTTTTTCCATGGACTTTGAGTCTTTCACTCTTTGGCCTCTGAGGATGATGTGATTTGACCATTCCTTGTGTAGAAAATCCTGCCTTTTAATTTTTAAGGATTATTGACAGACTGGAAGTTGAGTGTAGGTAATTAAGACCTCAGTCAAATAACATATATTATTGAAACAATGAAAATAAATTGATACCATAAAACAAATTCATTGTACAAACAAGAAATTATGTGTTTAGTTTTACTTATTTATATTTCTGAAAAAATTGATTTGAGATTTGCAAGCTGTTATTTTTGGAAGCATCTTGTTCGATGGTTTTGACTTTGACTTCTCCGTTCAATTTTGGTTTACATTTTTTGTTTTATTTTCTTTGAAAATACAACTTAAAATTAAAACAAACCAACAAACAGTGTATAACAGTATCACTGCGTTCACAGTATTAGAGCTCTAAAGAAGCTGTGAAATCAGCGGGTTTTGCTGGTGAGGTATGATCAGGTATTTCCTCCTAAAAGCCCAACGGTTGGCTTTTTGCAGTGATCAGTATTTGCTGAGGTGATGGAGTGCTTGGCAGTATTTTATGTTGCAGTTTTCAGTGGAAAATTACAGAAATCTCTCCTTAGGCAGAAATTAGTAGCAAAACATATCTCTGTAAGGGGTTATAGTTGCTTCTGTGCTGTAATACTAAGCACCTCCTTTTTGTTCTTTCCCTTTTAAATCCTTCATGAAGTGTTACATCCCTAACTCTATCTGTTGAAGGAAATAAACACTTCATCATTTAAATCTGTGATATTAGAAGAGTAATGGTACTGAGAAATGAATATTGCCTTTTCACAAAAGATTTTCAGATTTTTGTCAAAGCACCTCTGTATACATTTTTGCAAGCAACATCTTTGAACAGACCCATTGTTTTTGAAGGTCAGGGATGAAGACAGATGTCTTCACTGTTATATTCTGTAAGACCTTCCTCTGGAGCTTGCTTTGCCACAGCAGTGGAGAGGTCCTACATTAACGCAAAATACCTGTTTACAGTAGTAGCAGTCCTAGCAGTAGTAGCTTCTGTTTATCTATTGTGTCTGCACGTCTCCCAGCAGAACCGCAGCTGCCTCCCAGATGTTTCTGGCTGAAGGCTGACATCTCCTGCAGCCTGCTCTTTAAACCATGTCTGACTTTTGATTATTGATCACAAGAAGCATAAATGATTGAAGCGATAGTCGCTTCTGTGACCTTTCTTCTGTGCATTTGGCAGGTGAAAATGACAGAGTGGTGACATTTCCAGTTGGCAAAGCTGTGTCTGGAGGAGGCGATGGTGCAGGCAGCTCTCTGACTCAGTTGCAAGTTGCCAAGTTGGGGTGGAAGCTAAGCTCTTTCTTGTGTTTCCAGTACTGTCCTCCTTGGAAAAGCTTTGTGGATGTAGCAATAATTGGAATATTGAGACTAGAAAAATAATCTAAGCATTCACAAAAATAAGTGTGTTACTCAGACAGAGAATTGGTGTAAAAGCATCAGAACTGCAAAGAAGGGTATGTTCAAGTTCCCTGGAGGTAAGCACTCATGTAATGAGGGCTCTCTGTCCCTGAGCTTTGGAGTGATGGAAACTGGGGGGGTGAATACATGCCACAGCAACCTTTCTGATAGTTGATTATCAAAACAGTTAAAGCAATGGAGTGGTTTGTGTGATAGCATGGGAGATGATCCTGAAATTAGAAAGAAAAGCTCACTGAAGATATTTTGAATGCCTTAGGTTGTGTCTGAAGGACTGGCTAGGTGTTAGATTTTTTGAAATTTCCTAACAGAAAGCGTTGCTGAAACGAAGTTTTTTCCACACTTCTTTTCCCCAAAGTGCACTTTTCCTCTAGTTTCTTGTGCTTAAACTGATAGTCTTGATGACCTTGCTAGAGTGGCAACTTGTAAACTTGGTCTGCAGGAAGCCGCACCCTGCTTTTGGTGGGATTCATTTTGTGTCAGGGTGGTCCTTGAAGTGGCTTTCCCTGAGACTGGAGTGCAGAAACAGGCCTGGATGGGGTAAGGTGGTGGGAGCATGTGAGGGGCAGAGAGGAGAGGTGTGGGAATGGAGGCCTGCCCTTCCCACGGGTAGCCAGGACAGCAGCTTAGCTGATGCTTTCTCTTTTGAATGTTTTTGTCATACGGTATTGATCTGATATTGTGCTGTAGATTTTCTTCTGATTGCTTGTGGAGGAAAAGGGAGTTTTTCTTCTTTTGGATGAAGAAGTTGACTACTGAATCATGGTGATTATCATTTGAAGAACTAGAGGTTGACCACAGTTACAGGTGGAAAATTGCAAGGCCTTTGTAGTGGTATGGAAAGCTTTACCTGGCCTTGGTGAGAGCTGAAATAGTAAATAGAGTTGAGGTCAGGAAAGAGTGTTGGTCAGGGTTTCTGTGAGCTGGGGAGGGAATTTTTAGCCCTAGCTGACATACCTTCATCCCTTCTGGGCATCCCTGAGGGACTGCTGTGTAACAAGCTCCATTTATTGTGTGACCTGTAACTTGGCTGTTGGCAGTGTCTTTGATCTTTCCTGCTTCTTCCTGGTGTGGCATGGTGTAATTTTTATAGCTTTTGGGTTTTGCAACTGCAGTGTATTACAGGCTGCTTTGGAGGAAATTTTATTCTTCATTTAGTAGATAGTGTTGTCAGCTACTGGGCGGGCTGGCCTTAATGACCTGTTTGATGAAAACCAGAAAGCACTTTGCTTGAGCTTGGTTTCCTCCCACATTGAGATGGATCTGTGAAATTCAAACCCCTTTCGCCTACTTGTGCTAAAGACTGCAAAATTTGGCTCTTTTCAACCATGGCAAAAAATGCTGATATAGTGCTGTAGAATAATTATGTTTTTTATAGCACTTTATCAACAGACCTTGCAGAGTGCCTTGCCTGCCTTAGACTTCACCTTGTTTTTGTTGCAAAGGGGACCATGAGCAGTTTTATTCGGGTGTTGCAGAAGTGCGTAGTGTAGCATGATGCTTGCCTTTCTTGATCATGATGTGTTCATGTGTACATGCACAGGCATTTGCATAATTAATGCATTATTTTTGAAATAGGGGTATTTCAGAAATGTATCATCAAGTATTTATGGAGAAAAAACTTAAAAATATTGCTGTGGTGACCTAAAATGTACCTCATTTGTAAAGGGGAAAGTATAAATTATTGGATATTCCTGTGGTATGATGAGTATTAATGAACCTTAATGTGAATTAAATGCTTGGACTCCTGTGGGTTGATGGATGTGAAACTATTAGAGTTGGTCCTCATAAAGAGAATGGTAAGTTTGACAGGGGAATTAATTAGTTTTTCTTTCTTTTTTACATTTTATGACATGCTAGTAAGCCCTGCAGCTTTTGAAAAGTAGAATATAAAGGTAAATTTTGAAGCTAATAAAGTAGTGTAGGCAGATTTTCCGCCTCACTTCCACTTGAAGTAATTGTGTGTTGTGTGAGGGGAAGGCATCACGAACAATAAAAAATGAATGTTCTAATTTGAGGGAGCTAGATTTTAGAGATAGAAAGATTTAGAGGGTATTGCTGCTAAGTTTCTAGTCTTGTGTTAAAATGATAATTTAGGTGAAATTATTACTTCTCCCATATTTTTGGATCTCTAGGCAGCTTTTTTTTTTTTAATCTTGCATAGTTATATTCTAAGAGTCTTCTATATTTTGTATCTTTGTCTAGGAAACACAAACTTTCACCTGATGCTTTTGTTTCTGTCTTGCTCTTTTTAACAGCCTGGTGGTCAATCTGCCACTACACGTTCATCTTGACCAATCCTGTTTCATTTCGTATTCAGGAGACAGCAATCTGTAGTCTGATGATGATTTCTAGTCAATCTGTGTTCTAAATGAGTATTTGTGTACTTCAGCCAAAATGATGATCCACCTCTTTCATTAGGATCATGTATCTCAATTACTTAAATACTTGCCTTCATTTTTTCTGTTTATTTTTAGATCTAATAAAAAGTATAAAAGCTCCTTTGGTACCTTATTTATAACATTAACCTCATTTTATGCAATGTTTATTTGTAACTTTGGTAGCATGAAGAAAATAGTAATGTTATTTAGAATATACTTGTTATTACAGGAAATGATAAGAGGCTAGATCTTCCATGACAGGCAGACAGCATATACAATGAAGACATGTTGACAAGCTGATCTTGAGTGGCTTTTGTTTGTGGCATTTATAGATTTATGTGCCTCAGAACTGCAGAAGGGGTAAAAGGGAGCTGTTGACTCCAGCTGCCATTCTTTCTCGACCAAAAGTGAAATGGAATATACTGAAAGCCTGTCCTTTTTCTCAGTCTACATCTTGGTAGCTTGTTTTGTGTTTCCTTGTGGAGCAAACGGAGTATGGTTATTTTTTTTTTAAATTTTTTTTCCATCTAGAACTATATTCCGATTCCCTTTGTCTCCACTGTTTCATCTCTCTCCAGTTATAAGCGTAAGTGTGGAATCTGTGGCTTGTAGACATTTTGTGAATTGCATAGCTGAGGTTATTATCCTTCGCTTGTCCAAAAATGTGGCATGTTGAGTTACTTTTAGTCAGATGAACATATTTTTAAGACAAAAGGGCCATCATTGTCTATATGGACTAGAAGAGAATGTGTAAATCAGTGATTTCTGCATGAATTTTCAAGGGTGTTCTCCCAGATGTCTTAGGGTGGCCAGGGTTACCTCTCTGGATCATGGAGGGGTAGCAGGAAACACACCTGCATTTTTTGGAGTCCTGGGTGGTTTTGCTGATGCTATGTTGTGCTTGACACCTATTTCACTCTCACTGAATTGCAGTCCTGCTCATTCTTTTGTTGCTTTGTTTACTTATAAACTGGAAAATGTTTTGATATTGGAACAGATGTCTGAAGGTGTTCTTAACTCATTCTGTCTTTATGTCTGCCTTTTGAATTTTAAGAGGTAGCATTCACCTTTGTAGACTGTCAGCTTCATTCTAGAGATGGAAGTCTCAGTCTTGGCCTCTTTATTCAAGCTGATTTGTACTGTTTTTTGTTTGTTTTACAATATTCCTTTGTTTAAAATCAAGAAGTCTGGGTAGCAGCCCTGCTTTGCTTGCATTTAAGTGCACTGGAATGTTTTTCACCTGGAGCTTCTAAGAAAGTAGACAATGAAGGTTTAAAAGGGTGTTTTATTTGGACACAGATGTGTAGTGGGGTTCTTTTCTTTGTCTTTTTTTTTTTTTTTTTGAGTTCTTCGTGTTGTGCCACTTTCAGTATGCTAATGCCAATGTTCAAAAACACAACAGCAGTCCTATCTTGTGAGTTAGCACTTTTAAAAAAACCTTTTAATCTTATTTTTTAACATATATTTCTGTTCTTTGAACCCTTGTAGTGTATTGGTCATCTTCCTGCAAGCATTGTTTTCTGTCAGGACAAAACCTGCAGATTTCCTTCTTGGCTATGTCAAAAAAAGAGAAACTGGCCTGTGGTAGGGAGGTTACTGTGTGGTGCAGTGCACAGGCTTGGATCTGGAGAGCTAACAGCTGACAAGGAGGAAAGACCTCAACTGTTGTCTAATCTCCTGAGAGTTTTTTGTTTGCTTGCTTTAAATATTGGTCTTTTTAAAACTTCTATGTGTTCTCTTGGCTTATGTTTGACAACGCTTTCTGGTAAAAGTTGGTGTTTAAGGATAAAAATTCCAAACTCTACCTTTTTGTTTTGATTTTAGTTATTTTAAAAGAAACCCCTCAAATAAACAAAAAAACAAAAGCATGTTAAAATTTTCGAGACTTATCTAACACAAAATTAGAATTGTAATAATATAAAATAACTTTCCTCCTGTTTAATCAGGGTATGGTGAAATATGACATATGATATATGGGATAAAGAATTTCCTAAGGACAAGTTATACTTCAATAAACTTGCTTCTGGAAGTCATGTTTATGCTGAATGTAATAGAGTGAACTTCAGAGGCAGAAAAAATAATTATTTTATTGATGTGGCTTATAAAAATCCTTTTTAGGAATTGAAACTGTTTGCAGTGATGGTTATTTTTTCAGAAGAAGTAGTAAAAGTATTTCTAGTTTTACCTCCATAACCAGAAAGGGAGGGACATTCTGCAGCCCAAAATGCTAATCCTTATATACTTGTATACTCCTTGAGAGTATTTGTATGGACTTCTGCAGTTCCAAGTTTTGCCCCTGGCTGACACATTTTCACAGTTGAGTGTGCACAAAGATAGGCTTGCTAACAGATAGTGAGCTGTGTTTGGCAATGGAGTAATTATCCAGAGAATTTTTCAAACTAGAAGCTTAGAAGTCTACTCATATCATATCATATCATATCATATCATATCACATCATATCACAATCTTCATTTCATGAAGGTTGTAATAAGAGAGGACTTCTCAGAACGAAGAATGGAAGTTGAATGTCTTTATGTCACTCTTATATAGGATGGGATGAAACCAGTGACAGAGGATCTGCAAAACTGTAACTTGAGGAAGGAGAGTGTGTAATATGTTCTAGCTGAATTTCCCCTTTAACACGTAATCCGAAAATATTTATATTGCTCTGCTCTGAAAGGAGAGGTTCTCAAATTGTATATGGTTGTGTCAGTGTGGCTTGCAGAGGTGTGTCTGTAAAGAAATTATACTGAGCTCCATCTGGTTATTTTTCTTCTCTGTTCGTCTTAGGCCAAAATTAATTATGAAAAGAAGGAGAGTTGCAAGCTGCTAAAGGATCTACGAGGTGAAGATACATGGATGCCTGCTGATGTGAATGAACGTGTGGAACGACTGGAAAAGGTTGAATTCAATTGTTACTTTACACCAAGTTTGTATGAACAGAAGACTTTGAGGGCTTTAAGATGATCTTTAAAAGCATCTCAATTTCTGATTCCTTTATGCTTTGATATTAGCTTTTTTTTAAGGTAATAATAATCTTTTACTCACCATGAGGAAAAAATTCTGTCATTCAATTCCACTGTTAATTTCTACCAAATGCAGATGAGCAAGTGCTATCAGACAATAATAGTCCTATGGGAAGAAATCTGGAGGATTCAAGGCTTCATAGCAGTCTCATTTTTGGTCATTCACAGGAGAAACCTTAATGGAGCCTCTGAATAATCACATCCTTGTAGTGTCCAGGTATTCAACAAGGGAAGGATATGTGTTGATAATGTAGTGATATCTGAAGAAATAGATTTGACCAAAATAAATGTCAAGTGTAGTAGATGTTATCTATTTAGCTGTAGTGCCTTAGTTCCAATGAAAAAGATACTGAGAGGGGAAATAAAAATTTATCATGGATGTGGGGTATGCCCTCCCTGCCTCTACCACCCCAGCCCACCCCTCCCCCCACAGAAGAGAGAGAGGGTAGTAAAAATAAAAGGTATCTATGTGTGTTTTACCATTTTTCAGTGTGGTTTGGTAAGTAGGTTTTGATTAATTTTTCTGTATATGGGTGATTTGGTTTACTGGATCTCATTTACGAACATTTACTTGTAGGAACATTCTGTGCAGAAAAAAAAGAAAAAGGATAAACATTCCAAAAAAGCTAAGAAAGAAAAGAAGAAAAGTAAGAAGCAAAAATCTGAAAAGAAGGATGATGTACTTGATAGTTCCTCGGTAAGCAAGAAATTTTAAAATAATTCAAATTACAGTCTTAAAACTTGAACCATTTTAGTCCCTGTGGATACACATGGTTAGTAAAATTAAGGCTTATTCTCACCATTTTCTGTTGGGAAAAATTGTGGCAAAATTTGTCAGTTTTAATATACTGAGTATTTAATCAATTTAAAATAGGCTATTATGTGAGTGCTTGTGAATTTTATAATATTGAATTCACTCATTAGGAACTAAGGGATTTATAGTTTTTCAGCAGAGAGAAAATGAAGAACAAAATCCTCATTCCGGCACAGAGCGGAAAATTTCATAGGTACCCTGTAGTCTGTGGTATATGATAGAAAGATGGGTCTAAAATTGCAAATACTTGACTTTGATTTTAAGCACAAATTACTTCTGCCTTTTTCCACAGATGTTCAACCATGGACACTCCCAGCAACATGGGAGTTGTACATGGGTCTGAAGGACTTGTACATTTGAATCTGTAAGGACGTGCCTTCACATGGAAGGGCACTCTGGCAAAACAGTGCAGAGACTGCATTTGAAATCTGGGTGCTGCTTTCTGGCCACATTGTGGGAAACATCCTCCCAGCATTTTTGGTGCGAGTCAGGTGGCACTGTTACTTTTAATTTTCAGAGAGTCGCTTTTATGGAGTGAAGGAACATGCATTATAATGAGGTTTATTTTTCAGGGATGGATATCAGAGATGAAATATAATACCAGTGTGGGAAGTAACCAAAGGCACAAATGTCCCACATTCTCCATGGGAGTCACCAAAACCCTTCAGATCACAACAGGGACTCCTAGAATACAACACAGTCCTGGCTGTAACTTCCATCCAAAGTCTGTTACTCCTAAGACAGGTTCATGTAAATAGCAGAGAAACTCTGTTCAATGCAGTCCTATTGGCTTCAAGTGAAAAATCTCAGTACACTGTTTGCAAGTACAAGTGTAGGAAGCTGGATACAAAAATAGCAGGCAATAGCATGTACCGTGTTTTATATTGTGCTGTGTAACTCACCTAACTTTTTAATGTGAAACATACTTGTTAATGAATTTAGATTTTTTTAAATTTTGTTTTTGTTATGTCGTAAACCCAATTGGTTTTGATTTTGTTTTTATTCTGACTGTTTCAATTTTAGCAGAGTTATGCAAATAAACTGCCAGTATGAGCTAGTGTTGCATACTGTGATGTGCTCATGAAGTGTGGTGAACTGTTTTGATCATGAAGGAACAATCTTCTATGGAAATATCAATATTCTGGTTTTATTATCAGTATTTTTCAATATTAAACAGTATTGTATTAGTAATGCTAATCAGCATTAATTTTGATTATCAATATAATTTTAAGTATGGCAAGTTATTTAAGGTGTTATTTTTATTCTTTACATTAAACTCTCTTTTTAGGATTCTTCAGTTGAATGGGTTGAGTCAAATGTGTCACAGTCAGATGACACAGAAAAGGCTTGGAAGGTCAACAAGCAACCAGATGCTGCAAAAGAACCTTCCCTGCAGGTGAGCAGGCTCACAGCTACTCCAGAGATAAAAGCTTGTGAAATGTGCTTAGGTTTCTTGGGAGCTCTTTTGCAGGGTGTTGGGCAAAACCTATTTTACAGACAAATGTCTTTGTTTGGCTGGGTAAATGCTACTTTTCATTGATTGGAAGACTTCTCTACCTAATAGTTCTTAGTGTTTAACAAGGCACTACTCTTAATGTTGCCCAGCACCAATTCCTTCTATCAGGTTTTGAGGCTCTAACAAGTTAGCTTGATTTTCTTGAAGACATCATCTTAAAGGTCTTGACTGGACATGTTACTTTTTTCTTCATAATTTTGCTGGCTGTTCTATGAGTGAATAAATTTTTGCCTCTATGATGCTTAAAGAGATATAAGAAAGAGAGATGTAGAACTTTTCAGCAATAATATTTATGACATCAGTGCCTCTTTTGATTTTCCTAAGTGAATTCTGTGCTCAGTGAGCAGTATTTTTTCTGGAAAATGGAGTAATACTGAAATGAACTGTGGTGATTTTAGAAACAAATGTAGTCATACACCATGATAGCCTTAGTCATGTGAAAATGATTTTTAATTTAGTGTCTAAATTTTTTTCTCTTGCAAAATGTCCCTGTTTTTCATTCTGATTTTGTACGTCTTGTTAGGAGAAAGAAAAAAGGGTCTCTGAATTCTCTCTTGGAAAAGTATAAAGTATGAAGTAATGTCTTGATAATTTATACTGCAAAACTGTTTTTTTTTCAAGCGTTGTTTTTGTATAATGTGTTTCCTAGGCTTGTGTGGTTTTGGATAAAGAATGTGCTTTTGACAGAAATTTCATGGTCATCTCTACATTATGTTTTTTTGTCCCACATAATGAAGAACTCTTGGAGCACATAAATCCATATCCTGTTGGATTAAACTAAATTAGAAGAAGTGTTCTCAAAGTGCACCTAAGGTGCTCCATGTGACCAGTCTTGGACTAGTCCAGGGTGCTTACTTAAAAGAAAAGGAAGGACAGAAACAAAAATAAAAATCTCCAAACCACAGATCTGAAGCCTAGATAGAAGACAGAGTCAGGCTTTTTTCAGTGGTGCCCAGAGACAGGACCAGAGGCAATGAGCAGGAATTACAGGATGTTCCTTCTGAACATCAGGAAACGTTGTTTTATCACAAGGGTGATCAGGCACTGGCACAGGTTACCTGGAGAGGTTGTGGAATCTCCATCCCTGCATATATTTACAAGCCATCTGGACATGATCCTGGGCAACTGGCCCTAGGTGACCCTGCTTGAGTGGAGGTTTGGACCAGATGACCTTCAGAGGTCCCGTGCACATCCACATTTGTTGGTGCACATTGCTTGCTGATGTAGGCATAGATATTATTGAATCACTTGAAGATCATTTTTCAGTTCCTTCTCTTTCTTAGAGGAGATCTGAGAAATGGAATGTTGTGTTTCACCTCTGAAATTCTCTGGCATGTTGCTTAACATAATTTTTAAGTTACGGAGACAAAGTGACATGTAGCATCTGTTCAGATTGACACCTCAGACTTGAACTGTGTTGAAGATAGGAAGATTCTTCTGCAAGGACATGTTTCAAAATAGATGTAATCTTGTCATTTTGGTTGCTATACTAGACTTAAAGAATTGCTCCAAATACTTGCCTTTATAGAGATAATTGCTTACAATGTGTATGTCACTGCTTGCTTTTGAGGCTTCAGGTTTTACCTATATAAAGGTAGTAGATATATCTAGGCTTTTAATGTGCTGCTTTTCTGTAGACTAGTCCTCATTTTTAAAAACTTCTTGATCTGGCTTAGGTTTTGTAAATGCAGTTTTCTAGCTATTACTGTGGGTACAGTTCACAGAATTAGATGTGTAACTGTTGAATTCGAGAGTGCAGTTAGTGCCTGGATATCTGAGGTATGAACTATGCTCAGATACTGATCGCAGATTTTGTATACACTACAAGAGATGTAAGAGATCATGAGATAAGAATTAGCAAAATGATATGTACAGTATTTGTTTATGCTAATAATTAGCACTCTGTATAATCTGCATGTTTACTATGTCTTCAATACCATTGTAAATATGTATTTCAGATTACAGGGAGATGAAATTTGTTTGAGTATTAAAAAATTGGAAGATTAGGGTTCTTAAAATCATGTTTGCTTTTCACTGAAGTATTTCATATGCGTTTGTAGAACCTATATTGTTTACTGTCAGTAGCATTGGTCAGTAGTTGCACTGGTTTGGTTTGTACATAAGCCATGTTTTTGTTGGAATTATGAACACTGATTCTTTGTGTTTATTTTAAAGAGAGAAGAATGGATGAATTTAAACTTCATGTCATTGAAAACAACGTCAGTAGCAGCTGTCAAAGGTGAAAGACACAAAGAAAAAGTATTGGAACGACAGAAAGCTCAAGAACTTGAGCAGGTAGGAGGAATTAATATCTTAATTTTTATCTGCATTTTACTAAATTTTGTGTGATGAATAAACTAATGAAATGGTTCAAATATGTAAGTCTTTATTGTTATTAAAACTATTGCCTGATGTGATAATGAATTTAATTAAATTGGTGTTTGGATGCTTGGTTTAATTAAATTGGTGTTTGGTTGCTTCATACTTCAGGCTTATCTTGTGGAGAAAAGCCTTTTAGCTATCTTCTAGGTAAGGAGAAAGTTACTTGTGTTAGTACTAAATTCTGTTAGTTACAACGACAGACTGTTGGTCTGGCCTTCTCCATGGTGTGTGAAAGGAGCACCATTGTTTGGTGTGATAAAAGCTTACCTAAGTTACTGTGTTGAAGTGTATGGTGCTGAGGCTTGTTTTTTCCTAAAGAAAGAACTCAGAGCAGTTGTTGTGCCTTTCATGTCTCAGTTGCTGGTGAACACATGGGTGACTCAGGGTCTGGCTGGAGAAGGGGTTGCTGTCATTGAATTAACTCTGTTTACATAACAGCTGGTGGCTCCTTCATTTGTTCATTCACCTCCTTAAATGCAATGTAGTCTGATCTGAAAAGATAATTACTGATCACTAGCTAATATTTCCTTGTCCTCACACCTCACAGTAAGGCTGTGTGTTGCTATTAGGTTTTCCAGCTGGCTGTGTTGTACCTGAAACCCAGATTGACCTGGATCACTATTCTTGTGTAGTATGCAGTGCCTTGGTTATCGTCTTTTAACAAGGGATTCATGTTTTTAAAATTTTTTTCTCCGCATGATTTTTTTTTCCTGAACATTACTTAGGAGGTGTTGGAGGACCATTTAATGTGGACATCTTAGATCACCAGAATGTCAGCATGTATTATATGGTTAATGACAATTTATATGTATTCTTAATCCTGGAAAAGTATGATTTCTATAGGCTCTCCCACCCAACTACTTGCTGCCCATGCAGGTTTATACTTCTGTGTTTACTACACCAGAGTGTCTGCTTTTCTTTGGTCCCCAAAACAATGTGTACAGCAGATGCTTAGACCATGAAAGTGGTGATGATGAATTGACAGTATAACAGAGACTTCACACACTAGTCTTTCAAAATTTATCAAATATTCTATAAAATATGAACCATATGCTGTGCACACGTTAAAATTATTTCTGGTTTAGGCCATGCTGTCTGAGAGAGAGCTCAATCCCTATTGGAAAGACGGTGGTACAGGTTTGCCTCCAGAGAAGGTTGAAGAAGCTTCAGTTAAGAAAGGTAAACAGCAACTTTTAGTAATAATCTTAAATTTCCGTCTCCAGTTTCTGGTCTTTGTGTTGCTAACAAACTATTCCTAATGTTGTTGTAATAGGATTATGAATAATACATGTATTATTAATAATATATGTAATAAAGTAAAATTTGGATGAAAATTCCATAGTGAATATTGGGTTAGTATCATAGTAGTACATTGTTTTGCAGAATTTCTCTTCACTGGTTTTTAATCTTGAGTGGTTTGACCTTCAATATCCTTAGAGAAATTCTCCATTTTGAACTAATTAAAGAAAAGCATGATTTAACCAAGACAAGATAAATTGTTGTCAGTTCATTTGGTTCCTTTCATTCCATTGCACAAATTATAGTTTTAAAGTATTCACCCACAGAAGACTGAGTCACATCAAAATGAAGTACATTACAGATGCAATTTGTGAAAAATATTATTTCTCTAGCGTTTTCACTTTTTTCCTTACCCCAGGGTTATCCTGCCCATTTCCAGCAAACACAGTAATACAAACCTTTTTCATAATGTCATGAAACATTTATTAGGTGATAAGAAGGGTCCTTGTATTCTGTCAACAGAAAAGAGTGGGGTCTGTGGCTTTTTGAGAGCCTTTCCGTGTGGACAGTCTGTCCCAGAAACCATTAGCCTCATGCCCACTTACGGGAGTCACAGAGATCAGTGATCTGTAAGAGGTGACAGGCATCAGTGAGTGTGTGTTCAGAATGTTAAGACCACTGCTAGCTTCTCACATGGAAACAGTACATACAGATCAAACAGAAACACAAACTCATTCAGCTTCTGAGAAAGGCACTTCACTTTGTTTGGGTGAGGAGTATGCCCAAAAATGGACACAGAGTGTGGAAACAATAGGAAGGTTCTTTAACATCAAAAAGAAACTCCACAGCTTCTCCTATGCCACTCTTGTCTTGGAAACTGCTTATGTGCTATGATAAACTAGAGAAGCTTAAAGTAAATAATTTTGCTGAGGTATAACCAGCATTAACTTATGAAAATATGTATTTGTATATTAATTCTATTTTTCTATTGCATCCCTTCAATTTTTACACTAAGTTTAGTTGAAGCTTTAATGTCACATACAGAGTAAGGTTAAATAGGAATAATTACTTGCGATGTAAAACTACAACCTCTCATTGTTTTCTACTTTAGTTACAGTGGTAGAAGATGCTGGATTAAGTTGGCTGCGAAAATCATACCAAAGGATGAAGGAGCAGGCTGAGAGAGAGAAACGAAATTTTGAGGAAATTGTAGCTGAGAGATACGGGGTAAGGATCTTCAGTTAAATTTTCTTCGTACTAATAGATGCTTGGAAAAGGTTGCTTTCATATCAAGGCACAAGTACTTAACGTGTAGTGTAAGACATGTGAAAAGAAGCAGGAAAAAGCAGCCTCTGAAGCTTCTCTCAAGTGATGAAGGGTTTAAAGCTACCCAGCCTTTTATATATTTCTCTTGTTAAATGTTTTCACTATATGGAATCCTATAGCAAATTTAAAATAGTTACACAATACCCCATGGCCTTAAAAGTGGTATGACGTTTTTATTCTTTCTTTTAGTCAGTGGAGGTATTTCAGTCACGATTAGAAGAAGCTGAAAAAGCTGCATGCAAAAAGGAAAATTATCATAGAAGTGGAAGATGGAAGAAGACTGACTATTCAGAAAGTGAGAAAGAGAAGAAAGAGAAGAAAGAACAGCATATTAAAAAGGCAACCCGACATGAAGATGATAGAAACAGAAACACGTTTGGGGGCTATTCCAGGGAGAAGTATGGCAAGGGGTGGGCACAGGAAGACAAGGGTTATGAAAGAGATGTGCCAAGAGCAGACCAGGAATGTGGACACAGTAGCATGGACTCAGTATTAAGGGGCTACAGCTCCAAAGCAGATAAATACTCTAGTGAAAAACGAAATCAGGAAAAGAGTTCATCTCTAAGCAACATGAAACACAAATTTTTGAAGCCCTCTGAAGATGATTTGTCATCTTACAGTGCACCCAGAGACTCCAAGTCACAGCAGTGCTCTTCCAAACTGCCAGCTCATAGCTCTTTGAGCAGCCGTTTCCAGAAACCTGGTGAGGATCCTGCACTGTGGACCAAAACTCACACAGAAGATAGCAATGAGAAATTAATAGCTGATCAAAAATCATCAGGTACTAGGGAACAAATTGATGGCAAAAGCCGGAAAAGAACTCCAAGTGATGAAAAAGAGAAGTTGCGACAGGAGCACACAAGTGATACCTCTGAGAACAAACAGATTTTATCTGACAGTAAAACATCATCCTCTAGGTATTTTATGAACATCTTTACTTGGTTTTTATTTGCTGTATTTTTCATGGCAAAATATAACAGCTCTGTCTCCTTTTTGACAGTATAAGCACTGATCATACCAGATCTCTTTAGTTTGGAGGAGGAGTCAGCCTTAGCTAGAAGAAGTAAGTTAAGGAGAAGTAGTGAACATCCCCTACCTGACCTATCTCCTCAGCACATTTGAGAATTGCTAATGATAGGTTATTTTCTGCTTCTAAAGTTAGTTCACACTGCAGTAAAATTGGCCTCTTAGGTAAAAAACCTGCAAAATATCTTAACAGTCATTGAATTTATAAAATACGATCTTGAAATGTTAGAGAATGCTGACTAAAAACTGAAATAATTAATACAGCAGGGATAGGTTTGCCACTTGTGAGATGAGCTCATAGGCTAAAGTAGTAGCAAATGAAAAATAGTAGAAGGTATTGATTAGAAAGTGCATTTTCTGTGGTGAAGAGAAAGCATTAATAGGAGTGGGAAGGGAAACACAAACTTAATAGGCAGCAGGAATTTAATTTTCTGTGATTTGCTTTTGTGAGAGACAATGGAGAAGTGGTCAGAGAAGTAACTTGTAGAGAACTGACCTTTTGCTCTGCTCAAGGCCTCCTGTTCTCCAGTATTAGCAGCTTGCTGGCTCTTCCAGTGATTTGACTAGTCTGGTTATTACTATGAATCCTTTCTTTCAGATCTTTTCAATAATTGGAGGCATGTGCAAAAGTATTTTAGAGTCAGATTTTATTTAATTGCTTGGGAAAGCTGAAAAGTAAATATTCTTGGTTGGAGTATGTAAGAAGAATAATATGGTTTGGTTGAAAAAAGCATTTGATAAAATATGATCAAATATAACTCCTTTCTTATATGCTTATGTCAGTTATTTGCAGAAAAAGCTTCTTATAGCAGGGTTATGAAGTATTCATTTTATTTATAATTGTTCCTACATGTACTACTTTTATACCTTGATGTGTATTTGCAAGGAAAAAGTGTACATTAATGAGTGCTGCATGACTAACGAGAAACAGGCATCTTAGTCTATACAGTTCTTTATATTTTGTATGTTGGGTATTTTTTCCAGCTTTTACTTGTACTTTGATAGAAGCCAATGAAATTTAAATTTTCATTGATAACAAAAATATAAATTATTTGCATGATGTTCACTTAATCTATTTCTTTTTTCAAAGCATGAGCTTGAGTATAAGTCATGGCAGGAGTAGGTACAAATTCTGGTGTGACTAGTTTGTACATACTATGGAAAGTCCCATTCGTGTTTGTCATGTCTTGTTTTATTGTTTATTTTATTGTTTGCCTAGGTGCTGTTTTGCTGGAAAATGAGAAGTACATTTTTATAGTTGCTTTAGGTACTCTGAAAAAATGTTCTGGTAGCATTAAACCTGTGATGCATGAGACATTATTAGACATTCAAATGTAGTGATCCTTTTTCTTCTCCTACGTATTGCCCCAATAGTTATTGCACTGAAGTGCCTGGGGTTTACCAGTTAAATGCACTTTGTAAACTTCTGGTTAGACTGATCCACGGTGTGTCTGAAGTGCAGCCTATGAGACTGCCTCACCTCTTGAGTCTTGGATTGTTCATGACTTTGTTCAGGTACAAGGTCTGCACAGTCCACAGTTGTTTTCTACCTGCCTTTGTGGGGTGGGAATGGGAATGGGGATGGGGTGGAAGGTGTGGAGCTGGTTGTTGCTTTGTGTGTGTGGTGTGTTGACCCCAGCAAGCAGCTAAGCATGTCCCAGCTGCTTGTTCATTCTCACTCCTGTAGAGGGAGACTAGAAGAGCAAAAGGGAGAAAAACTCATTGCTGGATAAAGACAATTTAACAAGTGAAGGAAAGGGACAACAACATGTAATGCAGAGGTAGTCAGTCACTCACTGCCTCCCACAAGCAGACTGATGCCCAACCTGTCTTTGAGCAGCAGCTATTTTGGAAAGACTGCTCTCTCCAGTTTTTTTTTGCTGGGCATGATATTATATAGCATGGACTAGCCCTTTGGCTGGTTTGGCTGTCCTGGCTGTGACCCCTTCCAAAGCCTCTGCTCACTCCAGCCTGCTTGCTGGGGGTGCACAGTGAGAACCAAGAAAGCCTTGAGGCTGTGTAAGCACTGTTCAGCAACAGCCAAAACACTGGTGTGTTTTCAGCACTGTCTCCAGAGAAATCCAAAGCACAGGACCATAGGGGCTGCTGGTCACAAATGAGTGCTTTAGGGTTGCTCAAAGAGTCACCATCTAAGGTATTAGCCAAAATGGTTTTAATATAAATCTATAAAAGTAATAAAAATGAGACTTAACAAAGTTTGGTGGTAAGGTTCACTCTGTTATTTACTACATGAATGAAACATATAAAGGAGAACTGAGTTAAAATTGATTTAGAATGTTTTACACAGTCTGAAGACATAAAAGGGTAAGGGGGACCCTTTCACTGAGTTACAAGGTTCTGAGCGGACCCTTGCTTTCTAAACTCCTGATGGAGCTCAGGTGTGGCTAGGTCCAGTCTTTGTCTCAGACTTGATCAGCAGTTTACATCTCAAGGATTACATCTGTAATTAATTAGTATCACCTGAAGAACCTCTGTCCAAGATATCAGCAAGAGGTGATCGTAGTTATAATGTTGTAAAAGTGTCAGTTCACCACAGATGAAATTTTTACATGGCTTCTGATACAGCAGCAGTCTGAACTTCATGTACAGTTTTAAGATGAATCACAAGGTTTTAGCAGTACTTAATTATTGACTGATTTAACATTAACATAGTGAGTCAATAGGATTTACTACAATCACAACAGTGACAATTCTAAATCTGAGATTGTAACATTCATACTCTACCTGCTGTAAGGTATCTTAATTCACACGTGCATGCACATGGACAAAAAGAGATATATAGGGATAGATGTGTATAAATGTATAAAAATATATGTATGTGAATATATAAAAAATGGCTGTTAAGAGTTCCTCTTGAGTTCAGTGAAATACTTCAAATGTATTGGAATTTATCAACCAGCAGGAGTTGAGTCTCAAGGAGTGGAGGGTTTCAGCCCAGGCCCCCTTTTCAGCTTTCTGTGATGGTGCTCTAATCTTTGCAAACTGGGGAATTGGTGAGTTCTGAGAAGTGTCCCACTCAGTGCGATGCTGGCACAGCCCACTGTGGTCTAGGAGAGCTCGGCGGGCCTCACACAGCACCGCTGTTTGTGGGGTCACCACATGCTGGGCTTCAGTCATCAGTAAATTTCCATCCTGGCCACAGTCTGGCTCAGTCACTGGAATTTTGAAGACTCCAGTGGGAATGGTACTGTTCCACTCAGGCTGTGGTTCAGGTGAGTAACGTCCAGAGGCTGCCAGGGGCTGACTGATTATTTCTGTATTTGTTCCCCACCGTGGCAGGCACCAGGAGTTCCAGGTGCGGGCAATGTGCTCCCACCTTAGCCAGGCAAGAGTTCCTGCTACAGTCAAAGGATATTTCACTGCCCAACTTGATGGCCCACAAAGGCCAAAGCATAACGGGAATTCCTGGGATTGCAGTGATCTGGGAAGCAGGGGGCTAGGCACAGTGTGGAAGAAAATGTATCACCACATTGCTGTGGAAGAAACAAATTCCATCCCATCCAGCCAGACCTAGCAGAACATGTAATTATTGAGTAGAAGTTAGTGATACCAATGCCTCAGTATTGTTTTCTTCAGAGAAGCAGCTACTCTTTTTCGGTTTTTGTTTTGTTTTTTTTTTAGTGAAATAATGGTGATTCACTTTTTTAATTGCAGGTACAAAAACTACTTTTTTTTTAACTGCCACATTTACTAAGTGCAATGCTGATTGTAACTGGACAAAGCTGGAAATTTTGGGAAATGAGATTGTGTGCGGAACTGGTCTGCTTATTCAGGTTCAAAGAATTGAATTACTATGATAGAAAAGATAATTCTTTTCCTCACAGAAGAGAGCTAGACATAGAAACTGTTCAGCTGATATTTTCTTTTGCATGTGTTTCCTGTTACAGTACTGTTAAACCCAATTGCGTATCTTCTTTGATACTTTAATCATATTTCTTAGCCAATGCAATTACTAAGCTGACTTATTAGTAAAGTGGGGATCACCTAGGCCTGCAAAACCATATAGCCTCTGCTTATTCACATAACTTATTTCCACGTTGTTCTAAGATGACTCTTAACTCCTGGGACTCTATGTGTTTGTAATAGTGAATAACCTGTTTTCCTATTTCCTTCAGTCAGACAACTTTTTTTTTTTTTTTTGTAGAATTTTGTAGAAAATTCTGGCTTTTGGAACATTTCAGGTTTGGATATGTGCCATGGTTATCTGTTGAGAGTTATTTATAAGCTGCTGCTTTCTTCTTCTTCTTAAAGTTTCAAGACTTGTGATACATGTACTCTTTCAGAAGTGATGTCAGTCACAAAAAGTAAATCTTCTTTGAGGTGAAGGCTTGAATTAATAGGTGTTGCTGGTTCAGTTCCTCATCTCTCATGCTGAAAGTATAGCTTTTAAATTTTAGATTTTCTAAAGCACAGAGGAAGTTTCTTCAGCCTATAAATCAAAGTGTTTTGGACGGTTATGACACAGGTTAATTAAAAGTGCTGATTGGATATCCAAGGGATCTCCCCAGAGGAAAAGTCCATCAGCTAGTGTTTGCTGGAAGTCACACTTAATAATGTGACTGCTTCAGAGTTTAATTTGAGACAAGATAAAAAGCAAATCAAAACAATGTCTCGAGTCTCAAAAAGTTCAGACAATGATTCAAGCCCTAGCACCACTTAAAAAAGCATATATGAATTAATAAACACCTTTTGTTCCCTTTACTGAAATAGTCTGCCTTGCTTTGAAAGACATAGCTTAAGGAAAAGTGAGAACTTAATCTTTGAATGTTTTGTTTCTGGTGAAATCGAAGTAAATTCTGTTGAGTTTTTGGGGTTTGGATTGAGCATCTTGAAAACGAACAAAAGCAACTTTGGTAATTTTCTCAGGACTGGGGAGATCTCGTGGTTAAAGATAACACCATCTTCAAAGATTTCCCATTCTTGAAATCCTACAGGGTTTAATCACATCAATGAGTGAGTGAATTCTCCATAATAGCAGGAACCAATATCATAACTGTACTCTTATGTCTCTTTTCTATTAGGTATTTTAGAGTTAGTTGGTTCTAGCCTTTCCTAGGGTTAGCGAACAAGAGCCAGACTTACTTGATGCCTCTTTACAGTATTTCTTGGGGTCCTTATTTAATAAATCTAATAAGAACTCACATGCTCAGTTTTTAATATTAAAATTAAGATACAATACTCTCTATTACCAACTGCGGTTTCTCTAGGAGGCTTCATATTTTTAAAAGTGGTTTGATTTTCCATGGAAACTCTCCTGTATCAGCCATAACATATTCAGATGCAAGGATTGTACTGTGAGCAGATAAAAATGGGAAAAAAAGTAATTTTCAAGAGGTGGAAGGCCATTTGGCAAACAGAATAACTCAGAAATGGGTGATTTTGCAGGACCTGAGAAGTAAAAGCATGGCCAAAGCCAGAAAGAAGAATTAGAGTGGGTTGAAATAACTTTCTGTTTTCCTGCTAATACCTGCTACTGACCCTTGACTGTTTTTTCATTCTGGGAAAATGTTCATAGAGAATACTTTTCATTTGAATTGATCTCAAAAGTAAAAGGAAACAAACCTCATAAAAATTTTATTCAAGCTCTTTGGTTTCAGAGTCCTTGGCAACTTCTGACTGCATATATTTTATAACATGTCATTTTCAATTATTTTGCCAGTAGGAGCATATGTACCAGTATAGTAAGCTTATCATACTGAATTACACAGGTGAGTACTGCACTGTTTTTCTGTGGCTTTAGTGCAGCTGGTGTTTTACAGATCATCAAAGGATGAGCCGCCGCGGGTCCTTAGTGAAGAGGAGATGAACAGACTGGGAGCGAGGATTGTGAAAGCAGAACTCATGGGAGACACGGTAATGTCTGTGAAAAACTGTCACGATTTACTGCAATTTTTCTTTAAAGCTCTCAGCGATTTAATTGTTTCGGGTTTTTTTAAGAGAGTATTGATTCAAATAAAGACTTGGAGAATTTGGTGGGATTTGAAGATACTGCTTTTACAGTAACTTCTGCTTTAAACGCAGTGGTTCATAGACTACAGTAGAGGATTCAGGTCCCTGGGCTTTGTAGGATAAGCAGCATATCCAAAACCAGTTGTTCTCTGCCCTTTTTATAGTATTTATTGTCTTTTTGTTTTAAAGGGAGCAGGTGAAAACTACAAAGCTCCCTGTCTATGTTACAAGGTTAACAGTGTCTGGAGCTTTACTTTTCATCAGCTTTGTCACAAGTAGATGCTTGTGCTCTATAGCTCTGCTGTATAGGCAACCTTGTTAATTATAATATGGAAATTGTGAAACTGAAAGGAACAGCATATGCCATTGCAGCCAGCTCTGCATTGAGAACAGCTTGTGGAATGCTTTGTGGTCCTGCCCTGATGGAGGCTGGTCTGTGGAGCTGGGAGAAACAGCTGCGCATTTAATGTGACTTGTTTCAGCCAGCTACCTGAAGGAACAAGAATTTCGCTCTTGTGGAACACTGAATTCTGGAAGTATATGTATTTTATTTATTACATTAAACATGGCTGTAATGAGTTAATTCCCTTCAGTAGTACTGTCTGGAAGTTTCAGTTGTAACAAGGTCAGAGTCTGTTAGTTTTTAAGCTGTGTTTTTCAAGTGCTTGGCTCTGAATAGCTGCTTTTAAGGAACTATTTTCATATTTTTTAGAAGCAAATGCTATCACTGTGGGCCTTTGTACTTATTTTTTAAGATTCATTTTTACTGCACCTCTTTTGTTTGCCTCTGGTGACATAAGATTTGCACCAAAATCTGCATCTTTAAGAAATAATAAATAATATTTATTTATAGTAGTATATAAAACATGTTATGTCTCCAAGTGGTAAATTAATATTTCTCAAGAGCTATTGATTCTTTGATTTATGGAAAGTTTGTTTTGTCATTATTGCTGGACTAGGACATGGTGTTGATTGTTGTTAAAGCCCCTATTAGATAATTCAGATTTTGTTAGGAGAAATTGTCCATTCTATGAATATTTTCTTTTCAAACCAATTTTATGTTATGAATTCTTTTTCCACAGACTTTAGACATAGGTGTGTGTATGTAGCTTTAAAAATTTGAACAGCCATACCTGATCTAGAAATCCTGTCATTTGAAATTTTATCAGCTTCAAAGATGAATTAAAAGTAACTTCGAGTAGTGTATTTCCTACTAAGATATTGTGTTAATGATTTAAGTAGATGTGTCCATATGTTAATCTCTGGTTTTCCTAGTTAATACTAAAAAACATACACTAGTGAGGAAAAATATGTTATGAAAGTAATTATATGATAGATTTGTGAGAGACTAGTGTAGNATTAAAAGTAACTTCGAGTAGTGTATTTCCTACTAAGATATTGTGTTAATGATTTAAGTAGATGTGTCCATATGTTAATCTCTGGTTTTCCTAGTTAATACTAAAAAACATACACTAGTGAGGAAAAATATGTTATGAAAGTAATTATATGATAGATTGTAAGCTATCTATACACTAGTTGCTAAAGTACTGGGGAGAGGAAGGTTTTCCGAAGACTGATGGAAAGCAGCAAAAATTTATAAACTTCTTTTTCTGATACTGCTCAGCTTCAGTAGCATTGCCTAAACAAAACTTTGGGCACAAATCTGGTCTTTTTCTTTTCAACCTGATAGGAACTGACTACAAGTAATTTGATGAAAATTATACAGGTGTTCTGTGGGGAGAGTGTAATTCATTTAATATTCAGTCTTTTTGTTTTGACTCAAATCATGTAGCAGAAACCAGTATTACAATTTTACTATTATTTTTATATATCCAGTTTTCTATAGATGCACTCTGAATCAGTCTAGTTTAAAAAAAACCTAAAACAAGACAACAACAGTTTAAATAATAAAATAGCTAATATAATATATATCTAATATATAATAGCCTTGTGGCATTTTAAATATTTTTCATGGTCTTTCTCTAATCAAATTGATTTGATTTCATGGTCTTTCTCTAATCTAATCATCCCCACTCACCAGAACAGATGGTTATGTAACAGCATGTCCTGGTGGCTGGAGCTCAAGGTTGGCCATGTGAGCCAAATGAATTCTGAATCTATTTTTTTTACTGATTTGCTGCCTGATGTTGATCAAGTGACTTAATTTTGGGGTGGCAAGTATGGGCACAATGGTTGGAGTCCAATCAATGAAACTGGCAGAGAGGTCAGAGTATAAATGGTTCTATTCCTTACAGGTTGATAGGCTGGCAATTCTTAGCAATCCAAGATATTCTGAAATACTTGTATTTATTTAATAGGCAGATAGATAAGGAAGCAGGAGCATCAAAACCAATTTGCACAAGACTGTAAACAGTTCTTATCTTCTACCTCTTGCACATTTTAATTCTCAAAATAAGGTCTTAAGGGCAAGAATTGGACATGGAGTGTAAAGAGATGTTGAACTCCATAGCAAAAATTTCTGAGAGATACTTTCCTAGACCTATGGAGTGGATGTATGTGTGTAAAAGTGTGTATGTGTGTGTGTTCGAAAAAAAAAAGATACGATGTGTTCAGGCTTCCTTATTTAGCTTCCTATACATAAAGCAATATCTATGCTTAGTTATGCAAAGCATTTATTAGTATAACTTAATGATGTTTAAGAATACTTTTTCTGGTCTTTTTTATGGCAATACTTGTTCCTATACTTCAGGTGCCTCTATTCTGAACTTTTTTTTCATGTTATATACTCTAGAGAGTTGTTTGAATTATACTGACATGTTTTCTTTAGTCTTTTGTATCATTAGAGTTTAAAGTACTTGTCAAAACACAAAAAATGAAATTAATAGTTGATTTTGATATAGAAGTCTCTGAAAAGTTTAAGGTAGTTAAACTAATGGAGTACTATCACTTTCTTTGAAGGATTTAGCTTCAGAGCTTCAAGCAGAACTTGACAGTGCTCGCAAGTTGAGAGAGACTCAAGGACAGATTCCAGCAAAGGCTGGCAGAGAGGTAAGTGGGAAAATATTTTTCTTTTCTTTGTACTAACACAATGGTATGATACAGGTAGCAGCTGAATTAGAGAACATCAAATGTACTTAGGAAAATTAGAAAGTGTGACTTCAGGTGAGTAATTGTCCAAATTGAATTGTACTTTTTGTTGGTAAACCAAACTTTCTCCATTGTACTTTAGCATATTCAATGGGGTTTTTTTACTCATATTATTTTCTCAGCAAGGATATGTATCTTCCATTAAAAATGAAACTCATGTGTGCTGGCTGTTACATAATTTTGCTGTCTCTGAAGAAGCTGGCACTTCAAATGTTATTCCTTTTGAAGGGTGGTATTTAAGAAATACAAGAAAGCTTCTTCCATACCAACACTGATATAAGGAAACAGGGTTAACATCTTAAGTTATGAGCTCTGTACTCATGATGGAGGGGAAACTTTTAGGCAAAAACTAATATTCTTGTTCAATTTGACACCAATTCCACAGTGAAAATATAGCTGCTAGTGAGTTGAGTTTGAAAAGCCAGTAATTTTTTTTTTTTCCTAAAAGGCTTCATGTCAGACCTCATACACTGACTACTATTTCTCCAATCTTTTAAATATAACCTGAACTGGAAGATAACGTGTGGCCTCTTGCTGACTACCTTGTGACAATAATATTAAAGTCTCACACCTTGAATTCACAAGAATTTAAAATTACAAAAGCTCTGTGTAGGTAGACTCTGCTTCATTGCAGTGCAGTTCTTTGGCATGTTTTTTGTATGTGTAAAAAAAACCCTGAATAAATCAGATTGGAGTTGTGTAATTACACAGGAAAAATCCATTCAGATTTTAAAACTGGGAAGTAAAGAGCATGTTGTGGGTGGACACTTACTCCTTAGAAGCTGAGTTATGAATAACAATTTTGGTCAGCCTTGGTCTTAACCATATTCTGATTTTTATCTTAATTTTTAATTAAACCATTTTTAAAACTAACAGCATGTAGTCATTGCAAAAGTACCAAATGTAAGTATTTATGAATATGCCTTGCCTGTGCCTCTTTCTTGGCTTCTTCCAGCCTATATTACGTGGTGTTTGAGTGTCAGCAGTCCAGCAGAGCTGACTAAGCCGTGTCTTTGTGATGCCAGGGTAGTCTTACTGGTTTTACAGCTTTCAGTTGGGTTTGGACTACTGGGCTGCAAGCAGGATGTGTTTGGCACTCCTGTGTATGAAGGGGCAGCGGTGCCACACTGTGTGTCTCAACAGCCCAGATGTTCAGAAACCATCTCATAACACAAGGGAAGCCGATTTGTGAAGGTGTGTTTGACTCTGTATGACTCAGCCTTTCTGTGGCATAGACCACCCAAGCAACAGCCTCAGCCACTTCAGCCAGGTGTATGGCAAGTGAGGTACCTGAAGCAGTTTCCACAGAAATGGTTTTCCAAATGGATGTCCTATTGATCCCAAAGTTTGATAGCTTTGCCTCCATTGTCAGTAACAAACACGAAGTATTTTGTTTCAGGCAGGTCTGTCTCTGCTTCTGCAGAGCAGCATGGCCAGTGTCATGCTGGGAGGTCCTAAAATGTGTCTTTGCCTTATTTTAATTTCTTTTGGGAGAGCTGGGGAGATAAACCAGGAAGCAGTGAAGTCAATTTTAAATGCATCTCCCTGGGAAGTTTTTTTCTTAATTAATTGGACATGGATCAATTTCCCAATTCTGTTCCCTGTGTGACTGAGTGAAGACTTAGGCTAGTATAAGGGGTCTATGAATGGCTGGGGTTTGTACAGAGGACAGGATCGATTATTTTGATAGTGGTGCTGGTTTATTCTGCCTTAAAGTGGTCAAGAAACTACAGACTGAAGGGGCTATAAAGTGCTAGCTTAAATCCTAGTTTAATTTTATATAAATTTATTTTGTTTGTAAGTGAGAGTAGGGGCAAATACAGCTTTTGCAGTGTGACTAGTTCTGTAGTTTTTTTGATTTAGACAAGAATTCTATCCTAACCAATCCCAAAAATGTGGTTTTGAAGTATAGTTTTCAAAAAATGATGTTTAAAAAGGAGTTTAAAAACCTTGTGTTTCTCAGCTGATATATTTCATAAGTCTCAGCTTCGGTAGAACCCCTCTGTTGTTCACTGCAGGCTGCCTTAAGTATGTAACCTTCTAAATTTTAGTATGACTACAGTTAAATTATCTGTTAATGGAATTTGAGGTCTTAATGGTTATTGTACTTAAATACTTGAGTCACATGTGTACAGTTAGAATGAATGCACATGCAAAGATCCTTTCAAAAGGATGAATTATAATGTAGATTGTGCTTGTTTTAAGTTTCAGCAGGAGGCAACCTTCAGTGTCTGTGGAAATCAAAACACTTCTGATTTCATTTGGGATAGAATGAAATGATGCTTATTTTCAGATGCTTATTGTCTAATTTGTCGTGGGCATTTTGAGAAGGCAAGGCTGGACTTTGAGTCCTAGTGAGAACCCTACCGTAGGGTTTCTGAGTTGGGTAGGTGATGAAAATGATACCTATTGAATGTAAGGAGACAACAGAAAATTGTGGAGACTTTGGCATTTAGAAAATAACTTCCACATGTTCATAGTTTACCTCTTAAATACAGTTTGTATTTCTGTTCTGAAAGTGCTACACAACTCTAGATTTTATTACATTGGTTATGAAGGTGTCGCCTCTGCTATTGACAGTAACAGTGACAACTGACATAATTTATACTTTTATTCAGTATTTTTATTTAACAAACTATATCTGGAACATTAGCACTCCTTTGAGGCACATAATTTACAGTGGGTTTTGCTAGTACAAAAATTGGAAGGTAAAAATTGAAATGAGGAAGAGGCAGAATATAGAATATATCCTTTGGAAGGCTTACCATGAATGTGTAGTCCAACAACATTGTGGTGGATGAATATAGTATAAGAGTATGCATCTTTTAAAACTGTTTTCAATCCCAAATGAAGTATGGCTTAGAAGAAAAGCTTCTCAACCCTAAGCCTGTTTCTGTATGCCATAGAACTTAATTAGTATGCAGGAAACAGAAAGTAGTCTCTGCTGAGCAAATGCTAGAGACAGTTTTCAGTAATGATGAATTGCATTTGAAAGACAAAATCAATACAACGTTGAATGAGAGCTGGAAGGTGGTACTTTAAGCAAAATAACATGGTAGGATATACTATCACCAAGTATTTAAAAGAAGAGAGTTCTGAAAAATAGAAACAGCTACAGGCTTTTCTGTTACACATTTGAGAATATGTAGGGAAAATACGAATTATTTCATCATAGAAAATCCTCATTTGAATAACTGAACTTTCTGTGGAAGTCCATCAGCCTTTGGTCTAGTATGAATGTTTCTCTACTGAAGAGTATTCAGTGCTTCTGTGAAGCCTCTTGAGCATAGAAGACATCCTTAGAGTAAGACTTGAATTTTGGCAGGCATAGCATTTCACTTTACAGTAGATATGTGGCTGACATGATGCTGCTTTAAAGGAGAAAACATTTTTTTGGGTACCTGTTGCATCTGTAGGAGTAACAGACTCCGGTCCATGCTTGTGCATCTCAGGTGGAGAAGATTTATAGTGCAAGGAAAAGTTAATTTAGTGAGTTTTATGGCATAAGTGGGGCTCATCTTTTAGTGAAACCTTTATAATATTAAGAGCTCCATGTACTTCAAATGCTTCTGCTATTTTTATTTAGTTATTCTTCTTTAGTATAAATAATAAGGATGATTATGTTTCCAACACCTCCTATCTGGATGCATATTTTGATGTATTGAAGGTATGATGTTTAATTTGGATTCCTGAGATGCATTAGACTCCAGACTGAGGGAGAATTCTGTGGAAATGAGCTCAGTATAAGTAATATTTTTAAAATTATTTTTGAAGAACTAACACTGTTTTTCAGGAAAGAAACTGAATAAAACAGTTTGGCTTAAATCTCAAATTCTAATTACCTGAAGGGGGCCTACAGGGAAGCTAGAGAGGGACTCTTTGTTAGAAGCTGTAGTGGTAGGACAAGGAGTAATGGGTGCAAATTGAAAGAGGTGAAATTTAGGTTAGATATTAGGAAGACATTTTTTACTCTGAGGGTGATGAGACACCGGAAGAGGTTGCCTAGGGAGGTTGTGGATGCCCCAACATTGGAAGTGTTCAAGGCCAGGTTGGACAGGGCCTTGAGCAACCTGGTCTAGTGGGAGCTGTCCCTGCCCATGACAGGGGGGTTGAGACTAGATGATCTTTAAGGTCGCTTCCAAACCCTTAATGTTCTCTGATTCTATAAAATTGCATCCATTGCATCCTGTTGTATATAGTTCTGCATTAGGAGAGACAGGATGGAACATGCTGGATCTTTATCCAGAGAAACAATTTACAGTGCAGTTACTATCCTGAGACAAGGAAACCATGTGACATTAGGAGTAAGTAGCTGAGAGGAATCAGATGTGGAACAAATCTGAAATAATATTCTATTGGTTCCAGTAATGGTAATGGGGAGAACAAGAATGTATGTTTATTTTTCATTTGTTTTCAACATTGATCTGTTCACAAATAGCTTAAAAATGACAGTGATTCCTTGGAGAAAGAGACAGTTACCTCAGAGTAAGGCGGTATATGTGTCTATATGTGTGTATACATGAAAAATTTAGATAGTGATTAGTACTTCAGAGTAGGAAGTGAAAGAAAGAAGGAAAATAATCAATGCTTCTGATGTGTGGGTTTTTTAATTTAAAAAGAAACCAAACCAATGCTAAACAAACACAAAAAAGCAAAAGCCAAATCACCCTGAAAATTAACATTCAAAATTGCAGGTGTGCCAGGATGTTTAATTTTAGGTTTGGGAATTGAGACTATAAACACAGATATTTTTCTGCAATGAAAATATTTGGTTGTCAAAATTTACCTGTAATATGTTTTCATAACTTTCATTCTGACTTAACCAATACAGAACCTAAATACAGCTGTAGTAATGCTTATAGACTTACCATATATAAAGAATCCTTTAAAAATTATTTAAAATTGCTTTGCAGAAAAGTATAGCTGAGACACCTGTATAAAAACTAGAAAGCCGGGGATGAATTATCCTCACTAAGTGCACAATAAAAATCTCATATTTTATTTGGAACTTCAGATGGTGAGGAGATACAGCAACAGATGGCTCATGGCCTGTTTACTCTCAGATGTTTTCAGCTCATCATAATTTCTGATTCCTGCTGTTCCATCACACTTGGATCTTGTCTGCAAGATAGCTGTGCCATCCTTTCTCCAGCAAAAGTTTGTGTTTTCCTTACAGACGTGACTAGCTCTAAACAGAACACATATTATGAAGGGGATATACTTTTGCAGAACAGCTTTAATATCATTAGTGCATACTTGTAAAAAATAGTATGTGTATGCAGTTATTGATTAGTGTATTTCCTGAACACTCTTGATGATGTCAGTAAGAGAGGATTACACAATTATTTAAGACAAAAACATATTAAGACCAAGTGGTTTATCTTCCCGAATGTAATTAATAGGAAATTGGCTTTTGCAATTAAAACATATTGGAGAAATTGTATCAGTAATTAAATGATGTAAAATACCTTACAATTTCAGTGCATGTAAAAAGTATAAAAGGGCAGAATGGCTAAAACTTCTTAGAGTTCAAACTGAGAATACAAAAACTTCAAAGTATGCTTTGACACAAGAGACAAAAGCCATATCAAAGTGCCATGCAGCACTTGTAACTAACTTTTTTGTGGCTCTGTTTTTCTTCTAACACCATGTTAAATTTCTACATATTTTTACTGCTGTATTTACCCTTTCGCTGTGTTAAATCAGTTCATAGGATGAAATCGAGATTTGTGGACTTAAGAACCAACATGCTGCAATACTTGTGTTTTTTTATGGTCTGAGTATATACGTTTTGTGTTAGATGTTCTTGCTGTAAAAACCAGCCATTACGTTTTGTACAAGTTTTCTTACATCTCATACCTGCAGTGGCTCGTTGATGTGGCTAAGTGACTAACAATTTCAAGGCACAGCTAACAATTTAGAGTATCAAACTGAATCTTTAGAGCTATTTTTTAAGTTGTATTTTCAAGGCTATGTGGCTTTCTGATATCCAGTATTATTTTAAAGTTAGACTTAATTGCTGTAGTTTTCCCCGTTACTAGCTGCATCCCTGGACAGACACATTACAGGCTGCTGTAAGTTATACATTACTAGTTCCAATTTTACTTCCACAGGCTGGCAGTATGACTCTTACTGAATTTGACTTTAGATTTGTGTGTGTCCATTCTACTCAAGAGATGATATTCTGATCACCCTATCTTAAAGATGCTCTAAGAAAATAAGTACTGACTGGAAATAGAAAGACTTCTGCATGCAGGGCTGATGGGAGGCATTCATTGTGAAGAGGATATTAATAAGGAGGCCAGATTGCTTATTCTGAGTAATAAACAGTCTAGCCAAAATAACCTTTTTGTAATATAAGAACAAGGAATTGCTTAATTTAAAGGGCAACTGACTTTATATCAGTAAGAATAAATGAAGTTTTTTACATACTGTGTTATTAACCGGTGTCACTCACTGACTGGCGTAAAGAAAAGTTAGAGACCTAATCCTTTTCCATGGTTTGGATATTTTGGGGTATTTTTAGTCTCATGCTTTACACACAAACGAAGCACTACCTGATAAAGATTCTCTTCTGTAGAATAGTTCACCTCTGTGTTGCAGCCTGCATTAGATTTTCTAATGCTTCTCTTCCCTGTTAAACACAAGGGCCTAATTATGGCAGACCAATTTTCTGATCCTGTAAAACCTTTTTAAAATCCCATTACTATGTTAGCACCTTTTGAATGTGTAATAGTGACTCATTAATACATTTATGAAGTCTTTCTTGAAATACTATATTTTTTACCTAGTTTTTTAGAACTTTGCTTTTGCTTTCCTTCTGCCTGATGCTAATTCTCTTAGTCTTATCTTTTTTCTGCTGTAAGAAACCCAAATCAAAGATACAACATGTATACAGTGGACTGCTGTTATAGACCTCTGACCGTTTTAATTTCATCTTCCTGTGAGATCCAAACTCAGTCTTGCTATAGAGAATGGTTAACCTACTGATTTTTATAAGCGTTACATTGAAGGTTACAGTGCCATTATTCACAACAAATGTCAGAGCCTGAAGGGGAGCTTAGATGCTTTGAAACCTGTTACATGGGGACTCCAGGTTGGGAATACAATGACTCCTGAATGTGACACATGGTGCCCTTTGGAACAGCCAGCACTGAAAGAGGCAGATGCTCTTTCTAGATGGGATTTACTCATCCTTCTGGTAACTGGTGATTATGTGTGAGTGCAACCTGAGAACCTGAGAGAGGGGTAACTGGAATGGGAGAAGAAGGAGCAGTGGAAGAGAATGGGAGACAGTGAATGGAAGAAATAACTGAGTCTAGCACTCTGAGAGGTGCTAGATAACTTTTAGGTGCTTACTGGTACTATAACATAAGGACAGACTTTTCCATTAGAGGAATAAGACAATGTGCCGGTTTGGGCCAAATTCAGGGAAACGTCCAAAAAGGAACGTCTCCTCAAAGGAAGGCAGGTTGAAGCCATCCCTCCTCCACCAGGTTTGGGAAAAAAAAAGATTTTCCTCGGAGGAAAGTGAAGGAAAAAATAAAAACTATTTATTTAACAAACACTCAGGAAAAGAATAATAGTAATAATGCTAAATAACAAAACCTCTCGCTGTGGAGAGAAGACCTGAAAGATTTTAGAGTCCTGTGGGTGCGGTCTCTCTCCTCCTCCTCGGAGCTGGGTCAGCGTGGGCCCCCCTCCGGGCCCAAGGTGGAAACTGTCCCAGTGTGTTCTGGTGTTCTGATGTTCTGAATAAGTCCAGAAGAGAAGGGAAAAGCCGAAGTCCCAGAGAAGAAAAAAACTCTCCATCTCTTTCCGAAGAAACAGAGCCGAAAAGCCAACTGAAAAGCAAGAAGAGTGCTTCCTCTGCTCCTCAGCAGCAGTAGCTAATCTCTGTGTCCTTGAAGCACAAACTGTTTTGAAAAGTTTGCTCCGTTTTTTCCTCTCTCTCTTGCATCCAGTTTTAAAGGCATAGAAAGGCTCAGGAATCATGTCTGGGCATAGAGCGGTGATAGGGGATACAACAGCATACAGTCACCCCAAGACAGACAATATTCAAAGCATTTCCATTTGCCAAAGACTGTAGGAGAAAGGAAGCAGGTGGCATGCTTAATGCAGGATCTGATTTGACAAAGCTAGCAAGGCTTGTTCCTTGCTGAAGACTTTTCCTGAGCTTGGTTATTCCTGCATTACACTGTGCTTGTACCACTTGAATGTAGCCCTCAGTAAACATTTGCAGACAGCTTTCAATTCATGCAGCATCCAGCTTTTTGTTGGCTCAGTAATTAAAAAAAAAATTGTTTTTTTCTAGCTCTAGCTGTTCCCTACCACACAGTACACTGACTATTAAAATATATTCCCTTTAGCTATTAGCATTGAAAAACAGTTCTAATTGAGTAGATCTTATATCAGATACTTGGCCTGATTACTCCATTTGTTCACCTGCTCCAGTGTCTATTCCTCAAATTAAGCTGTGCACCTGGTGTGGCAGAGGATTTCCACTTCCTCCTGCTGGATTATAGAACAGGGATAATCTCTGGAGAGTTCAAAAATCTTTTTCAGAGCTGTATCTTATTTATTTACGTATTTAATTTAAAGCTTTTATCTTTCAAAACCAGACTCGTCTGCTTGTTTTGTTTCAGTTGGGTGTTAATTGCTGTATATCGGTTTGTACATTTGGTGAGAACAACTGTGTACTTTGCATATTTAATTGGCCTGAAATAAAAATTCATGTTCCTTAATTAATGGCAACAAACAATTCCTCTCTCATTCTGGAAATACATACTTTTTTTCTTCATTTCAGACTGTAAATTATACTGTTTGTTTAGCAATCATCACAAGATTCAGGGGTAGTGACTGAGCCTCTTCTCCAGTTTCAACTTTAACATTTAACAATAGGTATCATATTTAAAGTACTGTAATATATGTTTTTAAACCTATGTTATCCTTAATAGAAATATTATTTATCTGATCATAATTATTAATGAGTATTTATTACATCACAATGACCACATTATGTTACTATATACCATGTCATATATTCATGGGAATGCAAGTGTAAAGAAAATATCAATAGCTAAAAAGAGAACATTAAGTAATTCTTGCAGTTAGATTGATATCCACACTCCTTTGAAAGTCTATTACTTCTGTGAATTGCGGACTTTTCCTGCAAAGGCTCTTTCTCAGTATGGTGTAATTGTTCAAGTGTAGAGTAATTCTGGTTTTTGTTGTACTTGTGTGAACTCATCCATTATAGATGTTAGATACATTGCCCCAGAATTCCCAGAATCAGCTTTTGGCACATTTTAAAGCCTTTTATTGTATTGGCCACTTTCCATTATTTTTGTACTGAGACCTATTTAAGGGATACAGTGTATGCTGAAGGATGTGGACATTATATATTGGAATTCTTTTTTGAAAGCTCTAGTGAAAATCATTACTTCATGGCAGCTTGCTTAAAAAACTTCTTTTACTGATATTTCAGTTTAAAGATATTTCTAAAGTTTATTCCAGTCTTTCAAAAAGTGTTGTTGAATAAAATGCAATTAATTAATTTATTATTACCTTCTGATAATGCTGTAACCACTTGAGCATCTTTTTCTACCAGAAAGCTTTTTGCTTCTGATGTGTTTAGAAATAGCTTTACTAATTACTGTTAGTAAGATCCTCCTAAAAATCAATTTTTTGTGTTAATACAATTAACTTTCTGTTGTTATGCTGTGTTTTTAAGCCAGTTCTATTTAGATAGGGTTTTGAGTTCTGAAGGATGTCTTTACCTCTAATAACATCTTTAATCTTCTGAATAATCGTGTTTGGCTTGCATCCATTGGATTCATCTTGGTTCCTAGTATGCATTTGCTGTTAGTCTCTAACATGACTTCACATTAGTCTTCATACTGTCCATAATTATTTTATCCTTTTATCTGCTTCCTTTAATTTCTCTTTGAAGAACCAGTTCTATTTTTTTGTACTTTGTATTCTAAAGCTAAAAATGACTATAATTTTTTGCCTTTTTTTTTCCCTCTGGAATATCAAATCTAAATACATTATGGTCAGTATTACATGCCTTGTGTCAGGACTCAGGACTCTTGGAAATTAGGGAGAAAAAAACCTCAAACCCTCATAAAGCAGACAAAACCTTGCCATCTGTAGGGTTCTGACTCAAAGAATTCAGAATGTATTATATTTACTGCTCCCCTCTCCATTCCCTGTCCCTGTCCTAACTCATTCCATGGTTCAGATCCAGAATATATTCTTCTACTGCTTATGTGTTAGTGTGTTAGCATGCAGAAATGGGAAGAAAAAAGTAAGTGCAAATGTTGTTTGGATCTATCATTTTAGAGCCCTTCTTCAAAGGCAAATAAAGTCTGACACATAGAACACCTTGTGAATTCCATTAACTTTTGGGAAAATAACAGCCTGCACATCAATGACATCCTTTTTGAAATGTCTCTATTAAGAATTTTAGTGAAGACAAATTTTGGGATGGATGTCTTTAAAAGAAACTAGATGCTTGTAAGTTGATATAAGAATCTGGTATTCACTGTTCTTTGCAGTTTGAAGCCCTGCTATTGTAATGACTAATGCTTTTAGTGATCTGTAGTTTTTAAAAGCCATATATGCAATGAGGTTAAAGTTTAGAGACTGGGAATGGAAAAGTTCATACATTTTCTTGTCTCAGTAACACAAAAGTGTGGGGAAGGAGTGATCTGAAGTCAGCATCCTTTTGGAGACTCTGTGGGGGCAGTAGGTAAAACGAGCTGAATGATTGGAAAGATGCTCCTGATTGAGGATTTCACATAAACAGGACCCTTCAGAAGTGGTTACTTGGTAGATTATTCACTGAAAACTGTAAAGGGTCTACTGTGTGGATTTGACTAGTCCTCTTGGGAGAGCTTTGTATCCCTACTTGGCCACACGGGTATGGTTTAGAACAAGGTATTTTTCCTCTACAAAGGTCTGTTTCATTTCAGACTAATTAGCAATGCTCTGGATTTTTGAGTTTTCACTGCAATATCTATGTTTATGCATTCGATCTCCAAACTTGTGAAGTTACCCAAGTTTTAAAGGAACTATGGCATTTAAGAAGTTTTCTATGATGCATTCTTATTTGTGTTAACTTCATCTTTGCTTTCTGTATCTGCTGTGAATAAGGTTTTATGGCATAGTGATGAGCTGAAAACATGGTCCCCCCAGTCTGGCTGTTTGTGTCTCAGCCAAGTGTGACCTTTTTATGATGTGACACATGTGGGGTGAATGCACACAGCCTTTTTCTCCTATTGAGATGAATCACCTTTTCTCCCCCTTCCAACAGGCAGAAAAGCCCTTATCTTGGGGAGAAAGTAACAGGCGAGGCATGTATCTGGCTAATGCTGGGAATAAGTTGTGTTGTATTCTCTGGAAATATCAGTATTGTTATTGGAGCCAAAGTGGTGCTGGACATCTTGGTTTGCTTTGCAAAA
Organism: Gymnorhina tibicen; assembly: GCA_013399875.1. Lineage (NCBI taxonomy): Eukaryota > Metazoa > Chordata > Aves > Passeriformes > Artamidae > Gymnorhina > Gymnorhina tibicen. Next base: position 1,043,936 of record VXAZ01001519.1, on the reverse strand, counting down.
TGAGATTTGCCTTTGGTTACAGAAGAGAGGGGTCTGTCTTACCTAGGCAGCTTTTTGGTCCATAACTACCTTCATATGACTTTCCTTGGAAAAGTGTAATTAAGCTGTTGAAGTATACTTCAGTATCTACAGATTTTCCAGACTTTATTTGGGTTTCTGGGACAAGTCTTCCTTAGGCAAGGATGGCAGGTGGAAAGCAGTTCTGTAGAAAATAGCTTGAAATTGAGATTAATGAAGTTGTTTATAAGATTTGATAAAGGCTGTCCTAATATCATCTGATTGAGTGGTGACCCCATTATGTGCTCTAATTTAATCAACTGATTTACCTGAACATCTTTGGAGTATAATCAGGAAGTTCTCAGGCTTTTCAGTTATTTTTAAAAATTTTTCTTAATATTTTAGAAAGTTAAATACTTACTTCTGGTGATGAATTTCTGCCTTTTTTCCCCCCTCTGTGTGTATATATATATATATCTTAAGTTTGAGAACACCCCTATGAAGTGGGAGCCCTATGAAAGCCTTCCATGAGGACAGGTTCTTAACTTTTTGGGGGGCTCGGGTGAGGGTGGTCATTCTCCATACGCCCAATCCACAAAAGAGGTGGTAATATGCCACAGCTTTTCAGATGTTTTTCAGGAATACAGCATTATAATGATGGTGGTGTATATTAATTCAATATTATCTATTTAAGTCTTCCAGAAGCATTGTGTGTCTTCTGGAGATAAAGCCGTATGAGAAAAGAACAAGAATACAAACGTGGTTCTTTTGGAAAGAAAAGCTCTGCAGTTAACTAATTGAATATATTTTTAATACTTTTTTCTTTTTGAGTGTGAAAAAATACCTTGCTAAGGTGAAACTGTCTACTTTGAATTGTAATGACCACACAAAATGTAAAGAATCTGTTACTTAATCTTTAAGATTTTAAACATTTATTTAATGTGGATTAGGTATTTCTTTTGGCTTGTCTAAACCATCTGTTTTAAAATATGTCTTAAAACCTGACACAGGCTTCAAGCCGTCGAGAAGATGAAGAAGTGGTCCTTGTCAGAACAGATGGAAGTGGAAGGGCATGGCCTGTGATGGGACCAGTGGAGCCACTGGAGCCAAAAGGAGGACGAAGAAAGCAGCAGATGGTAAGTTTTACAAATCTGAGGATTAAACTACAATTCTTAAATGATTTTGCAGTTTTAATTTTATGATGCCATAATTAATGAGTATCTTATCAGAATGTCAATAGGTAGTTAAAAAGTTCCTTTCAGAAGATGATTGTAATTAAGCGTTAGAGTATGTATTTATTAAGCATATATTAAGTTTATTTTCAGATTGCATTTCCCAAGGGATCACTTTAGAGCTTATTTAAATGCACATTCAAGGGAAAGTTATTATAGTCTCTTAGCCAAGTAGTTTATATTACATAAAGTTATGTAAATAATGAAGATTAGCAGAGCTGAATATTTCTGAATTAAGAAAGATTTTACTGAGATACGCAGGTCTCAGGGCCTAACTTCACTTTTGTTCTAATAAAAAATATGGCTACTGATGATAACAATAATTATGACCTAATCTTTGTAACAAAAAGCTTTGGGGAACAATGAGAAGCTTGGAAGCTGGAGCAGTGTTTTATTCTTAGGATAATTGCTTCTGACAGTAAATATAGTAGCACTTTGATCTTTTTGAGATAAGATGAGGTAATATGAGGATACTGCCTCGTATTTCTAGCAAGTATGTTCTTGATTAGTAGGACAGATCAGTTTGCAACACGGCTATGGAGAACTGAAAGACACTAGAGGGTGAGGAATTTGTTGTCATCGTCCTGTTGTTTCCATTTTGAAAAATGCTATCCTGCTTTATGTTAATGACCACTCCCTTCAGAATTTAGTTTAGTCCTGCCCTAAGGGGCATCTCTGTTCTCCTGTGCGCTCTGTGTAAGACGACAACATTTCCCAGCAGAGGTACCATATTCACACAAGTTTTCAGTACTGTCTGTGATTACTGTGTTTCCGTACTGCCTGTGACTTTACTAAAGCTTTAGAATTGTCAATAATGAAAATTACTTCTTAGAATATTTCATTTTTATGAGCTTATGAACTGTTTCAGTGAAGTACTGTATATCTTTCCTGAGTTGTAGCTCTGATACGTTAAGGAGGTAAAGGATATAGTGACTTTGGAAAGAGGCTATATTTGTATCTAGATGTACCGATGCAATTGAAGGAAGGGAAAGATGTTCTTCTCCTTAGATAAAATGGAGCTGTTAGCCCAGTTGTTTTGGGTCTGCTTAGCTTGGTTCATGATTCATTAAACTTGTTGAAATTACGGTCTGAATTTTATAACTGATCTTTCTGATTAGATTAATATTTATTTTTAATGTGTTTGCTTCCAGGTCCCTACTCACGTAGATAAAGAGAGAATAAGGTATTTTCAGGATGATGATAGTATGAACCTGAAGGATTTGGTCAAAAATGAGAAGATGAGAACAGCAGAGGATCAAAACTCATTGTTCATGCGTATGGCATCAAAGGTAAGGTGTTGTGTGTATGACTTTTTAATTAAGCATGTAATTATTAGAAATATCAGGGAGGATGTGAGGCCTGAGTAAAGAGAAGGCCTGAAGGAAGATGAGAATTGTTTATGGTTACATAATTATGCAGGACTGTCAAAAATAGGGGTCACTGTAAATTGTAGAATTTCAAACTACAAAGTGGGAATTTTTCTAGCATTGTGAAACATCTGAACTGATTCTTAAGATCCACTTTAGAGACTTGCTGGAGAGACGTATTTTAGTGATGTGAGTCACCTGTCCTATTTTAAATGCTGTCTGAAAGGCATTATGGGTATAAAAGGAATTCAAATGTCTAGTTCAGACACAGGAGATTATGCTATAGAACTCTCAAATAAAAAAGAAGAGATCGCATCATAGGTATTGAGGCAGTAAATTCAGATGAAAGACAGGGTTGATGAATGCAAATGTTGGTTATCGTGAAGCTGAGTGAAGCTGTGACTGTACATATACAAGAGGCTGTTCATGCTTGATTTGAGAGTCATTGTGAGTCTGCAAACATCATCTCAGTGCTGGTGTGATTAAAAGGAAAAGCAGAATTTTGGAGGTTATGAAAAGGGAGAATTTAGGAACATTTTAAAGTATGTAGTGAGCTCATGGTGCACCCATATCTTGAATGCTACCCAAGCTGGTAAAGCATACCCTGTAATCAGAGGCACAGAGCTGTGGCCATTTGAAGGAAACCTAAGTAAACAAAAGTTCTTCAGCTTGGGGGGGGATGAGTGGATGGGTAGGGGAAAGCAGCTGCTAGACTAGAACAATTACCATAAAAGTTTAATAGAATACAACTGGTTTTGTTTCCTCATATGGGAACTGGCCATAGAACAGAGTTTAACATGAAGGAGTGGTTTGGGAATTTTTCTCAGTGAAGAAGGAAATTGTAGAACTTGAGTTGTAGAGCCTGAAATGCTGTGGAGGCCTTAATTGTGAGTGGGAGCAAAAAAAGATATAGCAGCTTAGTGAAATACAGTTTCATTGCTAAATATTGAATAAGGAGATCTAGATAGGTTTTGGCTCAGGATTTCCACAGTAAATGCTGAGACCTGCATAGGTGTAGCAGAAGAGTCAGTTCTAGGAGCTTTCCCCCATATGTTTTAGCCATTGCTGGAGATTGATTTTGCAACATAAAGTGATCACACTAGGTGAGAAGGCAACTGGGTTTAGTATGTTTCATTCTAAAGCCTTTTTTTTTCTCTTTTGTTTAGTTTTTTTGTTTTCTTGTTTTGTTTTTGTTTGTTTTTTAAGGATAGGATTTATTAATAATGTTGCAAGAATGTATTGTATTTCCTAGCCTATGAAAATACTTTATTTTAGCTTTGGAAGGCTCTGAATTCTTACTGACTTCAGTGAGCTTTGGATCAGATGCTATGTAATGTGTTTCTTTTTTGTTGCTAGGCAAAGATGTACTACATCACATTATTTTATTAGAACAAGCTTCTTGAATCAATACTTAGCTCTTGACTAACCTTTTAAGATGGAGCCATACTATATGTTAACTGGCTAAGTCTATTGGAGCATGTGCTCAAAGTAGATATTTTGTCAAAGACATTGCTGTTGCAATGTCCACATTTTAATTCATGGTACTGTAGTCCTTCAGTGCCATGCAATGTCACATTTAGGTTTTGAAGGTACTTTTGTTTGGCTTTCATAAAAAGAAGTATCTCAGATGCCAGTTCTTCTTCTCTGTTAAGATCTAAAATGCTTTCGGTAGTTTCTGTACAGGTGATTCCCAGATCTGTCACTACAAAATGTGGTGGTCTTCCCCGGATGGTGATTGTTTCTTGATCTTAAATTAAAAACTGGTGCCTAGGCCTCCCTGAGGTTTCCATATCTTTCCATGTCTGTAGAATGTATTCTTATTCACAGCACAAGATCAGTGTTACCACTGAAGTGTTGTCAGCAGTCTGAAAAATTTGGGCATGAACTCAGGTATTCTAGATGATTATTTATGTACTTTATAAACCTACACTACATGGAGTATCTGCATTATGATCTCAGGCTCAGAAAGATAGTCTTCAAAATTCTTTCATCTTTCCTCAGTGGATTCAGCAAGGTGTTTTATTCCAGCAGGAAGTCCAGCAAACAAACCTCTTTTGCCAGTTTTAGTTTGATGACATAGTACACACATCTGACACGTACAAGTTACTTTCTCTTTCTGCCTTTGTTTGAGAAATGGAAAAATTAATCCCCAAAAATTAATCTGTTGTATTGCAGAAGAGTGGTGGGAGGAAACTGCTGCAAGTCTACAAGTGATATCCTACCTAGGATGGGAGAAGGGAGATCCTGTCCCTTAAATTCTGTCCAATAATTTCGTTCATCTAATCACTGTGAATTGCCTAGGGCACTATTGTTTCCTTCATGGATTTTCCCAGTGCTTTTATCACTTTCTCAGACTATGCCCAAAAGAAACTTCCAGCTGCACGGCTGTTGAGGATGGAGGAAATAGGCGCTGCTCTCACAAATGGGAACAGAATGAGAACGACAGACCAGCATGTTTTCTGGCTTTTACACAGCTGAGTGCTCTGCTCTAGATCACTGTTACTTTCCTGATGTTTATTGCTTTAGTGCTATTTCAAATGAAATACAGGCTGGTTGTTATTGAAGATAATAACATAATTGCAGTTTTGTAGAGAGAGATGGGGGTGTTGAAGTAGAAGGGTGTAATTCATGAAAGGATTTAATTTCTTAAATGGGACTTGGAAGAAATATCAGTATGTAGACCCCAAATCCCTCTTCATTAAACCTCTGTCTAATCCCATTGGCAAGTGAAAATCTTTATGTTATCTCATGCCAGACTCCCACTCAGATTGACAGACTAAACATCTATGGTATTCAAGCTGTACTCGTCCTTGTTAAATCTTTTTCCCACCTGTCCTTTTCTCAAGAGCTCAATGAAATGAGATGGAGGGAATTTGCCATCTTCTCGCTATTTGTTTACCTGTTGAGTTTTTGTTTTAAATTTAGATTCTGACTTTTTATTGCCCTCTTGTCCATTCTTATTTTTCTAGTCCTGGTTCTAAGTCAACCCTGCTGTACTTGAGGCTTTTACCTCCTGTTGCCCTTTGGCCTCTGGAGGTGGCTGATGTGGATGTCACTTATCTCAGCAGTTTGGAATGCTGCCTTCCCCACAGCCATCCCATGCATGCTATTATGCCAAATGTATGCATATTGTGAAAAATCCCCAAATCTTTAATTTACAGTGGTGAAAAAAGCTTATTTAAAACCCAACACTAGTCTTTTTGATATATGGAAAAAAACCAGGCCTAGAGTTTGATTCATTCATGTTTCACTGTTACGTCTCAAGGAAAAAAACACCCATTTAAATCACTATTTCTAATTTTTACTTTCTTCACCTTTGAAAGTGGTTTTGGTTCTCTCTGTTGTAGAAGCATGACTTTAGGATACAAAAAGGTCAACAAAACATTTGAAAACTCTTTTTCTTCCTGACAGTTTTAGAGTACAAAATATGCGTGAAGTCTTAGGTTTTCGCTACTGATAGCTTTAAGTACCCTGTCTGTAGTTTATTCAGCCCTTGACTGTTGTAAGTGGTTCAATTTTCCCAAATTCATGCTGTTAAGACTTATGTAATCCTTTCACTTATGTCAATAGACGCTTGTGGGTGTTTAGAGACTGATTCCTAGAACATTACCTCAAGAGAAATTACCTTGTATTTGTATGTATTAATTCTACTAAGACATTTTTTTTTCCTTTTTATGTTTTACATAAAGAAAGTGAGAACAATTAATTTCTGTTGTTCATCAAGACATTTTAATTTTGGCCATAAACTAATTTTATTTTAAAATATGTGCAGTAATTCCTAACGGGAATTTCAGCAGTGAAAAACAAAGTGCTTTATTAGTAATGCTGACCTTCCTTTATGGATTTAGCCAAGAGGTATGCTGGTATTACAGGTTTGCAAAAAGGAAATTTGCATGTTGCCTTTCCTTGCTTCTGTAAAAGTCTGTAAAATGGAAAATTACTTTGAACCTTATCATTTTTACTTGCTGTGCAAATCTACCTGTTCACATTTTTGCATTTCCATCATCATAAACCAAAATAACAGTCTAGAAAAAACCTTAGAAGCTAAAGTGAAAAATGCAAAATGTTGTTGCTGCTGCTACTATTATGTAATGAACCTTTTTCTTCTCTTTCTTCACATGGTGAAGCAATTTTAGCACAATATTTAATAGACATGATAAAGCCAGAGAAGCTCTGGTGCCCTGTTGCTTTTTACATTTCCTTAAAGATCATGTGCATGGTTTGCTGTAAAAAACTAATGTGAAAACCCAAGAGAAATAATTTCCAACACCTTGTTCTGCTACATTTCAGTGCATTGCACTAAACATCCTTCTGTGTGTATTGTGTGGACACTAAGTTAGTGCTGTTCCTGCATGTGGAAACAGATCAACAGCAGTTACAGCTGGATGAGGGAAGAAAACCTGGGAACAGTAAGAACTGTGTAGATGCAGCCCATACTAAAAGACTGCATAAGCATTTAGCATTCTTCCAGAATTATGTTAAAATTACAAGGTATGTTGGAAATGAAGACTTGTGCAGGACCATCTTTCCTAGACATTAAAATTATGGTCAGGGACAACTGTAAAGTGAAATGCTAATCACACTTTTAATAGCAGAATTCTGTGGCTGAAGGTATTTTGTTTGGTTTACATTTCATGTCAGTGACTTGTATGTAAAGTTTTATCTGTCCTAGTAACTAATTATAGCAAAATCTACAGTTTTCATTTCAAGTAGCAGAAACAAAAAGGAGGTTGGTCCCTAGCCATTGAGCAGTCCTCTGTCATCTGTTTTTTGCTTGACTTCTTCTGCTCAAAGGTAATCCTGAACTACCTTGCTCACCGACATGATGGGTAATCTTTTCCTGTCAGTGACACAGGCCTTAAAAACACCCTGTGCATTGATATCTTAAAATCCTTTGTTACTGTGTGTTTAACATACTCTTTAATTCAGTGCGATGATAGGTTTTGAAAATGCCTATTTGCTAAATTATATGATGAATTAAACCTACAAATTCAAATGTCTGCGTTCATAGGGAGACTGGAATTGTAATAAGGTTTACATTATAAAATTCTGCCTTTGTTTGGCTTAAGCAATACTATTTGAGATCAAAAAGACTTTTAGGAGGTGATTTTGTTGTTCACAATAGGTGAATGCTGAATTCAGCTAAATGCTGAATAAATTTAAATGTGATGAGATGTATTCCTGTGTCACTCAGGTTTGTATTCTAAAATAATAGATTATTCTTCTTTGCAGCTTCCTAAAATATATTATGATACAACATTCCACAAATATTAACTCTGTCATTTAAAGTTGAAGACGTCAGTGTTGCCATGACAATTTAAACCCAAACTGATACATTTTATACAATCTATAGACTTTTTTTTCCACAAATTTTTCAAGCAGATGCACTTTTATTAGCTTATATGGAAGTAACTCTAGCTATGATTGCGTTAGCAAGGAAACAGGAAAAGCAGAAGTTCAATAGTTGCATACAAAATGGAACAAGAAAATAAGCAGAAAAGAAACAGAACAAACAAGCTGAAAATAACCCACACTGGAACCATGCAGGTGTCTTTTGTTCCTCTGCTAATTGTGTTTAATAGAATTTCCCATTTCATCCTCAAATTTCAAAGGAAATTTGAAGAGGGAAAAAAAGTGTACTTGAGGTATTATGCAAGTATAATCTCTGATCATTAGGAGTTCTGTCTCTTAAGGTTTCCTTTCAGTATCACAATGATACTAAATTCTTTAGTAGGGCTTTTTATTCCAAAGGGCCATCCAAAAAGCAAGTAATAGCAGGAGAGGGAGCAGTAAGAGACACAACGTGCAGCACACTTGAGATGGAGTGCGTAGGATGCCAGCAGCGTATAAGACTCCAGGGGTTTTACTGTGGAATAAGAAAACCAGAATTGGTTTAAAATTAAGCTGTGATATATGGTTCCAGTGGTCTGAACATAGGTTGGCAGAAAAATGAGGCTGACCCTGGCTAGGAAGTAGCCCCATGCCAAGGTGCCTGATGGCTTCACTAATGTAACAAATTTAAAAGGGCATAAATTATTTTGTAAACAGAATGTTATATAATGAACTTATTCATGTAATATATTCATATTATTCATGGTAATTATCATGATAAAAATTTAATCAGAAAATACAACACTGTAATTTTTCCCTCTCTCAAATCATTCTAATTTATGCATAGTCAGATGCTGATTTCTTTCTAAACTCCTGTGCTGAATGGTTAGAGATCTCACTCCTTTTCTTGGGTTTTAGCCACATTTGCACTGTATTTGAACTGTCCAGAGGGCTCCTGAGAGAAGTTTGGATGCCTTCCCTGACTGCTGTTTAAATGTTTGTGTATTACAGGCCTCTCTTGGCCAGGGCAAGCACAAGTGTGGTTCTTCTCTGTTGGTTAAACCAAAACTGCATCCTGGTTGTGGAAAATCAGATGGATGTAGAAACGACATAGTTGCACAATTATGCTGTGAGATGTGGGAGGCTGTGTCATTTTGCCTGGTGCTGAGAGTCCTAAATCTGCCTTTGTGTCCTCTGGTCAATCAGTGCTTGTCAAAAGAGAAGGGAAAGCTGGAAAAAAAGAGGGCGTATATGAAGGAAGAATGTGGCAGATAAGCCCAGAATAAAGAAAAGTGAAGTAGGAAAAAGAAGACTGGGGACTGTAGAGGTGATCTGTCTTATGAGCATGTCAGTTTAGCACAGCTCTGGGCTTTGGTCAGTATCTGGTAGAAACAAGGACATCAGGTGCATTGCTTTTATAGATACCTGAATTTCCTTTATTAGCTTTAGGTAATTCAGTGATGTATTGTAGGACATCCCAACTTTAAACTGGTAGATCAAAATTACTTCCTATTTTTTTCTGATCTCTGTGCAGCACCTGAGCAGCAAGGGTGATACTAAACAATATCAATCATGGCAAGGGAACTAAATACACACCTTACAAAATGCATTGGCTTTCATGTTTAGCAGGTGTGGTGCTGCATCTGTGATGCAGAACAGCAGCTTTCCAGCAACTTTAATACATCGGCATAGTTCCTTCTTTGGATGTGTACCAGCTCTGTCTTTTGTATGGAAGAATATATATGTGAAAGAAATTGGTTTTTAAATGATTACTTACTTTCCTTCTGGCATTTTAGAGAACAATTTCTTCTTGTTCTTTCAATTCCCTGTTAACTTTTTTTGAGAGATTTAGTTATAGCCGAATAATGCAATTGGCAGAACTCACTGGGCACCTTATTGTACAAATAGAAGTGTAAATATTTTAGAAGAGGGATGGAGCACCTCCCCTATGAAGACAGGCTGACAGAGTTGTGGTTGTTCAGCCTGGAGAAGAGAAGGCTCCAGGCAGACCTTATAGCACCTTCCAGTACCTAAAGGGGGATTAGAAAAGAGAGGGTGAGCAACTTTTCACACAGGCAGATACAACAAGGGGTAATGGCCCCAAACAGAAAGAGGGTAGATTTAGTTTAGTTAGTTAAGGAAGAAATTTCTTACTTTGAGGGAAATCAGGCACTGGAACAGGTTGCCCAGAGAAGTTGTGGATGTCCCATCCCTGGAGTGTCCAAGACCAGGCTGGATGGGGCCCTAAGCAACTTGGCTTAGTGGAAGGTGATCTTTAAAGTCTGTTTCAACCTAAACCATTCTATCATTCTATGATCTGTTGGTCATGACTGTACCAGAAGAAACAAAATCTGGATTTTAGACAGCACCTACTTTATAAAAGTTTGCTACTTTGTATATAAGAATTTTGCTTTGGGTCCCAGATATCATGTATTCAGCAATTTATCCATGTTGAAGAGAGTCATCTTCCAGGCTGTTTAATAAGATGAATATTTATTCTATCACAAGGGACTCTGTGGAGTATTTTGAAAAGTACTATTATTTAAAAGAGGTTGTATGTAACAAACCACGACTATTTCTAAGGGCAAGCAGAATTTCCACGACTATTTCTAAGGGCAAGCAGAGCAAAGTAGTAATGGTATTCTGTGTTACGTGTGATACTCCTGACAGCCAAAGTGTTGTGATTTCCACTCTTCCTTCCCTTTCTAGTCTGCCAGTTGTCATGTTTCCTGTGTATTTCCATTCTCATGGCAGAAGTTTTATTTAAAATAAAACCCGAAACTTTATGTTTAGTAATAACAAAATGCTGCTGTTCTGTAAGCAGGGCTTCTGCTGCAGGTCTAACTTTACCTTTTTAGTGCTTATATGACAGAAGAACAGATATTTGATTTTAGACACCCGAATCACTAAATATTTTTTCTAAATCTCAGGAATCTCCTTTTTCTGTTAAATATAGAATTACAGCATTGCAGTAAGACAGAAGAAGAATGGAGTTGAACTCTTGAACTGTTGATTTTAGTCTGCAGTGCCTTCCAGTAGGAAATGCGCATAAGTAGTTAAGTGTATCATAGCTGAATAAAGTAATATTAAGGAGGCTCTTCCTCAGTTGTTTCGTAAGGAAAGTACTGAGCATATTTAAAATAAGGTATTGATCTGTGTTAGAGAACTGCAGTATTTAGGAAAAGCGAGAGCTGTTGTCTTTTTTGGGGAAAGTTACTTATGTACTCTACAAAAAAAAATCCGCCTTCTTTTTCTTTTCTTTTTTTTTTTTTTTTTTTTTATATCAGATTATCTACACAAACTATGCCTGGGATATTTGGAAGAATTTCTTTTATTTGGAGACTGTGCTTCAGTTATGATAGCATGACTTCCAAATGCCTTCAGTTAGCATGAGTCCTTTGCTAGGGCTACCCTAGTCAGTATCCTAAAATATGTTAAGATTTGTTGTGGAGTGCAACAGGTGCACTCAGAAAGACTTAGAATTGAAGGCAAAGACTGTTTTCTTCCCAAAATGGCTTAGTCCTATTCACTTGGTAAGAATAACTGTTGGCATATTTTCACAGAATGTGAATATGAAGTGCAGACTCATGGTCTAGGTATTTCACAAAAATGATTTAATGGTAGTTGTAATAGGAGAGGAGGAGAAGGGAGAGGATAAAATATGTGATATAAATGATATATAAAATTGTGCATCTCTTTAAAGATAGCTGAAGCTATATCGAGATAATATTGAAATACCTAGCCCTTAATTTGAAATGGAATATAGTAATATACTCTTCTCACTGCTGTCACATATCTATATTTTAATATCTGTGCTACGATTATGTATGACTGCTCTCAGGAGAGGCAGCTGATGATTCCATCTGCAGCAGATGCCATATGAAAGGAAGAAATTCTACTGCTTATGTACTTTATGCTTTTCTCAATGAAGGATACTACAAAGAGCAAAGTATTTTTTCTTGCTACTTTATAAATATGTGCAATTTTTCTGCGTATCTTTTCAGCTCATGGAAAAAACTGACAGAGAGTACTACACTCTGGATGACATGTTTGTTTCCAAAGCAGCTAAGAGAGCACACAGTGGGGAAGAGGAAGAAGTACAAAGAAGAAAAGCAATCCGTGAGCACCAGCAACTCGCTGCACGCATGGAAAAGTGCCCCTACTGCTTTGATAGCAGTGAACTTTCTAAACATCTTATTATTGCAATTGGCACCAAGGTAAGAAAACAGCAATTTAACACAAATGTAGAAATAAAAAAGAAATGATGTTAGAGTGCTTAAAATCAGGAACGAAATTGCTTCTGTGGAAGGATTTATTGTTCTGCATCTTACTTTCTTTGCCCTTTTAGTTGATTCCACCAATTCGTCAAGGGTGAGGAGGAAAAAGATATAAATCTGTCATGAATTTTAAAGCTAATCTTTGATGTCAGGACTTCACGTTTGTAGAAGACAGGAGCAATAATGAAAGATCTCAGTGCAGAGATTAGACTGTAGGTGGATTTGTGGAATACTAAATCACACTTCACTGGAGGAAATTTGAACTGGTAAAGAACTGTATCTTGATATAAAAGAAAATTAGGTGGAGAATTCAATTTTTAAGCTTAAAATCCTTTGAAATAGACTAAAATTTGGTTTGGAAACCTTTCTGCGTCTGTTAATGCTTTTAAAAGTTGCATAAATATTTGGATTTATAACATTTCAAATGCTTCAATGTAGCCTTTTTTGTCATTTTTTTCTCTACAGTTTTCATTTATTATTGATGTTTTCATTTGATCTGAAACTATTGGTAAAGGAATTAGGTGCATAGATGTGTATTAAGGTACATTGCATTCTTTTTTTTAGCGATTATATATATATAATTAATACAGATGCATATCTGTGTATATATATTTGTATATAATCTGTGTTTATATATCTAATAGATAGATAAATATACAGAGTGTCCTGGTTTTGGCTGGGTTAGTTAGTTTTCTTCCCAATAGCTGGTGCAGTGCTGTGTTTTGGATTTAGGAGGAGTGTAATGTTAATAAGACACTGATGTTTTTAGTCACTGCTAATTAGTGCTCAGGGACTCTTCTGCTTCTCGTACTGCCCCGCCAGTGAGAAGGAGGGAGGGACATGAGAAGTTGAGAGGGGACATGGCCAGGACAGCTGACCCTAACTGACCAAAGGGATATTCCAGACCATATGACATCATGCTCAGTGGATAAACTCGGGGGAAAGTTGGCCAGGGGCCAGTGCTTGGGAAGTGGCTGGGCAACAGTTGGTGGGTGGTGAGCAATTGCACTGTGCATCACTTGTTTTGTATGTTGTTGTCGTCATCATCATCATTTAATTTCCTGTCCTTTTAGACTGTCTCAACCCACAAATTTTACTTTTTTTTTGGATTCTCTTCCCATATCCCACTGGGGACAGGGAATGCGTGAACAGCTGTATGCTGTCCAACTGCCTGCCAGGTTAAACCATGACACCGAGCATGCAATTTACATATATATATGTATATATATAAATATTTTATTAAACATGCATACATCTATGTATCTATATTAAAAAATACTGGAATGGACTAAACAGTGTGATTTCATAACAGCTGTGATACCAGTTGGTTTATAAAGCTGATATTACTGCCTTGGTGGTGAAACTGCTCTCTGGATACTACTGGTTCATTTGAGCTACTGGTGGATAATGGGCCCTTTTAAAAAGCACTAAAATTGCTAATACCTTGCTGTGATTAGTAGCTAATCGCTTCTGTTGGTTTGAATTTAGCAAATGATGAATTTCATAGCCTCAGCAATGGGAAGGTTTTTAATGCTGGGGAGCTGGGCACTTGAGTTTTTGTTTGCTTTTCCTAGGTGTACTTGTCTCTACCAAGCAGCCAGTCCCTTACTGAAGGTCATTGCCTGATAGCCCCTCTACAGCACCATACTGCAGCCACTCTTTTGGATGAAGACATCTGGGAAGAAATCCAGGTCTGCTGAGAAACTGTCTCCTATTCTATGAGTTTTGTAAAATAATTTTGTTTTGGATAATAATATCCTTGTCGTAAGTATGTATTTTCATAATCTACAGTCTGGCAGCTCTATTCTGATTCCACTAAGGGGCAGAATGTTCTTGCATTCTGGATGAAAATTAGTGGTCAAATATTAACAGGAAAGAGAAGCAGGGTAAATGCTGAAGAAAATTTTCAATTTATAAGCACTAGAAAAAGTTTCCTGGAATGCTGCAGAACATGCATCCTTGGAGGTCTTTGAAACCATGTTAGAGGAATGTCTATTGGAAATGAAGTAGGTACAGCTGATCCCTTACAGAAAATAGAATAACTGGCTTCATAGGATTTTCTTGGGAGTGCCAAGGAAAAGAAAAGAATTGTCAGAGCAGGCAGATCACTTAAAATGAAATACAGATATGTTGTTTACATATCTTCAGTTTTTTAATCTGTGTTTTGGGTGGATATCAGTTAAAAGAGAACTATCTTACTCTTAAAAAATCAATGAGATCGCTGTTCGAATCCAATTTTCTACCTTTTTTGAAAAGAATTATTAAAATAAAGTGCCAAGTATGATGGATTGTGCTTTCCAACTCTCTTATGAAGACATTTTGAAGATTTTGAGTTCTGTTTTCTTTGGAGATGGAAAATCAAGGGAGGGTTGTAACGAACTTCTGCCTAAGAGATTGACTGTGTTTGTCAATCCCCACCCCCTGCCATCAGGATTATTACAAGGGGAAAACAATTTGCAACCTCTTATATTGAAATATTGGAGACTATATCAGACTAGAGAAGGGTTTCATTGTTGTAGTTGCTGAGATTTAAAACCAGCATAATTTATAAATTTGAAATAATTTAAATAATGTTGGTCTTCCCTCAAGTCTAGGGATGGATTCTCTGACTCTTCAAATTAGCTCCCCACATTGATTCTCATGGTTAATATTGTTTCTATACTGTGTTTCCTGGTAAATTATGCTCCCCTCCAACCAGGAAGGAAAAGGAATTCTTTTGTATATGACAGAAATGCCTAAGAAAGTTGGATAAGAAGCAAATAAGTGCAACAAGTCAGATCAGGAGGAACAAAAGAGGATGCAGAAAAGTGATAAATATGTTTATCCTAGATCTTCTGTTTTGCTATCTCGTAACTAAACAATTATAATTTTTCTAAATTGTATGAGAAGGAAAATAGGATAAGGAAAAGATAAGCAAATGCAGTCCCTGTATTCAACACTAGTCTTTTACTTGCTAGAAAAGGCAACTAGTTGCTAAAACCATTATCCTTTGATCCTATGAATATATTCAGAGACAGCTTAGATATTTCTTTGCAGCAAAGTATTTTGGAAAGTGATGGATACATGAATTTTTTTTTCCCAACTTCTATGTATTACAGTAGAAGGAATCTGAAAAGCTTTAGCAAGAGTATAAGCAGACAGTCAGTGACTAAACTAACTTTCTGATGCCAGAGACATATTTTTTTTACTGTTGAAGGGAAATAAATTCTCACACTTTAGGTATTCACAAGATGTTTTATGAAGTACATGTTTTAGCTAACTATTTTTGCTGGGGTTTTTTTTAGGATATATTGGAATAAAGCAAAAAGGATTCCTTTATACTGTATGCCCTCAAGCACTTGAATTTAACATATTATGTAGTTTAGACTGATGTGCTCACTTGCCAAAGTAAATATGCATGGAATATTTTTAATATGAAAGGATATAAATCTTTACACATTCTGTGTTGACTGAACTGTTGCATGTATTAATGTTGTGTGCATCCGAGCATAAGCCAAGCCTTCTTATTTGCCCTTATGGATGGTTTTCTCCTTTCCAGTCCTAATTATTCTTGATGCTTCAGCCTGCTCAGAATTTGGAGAAAAAGTGCAATGTATTTAAAACCAAGAAAATTCAGCTGGGGAAATGTTAGCTAACATCTGCTGGTATTTTAGGCTTTTTGGTGGATTTGTATTTCAGTTGATACTGCAGGGTAGCGGCTGTAAGTAATAGTCTTTCTCAGCCTTTGGTATCTCACCACATTGCTTGCTTCAGTGTGTGTCAGAAGTAGAGGTCTGGTGGCTGGAGTGACAAGGAGAAGACAAAAAGCTGTTAATTCAGAGTAGCTTGTCACTCTGTGCTGTAAAGTCCCGTATCAGTCATGGAACATTGGGCAGTGTCTTCTGCCTGTAATTCATCAGTTGTTTTAGGGAATGATGGTAGCATTTTCCTGTCACAGCATGGAGCAGCTCATTAGTGAGGAAAGATTCAGGGCATGAGGGCCTGCTTTGAAGAGCTTAAATGCCTAGTTTAGATATATATTTGGCCACGTTTCTTAGACTTTTAGTTTGATTCATACTGTGCAAGATGGCAAAAGGATGGAGAGCTCAATTTCCAATCCTACTGCATTGAAAACCTGGCAGTGATTTGTTTTCCCTCTATTTTATTTCAGTACTTGCTGATGTTGATGATGTGTATTTGTTTATGTTTGTTTGATTTATCAACTCTCCATTTACATTTAGATAAGGAATCTTAAACCTTTAGATGGGATTAGCCTTTCAATTTGTACTTCTGAGCATTGTTAATTGGAAAAAAATAATCAGTGCAAAAAGGACTACCTATAATTTATGTGAGTCATAGGGCTATGGTATCTTGGTCTCTGAGGTTCCTACAGTTTCAGTGGTTTCTTGGCTTACACTGTGGAAATGGTATAGAAGCATGTGTAATACAAAAATCTTCATTTTTAAAAAGCATTTTTTCAAGATCTTGAGAAACTTTCAGAAACATTCACCTTATCAGAAAGTTAGGTTTTTTGTGCACTTGAAAATGAGCTTGAATGACTCTCAGAAATCATCTCTTGTGCTTGATAATTTAGTTCAGCATCTGAACATTGTAAGCTATAGAATGATGCTCTTGCATATCTTGGATGGAAATGCCAACTGTCAATAGTCAGGGAGCAGCAAGAGCCAGCAGCTCTGCAGGAAAGCAAGTCAGTGGTGCAAGGTGATGGGCAAGGCAGGTGGGGGAGGTCATCTCACTGACGAGGCACAGTCTCCATGGGAACCAGGAGAGTTCCCATGATAGCAGACAGTGTCATCCATGGCCTAGTGACAGCCAGGCAGGTTTGCGGTGATGACTTAGGTTTGAGATGAAGTCAGGGCCAAGAACTGCCAGGTACCTGGCTGGGCACAGGCATCCCTGAAACAGCTCAGGCAAGGACCAAAAGTGACAGCCTGGACTTAATTGCAGCTCCTGAGTGACAGGAGGCCAGGTCCACACTTTTCAGGACTCTATCACCTCAGCTCTTTCTGCTGGATCTGATCCAGTCCACAACTGCAGCACATCAGAGCTGCCCACCTGCATGGGCAGCCAGAGCCCCAGCAGGTAGAAGAGGCTGCAGGGCCTCTTGGATGTGTGCAGGACCCTGACACTGGAGCTACCAGAATTGTTAACTGAAATACACTTTGAATAGGTGCAGCACCTAATCCCTCTGACAGGGAACTGCTAATTGTAGTTTGAGGCCACATGTCTGGAGTATTGCATTTGGTTCGCTTCCGTCCAGTGAAGATGGTGGCTTTATTTTTTGAGGCAATGTTAATATTTTACTTAAAGATCAGGTGTGCCTAGTGGAAATACTTTCCTTTTTAAAATTTTTTTTTTGTTAAACTGTATAATTGGAAGGAGTCGTAAAAGGGTAATTGTAACTTTAGTCAGTAAATTGTAACTGTAGTCAGGTCATTACCTTCCTAGAAATTGCAAGCTTGGGACCTACTGTTAAAGCCATGGTGTTTTATGGAGCACTACAGCTAAGAAGTTCAACGAAGTTTCAATTTCAGCTGTAAAAATATGTGATCTTTATTAAAACTAAGTGTTTAGTGTTAATTATATTGTGTATTTCACAACAGGTTTCTAGACTTCCTATGTTTTTATCATAGGAAATGTAGTTAATGTTAAATTAGTAAATAATACAGAATTTTCCTAGTATGATTGCTACTGTTTTCCATTATGTTGTTAGCTTATTACAAATACAATATGCTAGTGAATGATACATTGTATCTGAAAGATTTGAAAAGTCAGTTTAAATAACACTTTTTTTTTCTTTAAACAGATGTTCCGAAATGCATTGGTGAAAATGTTTGAAGCTAAAGACTTGGACTGTGTGTTCCTAGAAACAAACATGAGTATGAACAAGCGGTATCATATGGTATATGAATGCATTCCTCTTCCAAAAGAAGTAGGAGATATGGCTCCAATCTACTTTAAGGTACATGAAAATGTTTTTTTATGGAGTAATTTGAATGTATATATGATAATTCATCTATTTCTGGAAAACATTTTTGATATTCATGTGCTGTTTTTGAAAAGATGTATTCTTTGATCCTTCTTCTGGATCCATTCTTTGCTAATAGTCCTTGATCTTAAAATAAGCTCTGTGAGGTAATTCAGTTTTTCAAGTAGTCAGTGGAAGAGCTGTTTCTCGCTGAGCCTTTGTCCCAAGTCTGACTGTACTGACAAATTCTGGAGGAATTGTAGTGTTTTAAGGATTGCAATACTTCTCACTTAAGTCCTGTAATACAAACTTTAAACTCAATACTTTGTGCCTTGGAAAGCATTAAATGAGAAAATTATGTTAACTGTTTTAAGAAATACCAATGTAGATATTGTTTCATCCCTGTTTTATTTCAGTAAGCCCAAATTTTACATGTATCTTAGGCCTCTGATGAACATTCTACAGCATGATAGATATTTCTTCTGTAGCTTTTCTGGTCTCTTTCCCCTGACCGTGTAAGAAAAGGCTCATTGAGGCTTTTGCCTGGAATGGAGTCCTTTCAGCTTTCAGCAACTGACTCATGATTTGCCTTTTATAAGTAAATTATTTTATTTGATTTTTGAAATACTGTTTATGTTTTCTGGAAATAATGTGATTGGGTTTTGATGAAGTGGAGCAGCAGTATGGTGACAGCAGTACAGTAACTTTTAACACATTTGAAACCTTCCACCTGTTAGAGCTGACTGCTGCGCTTCAGGTGCTGGTAAAACTTGTGTTTTCTTTGAATACTCAAGGAAAGAGAAAGAACAAGATTTAATGCAATGTCATTTATTTCAGAAGTATCTACCATTAAAATGCACAGCAAATGAAATTTAAAAGGTACCTACCCTACACTATACCCAATTCCATACTGTGGGGAGCACAGAGTCAGCTTTGGGTTTTTATGGGCAATCATCCTTCTAAGCTGGATTCTTCTTTTAGAGTTTAAAAGAGAAAAAAGGCTAATATAGTGTAATGAATTCGTAAGAGGTTTTGTATGGGTTGAGAAAAAAGAGAATATAATCTTTTATTTGAAACTTGTGTCAAGCAAAACTTAAAAAAAAAAGAAACAAAGGAACTGAATTGTGTGGGTCTGAAGATACTATATGTTGTCTTTATAGAGTAGCTTGTGGAAATGAGAAGGGTTACCAAAAATAAAGTTATTTTGTTAAGAAGTAATTGTTACTTGCAGTACAATGTACTTCACTACAATTAGTTCTTTATTGGCTGTATGAAGGACTGTTTTCACATTTAGATAAAATCATTTTGCAGAAAGCTATAATGGAGTCTGATGAAGAGTGGTCCATGAACAAGAAGTTAATTGATCTTTCTTCAAAAGATATTCGGAAATCTGTAAGTAATCAAGTGTTTCAAATCCTGAATTTGTCATCAAATTGTTCTTTTGTTCATTATTAACTGTTTCAAAGAGAGAAGAAAGGGAACAGAATTAGATTAGTGCATCAGAAGGTGGTATAGGTATGAGGACAATTATCAGTCTGAACTCCTAAATAACATTAGGGAAAAGATTCCCATTTATTTCAACAATTGGTAGACTAAGCTTCCAGCATTAGTTGAGAACAAAGCTGACACTTTGAGGACATGTACTGGCATAATTTTCTTGATTAACTTTAAGAAGTAAGGTAGATCAAAGATTTGCAAATTACTTTCCTGGAACAACTATGATGTGTCTTTTTCATTAACCTAGCATAGCTGTTTGTGTTGCTAAGTTTATGAAGTGAAAATATAAATAGCATTATGAATCTTTCTTTTGTAAAACAAGGGAACAGTACCCTCTCTGTCTCCTGGATACTGAGATGAAACATCTTTATATACATAAATCTTAAAGGAATAATGCTGGATCTGTTAGGTTCAAAGATTGTTCTGTCTTTTTAATATTGAGGTGGAACGTGTGTTATATAGGCTCTACCCCGAGTAGTTTACTACTGCATAGTAATAATACTTAGTTTCTGAAAGTGGCTTTTAGTAAACGTAGCACCTTTGTACTTAAAAAAAATCCTCGTTTTTGAGAAAGAGATGAGTTTTAATAATGAGACGTGAAGCCTGATATGACAAAGAAGGAGATTAAATGCAGAAAAGTAAGGTATTCGAATAATTTGCAGCAAGGGTTTAGTGAAGACTTTAAACTTAAGGTGGATATAAACACAAACCAAAAAAAGCTTATTTGGAGTATCTTCTACTCATTGTTTCAGAACAGGAAAGCAAACATCTGTCACAAATAAGTGCCATATCATTTTTTTGTCATGTTGTAAGGCATTAGGACACGCAATTTCTTCAAGAGTCTTTCTAGCCATACATTTTTCTGACCATTATATATTTATTTGAAGGTAGGCCAGTTTTCAGCTTAAGTCAGGACAGTTCTTTAAATTAATACAGTGTATCTGAACATAAGTGGTTACACAGTTGTGTGATTTTAACATTATTGTAGGGTAAAAGAAATGTCTGTAGGCTTCAGGAAGATCGTAGAGTGTAGCTTAGAGACTGAGCTGAAGTTTGGGAACTTGGAGAATTGTACTGGGAGATGGTGGTGCCTGGAAGGAAGGTCAGACATGGCTGAGACATCACCTAGTGGGTTGATTGTGTGAAGGAGTTGTGAGAAATAAGACAAAGCTGACCTTTTCTTTAAGGTGTCACCTGCCAACCCATTTTTCCTTATTTAATGATTTTTTTAAAGTCCATTTAAAATGTTAAATGTTTCTTGCTATGCTACATGGCTGCTGTATTCTTGCTATGCTACATGCTGTATTAAATCTTAATTATTTTTAGAGTCACTATTTCAAGCAATATATGGAACATGCCTCCTGAAAGTTGTATGGTTATTTGGACTGTAGCAGAGGAAATGCTTATGAATTGGAGGCTTTGCAAATCTTATCAGTAAAGAAACATCCTCAACAATTAAAGAGTGAGAAATAACTTGTTGCAGTGAAACAGCAGAAATTACTTGCAGTACTGTAGCAATAAATGGATCCATTTCTGCCAGACTGAAGGGTCTTTTTTGTGGCAGGATATCCAGCATCTCCCCTGCAGGCTGACAGAATTACTAAGTTGTCTGATTTGTCAAGTTACGGATAATATCCTTCCATTCACATAGAGGGGGTTTCTGGTAATCTATTGTCCATAGAGGTGTTTCCCCTTCCCCCTGAGTGTTAGTGTTTTCACTGGGTAAATATTTCCTATTACTAGTCAACATCTTACCTTTAATAAACGCAATTTGCTAGTGGTTGTCTTAAAATTTCTGCTAAGCCCATGTAATTCAGAGAGGTGGAGTCAGGGAGGCATTTGCTCTGTGTGCACACTGCTGCCTGGTGTCCCCATTTCTTACCTGCTATTCCAGCTGTGGCCTCTGGAGGTTCTGCCTCCAGTCATCCTCTCTTCAGTGTCTTTTTGGCCAGTTGCTGTATGTTGTTCTTTTCCCTTACCTGTTTGCTTTACTGTTTCTCTGTTGCAATTTTATCCTACATGTAGCTGGTTGAGAGGTGGTTTAAAATAAAACATCATATTATCAACTGCAAAACCATGTTCAAATTCATTCTCTTTCGGGGAGGTTGACTAAATGCCAACAGTTTGTTAAACATCTGAAAATATGGTTTTGCATGTGTAGGTTCCTAAAGGATTGCCATACTTTTCTGTGGACTTTGGCCTTCAAGGAGGATTTGCTCATGTGATTGAAGATCAACACAATTTCCCTCATTACTTTGGAAAGGTATTGTTATGTGAAAGATTAATTTACCAGTTATACTCTGCTTTGGAAAATTTAAGTAATTAAAACAGATGCTGCCAGAACAGTTACTTTGATGTACCCTATCTCAGTTTATTATCTGTCTTTTCTTGATGAGTCATTGCAACTTGGCTTGTTGAATAAAGGAGTAGTTGATTTTTTCGCTAGCTGATACTGAGATTGTGATTCTAAATTTGTCTTTCTTTTCATTTGATCGGAACTGTAGATATTTGACATTATAGGTATATAATCTTATAGATGGAAGATACTTGCATCTACTTAAGAATTTTCATGGCCATAGCATTGACAAATAGGTGCACTGACACCTGGTTGTATAAATTAGTGTGCATACACATACAGACTCACAGACAACTCCTACTAAAATCCTTGTGTGGTTAAATTGCTCCTCGTGGTACATATAGTGTACAATGTATAGTATATACAGGGAGAGCTGTAATAAATTCTTCCTTTCTTTATTATGTCACAGCAAACTTTTTTGAAAGAGTCAGTGTTGCAAAAACATGAAGAGTGACTGGGGAGAAATATAACACCAGGAACAGCAAAGTGGGCAGCTTTCTTTCTCTGAACTTAACCTTAATCACAAATTCACTAATGCATTAACGGTCTTGCAGTGGCAGGATATTTAACAGTACATTGATGTGCTGTGCTTACAAGAATTTTGCTGACACAACCATCTGACAGCTGCAGTTCTATGCTTAAATTGGTATATTTTTCAGAATTTCAAGTTTTAATTAGCACTTGAAGAAAATAAACAATCTCATAATTTGAAAATACATATTTCTTTATTCTGTGATGAGATAGGGTTAAGTAATATGGTAATTCTGCATTTATCATTATCTATCTTACTTCTACTTGCAAAGGAAATTATTGGTGGCATGCTGGACTTGGAACCGCGGCTCTGGAGAAAAGGAATCAGACAGAACTTTGAGGAACAGCGGAAAAAGGTGTTGCAGTTTGCACAGTGGTGGAAACCATATGACTTCACCAAAAAGAAAGAATGAGAACAACCTGGAGTCAAGGACTATATAAGCCATAAATTACACTAAAGGATACTTCAGATGTTAACAATAACACCAATGTGTTATGTGTTACTAAGATATTTTAAAATACAGGACATTGTTTAATTGCTGATGATCTGTTTCTGTTTTGGACACTGGATCACATGTACGTGCAAGCCTGAAAAACCAGATTTGTACTGGGAGTTTAGTTTTTCCTTTTTCAGCTGGGCCAAAAGGATAATATCCATGTGGCCATTTGAGTTCTTAAAAATGTAACTTTTTCTTTTGGAGTTTTTATAATCTTTGAGACAACTGATATTTTTTTATATTGTATTTAGCCAGTGCTTAATTATCATGGTGAACTTTTGTAGAAAACGGTGTACATTTTAAGAACATTTTGGTTAATACAAATAAATTGCTGCAGAAGGAAATTGTACAGAAAATAGTTTTCTGATTTTGTGTCCTTTAAGTTGAGGTCATTGCAGTAACACAAACATTCATGAAAGATGTGATTGATAAATCTGCTGTTGCCCCGCTGCACAAGAATGAATGCAATTTTTTGTACTTTCTTGCAATATGAAGTAGTGTTTTTCAAGCACAAAGGATAATGAGACAGTCCATAGATGGTGGCAAATGACAGCTTTAATAGTAACAGTTACTTTTGATAACAGTAAAAGAAGAATCTCTAGTGAAAACGCTCTCTGATGGCCAGCAATGAAGAAAATCATTACAGGGATCTCCCCAGGTGATTGTTCTCCCCTGGGCATCCCCTGCAGTGCCACAGGTGGTTTGCCATAATACTTTGCCCTAATAGTTTTCATCAAGACCAGCTCAAAATCCCTGCTTGTTTTTCCTGCTTCTGATGCCGTTAGAGCTGCTTGAAGCATGCTCTGACCACAGGCAAGACTTGCATGTTAATGGATTGTTAAGCGTGAATGTCACTAGGAAATGCCTGCATGCTATTTCAGTGACCACTTTCCACCATTTTATTTGCTAGATTTTGTTTTTTCTTTTGTGTAAAAGTTATGAAATGAGGGTAGGGAAGTGTGAGGTGGGGAAAGGATGATTCTTGCAGCAGTGTCCACCACTTCCTGTGGAAACCTGGACATAGCAGGCTTGGGCTTTGCAGGTGCAGAGCTGGGAGAACAAGGAGAACAGGAGACAAGGACAGAAGGACGTGGATAGAAACATTGCAGCAGCACCAGGGAAAGGGTGCAGACTTGTGCACAGAAGGCTGCTGTGCTACAGGGAAAGGCTGCAAACAGTGGAAGGTGGAAGACCCTTGGCATAGGAGAGGTTAAGGCTTTGTGTAAGTGTCTCAACATGCTTCCTGTTCTTTTCCTGCTGAACTATTGCTCTGTACAGCTCTGATAACTATTGTGAACTGCTCAGATTAAGAAATGGATCGCTAAACATTACAGGGTTGAATAAGTGTTCATTTCTAGTCCCTTAGTGGTCTTCTGCAGCTTTGCTGAAGAGCTGATGCTTTCCCTGTTCCTACCCCATTGCCACATTTTGGCAAACAAGTCTGGTAGAGATAGAAATCTGCTGTGTTGTGAATTATTTTCTGTATGATCTTTGTCAATTGGTGTCACTGCAAGAGAAATAACTTAAAAGTAAGCTTTGATGATAATTGTAGTGATTTAATGTCTGATTTATACTGTGTTCACCAGCAAGCCATGGATAAAAGGGACAGTTCTACTGTTCTCCAGTAAGTTTTGATCTTTCTTAGGCTACTGGGAAGATTACTTAGCAAATAGGATGTGAAATAGTAGCTGCTAGTAGTTGCTTAGAATGTAGTAATGCTGAACCAAGTTTAGCTAAAGTGCAGTCTTTGATGGTGTAAAGCATGACTAAAAATCGTTTTCTCTGAAAGCATATGTAGCCTCCAGTCTCATCTGCCCCCTGGGATGGTAGCTGGAAGCAGAAGAAGTGACCGTCTTTTAAGACCATGGAAAAGTCTTTATGCAATGCTGCGCTGGAAATGCAATTCTTCTGACATCACCTCTCTCAGAATTTGTGTTCCTCAAGAGAAGTGCTGTGTTTCCCAAAGGATATGCAACTTGTATGTAGAAAAGTCCTCTGACTCATGGTCTGTGCATATTTTATTATTCTGGTTTCAGCAAAACCACTGGTATTCTTTGGAAAGGACTCTGAAATATGGGATAAGGGTAACTTAAGCTGGTGATACAGGAAAATGTTTCTTACCCTATTAGAAGTTTTCAGAACGAGAGACTTGTGTTTACCACATACACTGAGAATAGTTTGTTCTTGTAATTGGTCACAGATCAGACATGCATATTGTCAGGTTAAGCTGTTCCTCTTCATAAGTATCTCTAAATATTCATGAGGCCGTGACAGTCAACACAGCTTGTTAGGGCACTTGTGGAAAGCATGGTATGCTTAGACTTCAGTCCTTACTCTTATAAATATTAAAATGTTTTAAATAGACCTCTCTCATCTGGAAGAATACCCAATAACTAAGTTCTTTGGCACTAAGAGGTAGAAAATATAAATTCAGGTGTCTTTAGGGAAAACAGGGATTGGAAGCTTGATTTCTTATGTTGTTATAAATGTGCTTCTATGTACTCTTTTGTGTGACCAGGGAGGAAAAGGATCTTCTTTCTTCAAGTGAATCTACCTGTGTGGATTATGTCCATGTCCTGCCCTGTGTTACAGGAAGATTGTGTAATATGTGCTGCTACTCTTCTGAAAGGAAAACAACGTGTTAAAATTAATAGTAATTCTTATGGCAGTCCACCAATCTCTTGAAATCTAATGAAAGAAGAGAAATGTTGATGGTTCCCTTGAGAGTGCTTTCTTTGGTTGAAATTTCTTCAGCATTTCCCGTTTTCTGCATTTGTCATTTTATCATTAAAGTATGTTTTTCTGGTTCTGACTGGACTATGGATGAAAAGTCATGAAAACATAGGCCGCTATATTCTTGCTTTAACTGTAGCTGGTTTGTAAACAAGATCCTTAATATCCTAGGTAAACTAGAACTAGATACTAGAGTACAAAACATGTTTACCTACATGTTTACCCTCCCTGGCTCTTGGGTGTTACCCAGGCACTGTACATAGAGGCACGTCTCGCACACTGGTTGCGTTAGAGAAAGCAGAGTCTGAGCTCTTACGTGTGGGTCGTTGTGAAAAGTTCATTCCTCAGTGCTCAAGCTGCATGTGCCTTTGTACATGTGGTCTGAGGGCAGCAGGCAGCCTGAAATTGCTCTGACGAGCTGACATTAAGTTCTGTATTAGAACTGAAAATCCATCAATTCAATATTTTAAAATTTCTAGCTTTTGTAAAGCAAGTACACTACAGCATACATGCAGTAAAAACAAATTTTGCAAAAACCCACAAGCACAATTAACATTTTAGAATAAAGTTGAAGGTATTCTTCATGGACCACTGTCTTTTAGGTAATATTTTTATTCAAGATTTTCTGGTTTGTGATCTCTGGCCATTGATGCACAACTATTGGTCACCTGCCAGTCTGGAATGAGAGATAGATACAGTTTGCTTTTGAGACCAGACAAGATGACTTTTCCAAGTCTCTCAGCTCTTTCTGCTGTGATTTAAGATCTTATTTGGTTCTGATATTTTATGTGAAAATGTTTTGGAAAAGCACTGTAACACAAGATATGAGCAGCTAACAGCTGATAAATATTTAATGGGGCATAAATACAGTTGCCACTGTACAGCTTCCCCTTGGCTGTTGTCACAGGTTACAGGCCTTTGTTTGGGATTGCAAAGTGATCTTTTATGTCTCTAGATGGTTTTTATAGCCAGTTTCAGGTGTGTGCTTTGCAGTTGTTTGAAAGCATTACAGCTCTTCCAGCTCTTCCAATATTCTCCCTTTTAGTGTAGAACAACTCTTTGAATGTCTGACCACAGTTGAGGAGGCCTGAGAACTTGCCAGTGAGGTGGAAGACAATGACTAACAGTCATAATGGCTTTATGGATGATGGCATCTCCAACTGGAACTGGGTATGTAGGCTTTTAGTTTAGAGTTAACATGGGCAAATTGAATTGGAAATGGTGACCTCATGATCTTTCAGTCCCTCTCTCTTCTTTCCTGGCTGCTGTTGCAGGACTTAGATTTTCATTATCTTATCCAAGCTGTTCTTTCATTAGGTAACTCATCTTAGCAATACTTGCTAAGACTTAGCAAGTACTTTCTAGGAATGGCTGGTTCAGCCTTTTAGCCGCTAAGACTGACCACTGTTGGGTCTTTGCCTGAATCACCCTTTCCATGGCTGACAGTGAGGTTTTGCTAATGTTACGTAGTGGAAAAGGTGCAAAGCCTGGCGTGGCTACTGTTTGTTATATACCAGCACTGCGGGTCTCTGTGTAACGGTGTGTGTTAGGATGTGTACTGGTTACATTTAGGGAACAAGTGCTGAGACTTCATGGGATTTCACTAGAGTTACACAAGGCTTTACACCATTAAACATGTCAGAGAATGTCCCTCATCATGAGGAGAAGGTAGTTTTAAGTACGCAAAAGGAATTACAACTTTACTTGTTCAGGTACTTAATCTGCTAATACTGGATTTATAAAATGTATTAAGTAAGCCTTTAGCCTTTCCTAAGTGGTTTGTGGCATCCATAGAATCAGAGGAGGAGGACAGGGGATAATTGTATCTAGCTGATTCAAAGAGAAATTCAGGTACATTTGTGACACTGGCATTCCTAGGTCTGTTTTTCATCATGAACCATTTGGCTTCTTATCTTTAATTTAATTTAATTCATGATTTGTCCATGATTCAAGTTCAGTATTTATTGTCTTGTCTGTTACGAATGTGTGAAACATTATTTCATTCTTTGGAGGCTGCTTTTGCATATCTGAGGACTGCAGTTAGGCTGTCTCCAAATTATCATCTTCAGATTAAACTATGCATTTTCTTTCAATGTTTTCCTGTAGGTTGTTTTTTTCTATTCTTCTTCTCATTCTTTTGTGCTCTAGAGTCTCTCTGGTTCATTAAGATGGGATGTGATGGAAGTCTCGTGAGTGGATATGATATCTCAGAGAAGTGTTATCATTGTGTCTGATATGAGGGGGTTGAATATCCTCCTATTCACAGACACACACAGCCCCAGTGCAGTTTACCTATTTCAGGGGACTATGACATAGGGAAGCCCATGACTCCCTGCAACCTTCAGATCCTCTCCTGCTCTCAAGTCAACAGTTTGCTATTACAGCAAATTATACCTAAGTCTGTGTTCTTGCTCTTATAGTTATTGGCTTCATTTCCTTTTTATAGACCTTTTTTATTTTCATTTTGATGAGATAATTTTGAATTCTACTTCTGCTTTTAAATCATTTTTTTACGCCCTCTTGAGTCATCTGCAAAATTAAGCAGCAATGCAGTATTGCAGCAACTAGCAATTGATGCCACATCCATGTTCACCCTGCAATATTTGTGTGCACTGGCTAAACTGTTTCCATGCTATCACTTGGCCTGTTGCTGATGGACTTGCTGCAACTTCTGATTCCATTATTCTTGCTACAGGTGTGGCTGCTGTGGGCATCTCAAGTACCAAATGCAATAGAAAGAGTTGTTTTAGTAGAGTCAGAAACATCTGTGAAAGTTGAGATAGAAATGAACTCCAGGATTATATTCTATTTTTCCATAGGAAAAAAATGGGCTGAAAATCAGACATTGCTGTGATACCATTCCCATTCAGGTCATCTGCTTGGCTGTGCCCCTTCCCAATGAGGGGGCAGAGGGAGAAACAGGAGAGGCCTTCATGTTGTAAAAACACTGCTCAGCAATATGTGAAACTTTAGTGTCCTATCAGGATTGTTTTGGTCACAGGTCTAATTCACAGCACCATGAAAGCTTTGCCCTTTGCTATTGGCAGATAGTGACAGGGCCACCACCCAGCAGGAAGGAGTTTTGAGAGGCTTGGTTGTAATTATGTGCCTGAGTTCTTGCAGTGATTTACAGTCAGGCTAGTTGAATTTAAAAGTATATACTACTGGCCAATCCTGAAAACTCTCAGGAAAATTTTATCTGTAATGAAAATAGATTCAGGATTTTAAAAGCCCTAAACAATTTGATAGGCTTTAGAAGGCAGAGTGGACAGAGAATTTGGCTATTACCTCTTTTTACAAACAGCACATGGCTTCTCAAGAGGTTCCTGTTCACCAGCTCCCCACTTTTATCAAAGTGTAGTCTTCTGTGGAAAGCTCTTGGATTATTTTCTCTTTAGAGAAAAAATACTTTGGCCAGTATTAGAACAGAAACAGATTATATGAAATTCATCTCGCATCTATGTGAGTAGTTCTTGTCTCTGTATATAGCTGTCTGCAAGACTGTGGATAAATAGCATTTTATATTGCCTGTCAAATACAAAACCTTTTGAAAACTTTGTTTTAAACTGGAAAAAAAAGAATAACATTGTCCAAGGAAATCTTAATCCTTAGGACCTTGATCTTCACAGCTTCTTGCAAACATGAACTTTGTTTGTCTGAAGGTTTTGACAAACACAGCTCCCTCTGACAGCTGCGAATCTGCTGTCTCTTTGGACCAAGTGAATTTGCCCCAAGCATTTGCACATCCCCTGCCCCAACCGAGTGCCTGGGATTTGGGTTGCTTAGAGCACCTAGAAAGTCCTCTCAGATCCCAGCTCCTTGTGCACCCCTGGGATCCCATCCGCTTCAGTTGAACACATCATCCTTGGAGTGCTCTTTGTCCATGAACACAGTTTAAAATGATTTATGACTGCAGAGTCTTTTATTTTTAGCTTCTGTGCAAAGCTTCCAAATCAAATCTTGATGGGAACAACTGTCTGTGATGATTTTGTTGTCTTCATTTCCACTAATGAAAAACAAGTAGAGTCTTGCAGTTAAACAGTGTGGTTGCCTTCCTTAGTGTATTTTTTACACAAATCAAACAGGAATACAAGTAGATGAGAACAGTAATATAATTCTGGGGTATTAAATAATTAACTTAAAAAAGGTCAGTGAGTCCCTGCCTAACAAAACAGCAATGCTACAAAGCTTGGATTGGTTTTTAATGGTGGGAAGTGAGGACATGCAAGAGGGTTGTAAGGACTCACAAGAGGTTGTGAGCTGGGTGGTGCAGTTGGCAGAACAGAAGGACAGGATGCCATCCTGGGGGGCTGGATAAGCTTGAGAAGTGGGCCCATGAGAACCTCATGAGGTTCAACAAGTCTTAAGTGCTACTCCTGGGTCAGGACAATCCCAGACATGAGAACAAACTGGAAGAAGAAGTCACGGAGAGCAGCCCTGCCAAGAAGGATGTGGTGGTGCTGGTGGATGAGAAACTGGATGTGACTCGTCATTGTGTGCTCACATCCCAGAAAGCCAGTTGTATCCTGGGATGTGTCAAAAGCAGCATGGCCAGCAGGGCAAGGGATGTCATTCTGCCCCTCTGCTCTACTCTGGTGTTTATCATCATGTGATTCCTCAGTTCTGATGCTACCAGTCGGTCCTGTGGTGTTTCACATTATTTGGGCAATAGAATTGTGATGTTTCATTTTCTTAAATTACCCTATATGCATTACTTGGGTTATGCAGACATCTTTGTGCAACTTCTGGTTGATGTGTTTGAGCTTCACAGAAGATTTCTGGCTATGCAGTTTTCATTGCATGTTTTTGTTTTTTGTTTTGCTGGGGTTTTTCTTCCCCTGTAACACACTGACTGCACTACGTGTTTGAGGGTGCCAACAAGCGTGCTTCTCCTGCAGGGTATTGTGCTTAGTTAGCTCCTCTGTATGTGACTGACTCTTAGTTAAGGAGACTGGCACTGCCTGATCCTGGGGAGCTCTTGGAGACCTGTGCTGCTCCCTTTCCTAATAGCAGGGGTCTTGGAGAGAGGGTCTGTTTATTGGAGATGGGCTTCATGGTTATTGATCATCTCCCTCTCCTGAAAGGAGTCTGTTGTGCAAGGGGACATGTTTTGGGGAGTCATCTAAAAACTGTCGCTCTCACCTTCTCAGGAGCTGTGTTTCACATCTGGATCAGCTTATTAAGGATATTTACTAATGAAGCCCCAGTAAGCTGACACAGCAGCCAATTATTTTTTGCACTGAGTTCCCACTTGTTTAATGACTGACAGCAGGACCTTTTAAAACTGCAGGCCTGACAACTTTGTGTTAAATCTGTTATTTCAGTTTAGTCTTTAACAGCATGTCTAAACCCCAACCTGAATCCCCAAATATAATCACATTACAGACCAATTATTCTGCTCGCTGAGTCACTTTGTCAGTCTGACAGCATGCCTAGCAGAAAATTTCAATTCCTTTCAATTCTTTGATTAAAGAAATGAATTAATTCTGAGTTTTATTTTGTTTGGAGATATGGAAGTCTGACTCGCCCACTGATTCATAGTCGCCATTTGAAGCTGGAGAGTTCTCTTTTGTGGTAAATGTAGTGAGTAGTCACAATTCTGAGCAAAACCCTTGTTTTTGCCATGCTGTGATGCACATCCCTGTATTTGAAGGCCTACTCCCAGCTTTTTGCTTGTATTGGCCAGAGGTTAAGCGTATCTCACTCAGCCATGAATGCAGCAGCCATGAATGGCCAATGCAACAAGTAGTCATGAAGAGGGATTTGATCTGTACAAAAGATGTCTTCCTGATGGATTATTATTTAAAACAAATATACAAAGAATATAAAGATGTGTAGAGAGAGTTTGGGGCTGGGAAAGAACCTTTTCGACTTGAACAAGCGGGGCTTGAAGTTGGAAGCGAGCAAATATTCATAGTGTTTGACCTTCAGAATGTTTGGTTGGCTTAGAAAAGTTGGGTATCTGCAGCCTGCAGTGAAGACTGAGAACTGGTAACAAAATCATACTATCATAGGTCTCTGATATATTCTTCTACTCTTTATAATGGGAAAGGAATAGTATTAGTATTGGCATTTTGAAACTGTTTCTCAAATACCACAAATACATTATGATTCAGGATTTACAAATATTGTATTGCCATCAGCATGCTGCAGACCATATCAGCTGTTGTCCTGGCTGTTGCCCAGTCACACAATTAGGCCATGCATGTTAATAAGGAGATAAAAAAAAAACCCACTCAGAGCAGAGGAAAGTTCATACTTTTCATTCCCATTCTGCTAATGAGGAATGACCTACGGGAAGATTAGAGCTGGGATGGGGTTCCATCTAGCAGTGTGCAGTCCCTGCTGGGCAGACGTGGTCAGCACAGGGCAATGTTTGATGGGAGGGATCATAATCCACTCAAAATTAGGGAAAGGAAAATTATTAGAGAGCTATATAAGGGCATAACAGGAATGTGTAGGGGTAAAATCAGAAGGGCTGAATTGTGAAGTGGATCTAGTGACTTTTAGGCTCATGGAAGACAAGGAGAGAAGTTTAACATCTACGGTAAGAGGAAGGCAATGATACCACAGTGTCATTGCTGAGTTAGGAAGGCTCTCAAATAACTGATGGTGCAAAAGAGATATGAAGTAATTTTTGCTTTTAACTTCATAAAAAGAATAATTTTGACCAGATTCTAAACACAATTAGTTTTCAAAGGGGAAAATAGTTGTCAGCAGTAAGGAAAGGAGAGGCAGAACAAAATATTCAGTAACTTACATGCATGTCACTCTCTAAAAAATCAGCAAGAAACTATCTGGATGCTGTAGAATATTTGGGGGAGATGTGAAAATACCATTAATAAATATTTACAGATACATTGAAATATTGTGTGTATAAAATTGCCTAGACCTATATCCCGTAGCTTTGTTCCTGTTCTCAAGGACTTTTTTGGGGGAAAAAAAAGAAGCAAGCAAACTTTCAAAGAGAATACATTTTTTTGTGTTCTCTTCATGAGAATCTTCACACTTCCTTAAAAAGTTACCTTTCCATCTAAGCAAAGCTTTCAGTATTTCTACTTTGAGTTTTCTGTCATTATGCAGTCTAAATAAAATTCATCTTTGAAAAATTTCTTTCAGATAGAGCTTTACTGCCAAGAAAGAGAGTATAATTTTCACTTTCCTCTTGGGAATTTGTGCAGCAGAAAGGTTGTT
Source organism: Gymnorhina tibicen (assembly GCA_013399875.1). Taxonomy (NCBI): domain Eukaryota; kingdom Metazoa; phylum Chordata; class Aves; order Passeriformes; family Artamidae; genus Gymnorhina; species Gymnorhina tibicen. Next base: position 1,010,956 of record VXAZ01001519.1, on the reverse strand, counting down.
TTGAAGTGCACAAAACCTGCTCTTTGTGCTGGGTAATTTTGCACCCTCCAGTGGCCATGAAGCTTCTTTTTTAGTCCCAAATTCCCTGAAGTAGATAGAACACATTGCTGCAGGAAGCAAAATGTTCAGATTCTGAAAGCCGTCTGTGTGATTTCTTCCTATAATCGAGTAATCCAAGGAAAATCCAAGCTGTTTCCAAAAGGATATATTCCAATAACTCTGTGCTTTCATGAAAATGTTCTTCTTCTTTCCACTGCAGCCTACCACTGCTGGGAAAAAAAAAGGTAAATCTCACCTGTGACAGTCTGTTTATGTTTAATAACTGCCATAGGCAGGCAGGAGTCCTGCAGCATTTTCTTGTGACCTTTGGCAAGTCTTGCAGTATCACAGAAAAATGGCCCTTAGGAATTAAAAATAATGAACTGTAATTCTATGTCTGCATCTCCGAGCAACTCTTCCTTCTGCTGGGACAAGCCCTCTCAAGAGGAGAAGGTGTTGACACCGTTTATGTATTCTTTCCAAGGCAGGCATCAGCAAGAGGTAGTGAAGTTCTGAGTACCTCAGTGATTGCCTTTGTTTGTTCCCAACTAAATCACAGACCTTCTTGATACTTTGTCCATGTGTGGAGAGAAATACCTTTCAAATGTCCATCAGTATCCTCTGGAAGAGAACCTGATACACGACTGTGGAAATGTAGATGGATTCCAAGCAAGACCCCTTAGCTCTCTTGAATTCAGTTTTTACATTGAGCAATTTACCTTTTGTCCTCGGAGAAGCCACCAAAGGTGGTGTTACCCGTGCTGGTAAGTCATCCTCAGCCTTCAGTTCTCTGGTAACGTGTTAGAATTTGCTTGGAATTTAATTCTGTGGTTTCACTAAGAAATGTTTCAGAAAGTGTAGGTTTTTTGCTACTCAGTGGTGAGATGCAAGGAGTAGAATACATCTCACCTTAAGTTTGGGTGGGTGATTTACCACCATTAAAGGGAAGATGTCTAAGCTCCTGTTTCAGTCAGTGTAGTGAGCAGAGTCCGTAGTGATTCAGTCTACTCAGTGTGGGTGGTGTTCTTGGGATGAGTCAGTGGACTCCAAGCCATGTCCTTTCCTGCCTGGCTCTCCATGGGCTGTAATGGGAACTCAGACACCTGCCTCACAGGCAGACATCTGCATTGTAGGAACTCACATCCAGGAAGGCTGGATTGTAGCCTGTAGTTTTATGTAGAAAATTATTGTCATTATTTTTTACTCCTATATAGGAGTTATATCCTTTAGAATATAATTTTTCTCCTGTGAGTCTTGCAGCAGCCATCAGAACACTATTGCATTTTCTTGCTCTAAGATATTAGCCAAACTCTGTCTTATTGAAGGTGGGAAAGTTTAATATGTTTCACAAATTGAATGTTAAATGTTTGTTGATGTATTTTAAGATTCTAATAAGGGATGGGGAATGCAGGGAGAACTGAGCACTCCTCTGTCTAGAGCCACAGGATCTTAACTGAGGCCTGCCCCCCAAAAATGAGGTTAAGTTTTCCTATAAACCAGTAGTTATATTTCAGAAGTCAAAGGAATTGGACAACATCTGAGAGGACTTGAAGAAGAAAAACAGTTTTCTAAGAACCCAGGGACCTACACTCTTCTAACCCATACCTTGGAACTGGGAGAAAAGCAAGAAAATGTCTGATGGTTGATATATATGGGTAAGAAAAAAAACAAACAAAAAGGATTTTGAAAATTCCTCGAGACTGTTTTTTGTTTGAGCGGCCAACAGAGAAAGCAATAGATATGATATATGTGGAATTTTCATGATTCTCTAACTCAAGTGTGATACTTCCATAAGTAACCTATGAGAATCATGAAACCCTGGAAATGTTGGTACATTCCACCATTCAATTCACATCTTTGGTCTCGTGTAGCAGTGGGATCCAGATGATCCTTATGATGCTATTAAATGTCATGTGGTTGTTAGGTTTAGGATATATGTTTTCTAAAGCTTTAGCACAATCCTGAAAATGTGAAGAACAGCAAAGAGGTAATTTTGGCAGAATGGGAATTACTTTGAGCTTGTATTTAAATCCACAGTCAAGGTAAAGGACCTCTGAAAAACATTTTGCTCAATATGAGATGAGGCTTTGTAGCAACACATGATGCTTCTGGGGTGTAGTTTTGCTGCCTTTCACATAAAAACAATATGGTAAAATAGCAGAGGTGATAGAAAATAATGAAGGATGTAGATTGGACAGAAGCAGTCACATCCATTTTCTCCTTGTCCCCCTGCCCTTAATGAAAAGAACATGATTTTTTTCCTTTCCCCAATTAGGTCAAATTTAAACATGTCAGTTGTGTTCTGCTGAGTTCCAGTTCTCTAGTTCTTCTTGCACAAATGGTGGTATGCATTCCCCTAGGTCACATCAGTAGCCTCTCCCTCTGACTGGATAAGCCCCTGTGTTTAATTTAGGCTGACTTTTATGAACCATTTTATTTAATCATTTCAGGTGCTTGGGTTTTTTTTGCTTTCCCTGGTACAGGCCCTTGAACAGGTGAGATCTCTTGCTTCACACCATTGTGGATAATATGACACTTTCAGTCAAGTCATCAGAAATGCCAGGGGCACAATAGCTCTGGTCTCTGCACTCATGCTGAGCACAGCAAAGAAGAGGAGTTGCTGGCGTGGAGCTCCGGACTCTTATGCTGACAGTGAACCTGTTATTTCAGATATGTATCTTTGGAGGATCTGGTGTTCCTTGTGGCTCATGTTTCTGGATGCACTGCAAGAGCATCAGGAAATAGAAAATTTAGTAAAAAAAACATACAGATGTAAGGGTCAAGGGTTTGATTATGGATTCATGACAGCTTACATTTGCAAAAAGGTCTCTCTTTTTTTTAAACTATTGCTCGAGGGGCTGAGAAGAATCCGTGGCTCCAGACTAAACAGCCCACAGTGTGGCACCTGTCCTCCAAAGTTCCCCAAGCAAAAAAGTAGCACAGATTTTTTTCCTAAGCTTGAGAAGATCATATGGTTGTTATGTGAATCTTGACTGCTGCTGTGATTGCAATTACAGCAGAAGAAGTTTTTGATACCCTTGTGTTTTGTTGTTTTCTTTCTGTTTTTTTTTAATAACTTTATTCTGGTGGAATGGCTCAAGACTTTGGGAATGATATGCGGTGGTATTTCTGACTTTGCTCATTCCTGGTAATATAGATTTCAGACCTCTAACTCAGTTTTCTGTTAGCATGATGGTTTTATTGTCTAATAGTTATTTCTTTGATGAAACAAAAGTGATTTGAAGAACAGAGAAAATAATACACTATTTTATTACTACTTTGGTCTCCAAGAGGATCAGACAAGAAATGCTGTGATTATACAGAACAAGAGCAGTTTCTGTCCCAAATACATCATAATCTATGGGAAAGGAAAGGCTCTCAGCCTTTTTAGAGATGGGAAACTGAGGTACAAAAAGATATCTTTTCCTGTTATGCTACAGCTGTGATTATGGATACTTTTATTCAAGATGATTGTTGTGTATTTTCAAGTCTTTCAGATTTGATATTTGAGTCATGTTGACGTGTACATAACAACTTTTAACTACCTGTGTCAAAAGCTTTATACCTAGAAATTATATTTCCTCCTTTGGTGAGACAGAGATGACTGGAACTCAAGCCAACACAATCCAATTAATACAAAACACCTTTGGTCGCTGATAAATGAACCAGTAAAAGACCTGCTCAGGCACAGCCTTGAAGGCATCAGCCTCAGCTTTGTCTCTGATAGAAAGGGAAAACATGATTATTGCAAGTGTGTTCGGAATCTGAGGGGGATTTTGGGTCTCTGTGAAGCTTATTATGAGATTTCAGAAGAGGTTTGTGGGATTACGCAAAATTTATTATGGGAAGTTCAGGGGAAGGGAAGGGATCAGGGTAAATGGGTGAGAAGCATGAGGCAATGAGAAGGAGGGATAGAAATGGCTCAATGTAGTGAACCCTGTGCCTGCCCAGCATTCCTGTCCTATCTTTGTATTAAATCCTTTCCCCAAACCATTCTTTCTTTGTAATCTTGCTGTGCTCTTTGTGAGAGCTGCGAGGTCCAAGTGTCAGCATCTGGAGAAGGACTGGGGAGGTCTAGTTGTCAGCAACTGTGTATGAGACACCCAAATGCCAGTAACTGGAAAAATCTGTGTCCTGCTTCCTACGAGTGCTAACAACAAAAGAAAAAAATGTTGTGTCAAAGGTCGAGTCTTATTTCCATGAGTTAATATATGGGTAAGATCCTAAAACATGCTTTCCTAAAACTCCCGCAGCACCAAATGTAATGACTCATTGCCTCTGTTTATTCCTTAATTACAAAGTTCCTATGTGGGGGTCTCAGTTTTACGACCACATCTCACTGGCATGACTTTCATAATGACTCTGCTCCATGGCACGTTTGAGCGCAAGCATGGAATTAGGCTGAGGGAAAAAGGTTTCCAGTGGGGTTTCCAGTGATGGATACCTCCATCATCCCCAGCTCCAGCACCTACTGACTCAGAGTTGAAGAGAAAATGACTGGAAAATTCAGGGGAAACTGCTGTACCTGCCAAGAAAGTGAAGCAAGAAAACTGTAAGGTTTAAGGGAGATATCAGTGATGTATGTGGTGGTACAGGCAGAACCACATAAAGAAAATGACCACTTCCAGGTACATATTCCATCATCATGCACTTCCCACAGTGCTGCTGGACCCAGACTGTTGAAAATGATGCTGTTTTACTCTGTAATTTGGAAGCCAGAAGGAATTGTAGTTATCCAGTTGACTGATGTCCAGCTTTTATCTGAAATTTGCTAATAAAATAACCTTGTTTTCCTGACTGCCTCTAGTCTGCTAATGTCTGCTCCTACCTGTGGCAGAGCCTTGATTAATGGCTCGGCTGGTGATATTGCTTCTGTGATAGGAGGTCCTGCCAACCTGAAGAGAAGCTAATCCCAAAAAAGAGACGAGGCACAAAAGGGGAAGCTGCTCTAGGCGTGCTGGGAAAGTTGATCAGAGGCGACGAAGGAGGAACTCTGATGGCCCTGAAAATATGCTGGGTGAGGGTGCTTGGAGAAAATAACAAAATTGGCTTTTGAAAATAACAAGGAAAACAAAACATTGGAAGAGCAAGTGAGAGAAGAAGCTGAGAGCAAATACTTTCCCTCTTATTTTCACCCCAATCAATATGAAGATTAGGAGAGACAAAAAAGTTTTCAAGAGGTCTGAGTCATCTCTTCTAATGTGGGGGAGAAATGTTCTGCAAAGTCCTCTCTCCTTTTCAGGGTGTGCTTCTGTGAATCAGTCTGCCTAACTGCGGTGGCTTTAGGCCTTGCAAAGAAAATTGGAATTGCATTAAGTCCACTTGCTGCCTTAGTACAAGCAGAAGGAAATGTGTTTGGGGTAGTTGCTGAGCTTGCAAGCACCAGCTTTTGATGATTTTGGTTTCAAAGGTGGCATGTATTACCACTGAATAATTAAAGTGTTATCCTAATTAATCTGGACCTACAGATCATAGTGTCTCTGAAATACATTTTCTCCATTAATTAGGGATTTTAACAGGGTGGTTAGGTACAACAAAGTCTGCCTTTCCCTGGCAGGGGATTTCCTCTAGCTTCTTTTAATGTGATTTTCCAGAAGAAAATCAAATCTGATTTTCTTTTAAAAAACCTTCGTTTGGCCAATCATTCATTGTGAAACTGTACTAAAAGAAGTTTCTTTGGATGCTTAAGTGGAGGATACAGAAAGAAGTAACTGGTACACATTCAACCCGAGAAGCTGGAGATGACTTTCACCAGCCTTTTAACCAAACAGGTGTGGGTTGCCTGACACATGGGCTGCAGCTCAGCAATAAAGATTTCCTGGCAAGTCCAAGGACAAAACTAGCTCTTGACTTGCTTTCTCTGTGCTGTTCAGGACAACATCACCTAACAAGGACTTGTGCTTAGCTATTAATTACGTTTTTCTGTTGAGGAACCTCAGCACAATTTGACCCCTAACATAATTTATTCCTCTTGTGCAAAGGAATGACTCAGGTTTTTGTAGCTGTTGTGCCTGACTAAAAGTATGTTACTCACTTTGTATGAAAAATAATGCTGGAGACATATGACTCCGTAATAGCTGCTCTGCAGCCATTTTTTGGTCTTTGTCTCTCTCTACCATTATAAATCTTGTCTTTTTTGAGGTATTTCCAATTCACTTATTGAAATTTACATCAACTTAATGTTCAGCCTTCAAGATGTTGCCTAATTTTCTTAGAAAAATTATCCAGGAGTACAAAAAGATGCCAATTCCTTAGTTAAAGGCAGGTTCTCTTGAGACACAACATTTCTTCCTCTCAGCATTATCCAAGTTTGCATGAAAAGCCCTGGGGAGGGAGACAAACCCTTTGTTGCTGGGTCTAGGTGTGTCCAAACAGTAGACACCCTATGTACATAGTAAGATTGTGCTCAGCCCAAACAGCTTAAAATCCAAAGAAAATGAGGCCAAAACTGATGAAAGAAGTTGGGGAAAACTGATGTTTACAGATAACAGAACAAATTCTCCCTGCCCAACTATAGATTTTAAGCTTCAGCTGGACAGGGTGCTGGGCCATCTTGTCTACACCACGATTTTGCCAAGAAAGGTTGAACCAGGTGATCCTTGAGGTCGCTTTCCAGTCTGGTGTTCTGTGGTTTTATGACTTTTCAGCCCAAGAAAATGACACTACCATTGGAATGGCTTTATGTTCTTTCTCCCTGTTGCAGTTACTGGGACATGGTATCTGAAACTGCTGCAAGGAGCAGAAAGATCTGTAATAAAGGCATCAGTTTAGGTTTACAACAGGTGCTGTACCAAGGTGGAAGATGCAAGATGACACTTAAGTACTTTTTAGGCCTATTACCTTGTCACAGATGACAGAGGTGCATTTAGACAAATCCGTATAAGCAGACAAGCAATATTTATAGAAGAAGGGCAATTTGGCACTCAGACAGTAGTTGTTTTTTGGCAGGCCTTTGTGATGAAATGGCAAAAAATACCTGCATAATGAGACTTTGGTAGATACACTGCATCTACCAATCAAGACACAGATATTAGCAAGATGATGAAATTATTGCACCTCCTCGGTGTCTTGTTCTTGTAAAACCAGATGTGAGGCTTGAAAGCACCACGAGAACAGCAAATGGTGCTGTCTGCTTTCTTCATATATTCAATTTTCTATTTTTTTTTTAAATACAGTTGAAAATCATTCCAGAGAGAAGAAGAATGAGAGGTGATGTTTTTTCCTGCTATTAAGATGCTCCCCTCAGAGTATCACCATTGCAGGTGGGTACTAAGAAGCTTTCAAAAGATATCCCTATCCCTTTAAACCCTAGGAAGAAACCTCATCTTCCCTCAGAGAAATCAGCTGCATAGAAAACATAGCTTAGGCAGAAAAACTTTCCCTTCCTTTGCTAAAATGTTCTGGGTAAAGTGAGCTACTGAAATGGTTGTGAAAGGTCCAGGTGGGTGTAAAGGAGCTGGTCCCCGTGCACAGCAGTGAGGGTGTAGCCTCCCTGGATATGTCTACTTTCCTCTTCTTCAAGCAAGGCCACCTTCAGACCTTGGCGGGGGATCAGCTTCTTCGTGGACATCCAAGGGAACCTGATGTAGGTATTGGCAAACTGGTGTGGGTGGTGTGGTGCCCCTCCACTCCTCTTTCCCAGGCCCAGCAGCATTTGAAAGCTACACAGCAGACCGGTTATTCCTACAGCAGCTGCTGAATCCCGCACAAGGAAGGTGGCTGCTCTCGTGGAGATGTCCCTGCAAACACTGTGGTGAAGCTGAGCAGAAGAAGGAAATCTCCAATACAGCAATAAGTGTTAGAAAGTGTGTATCTGAAGTCATGGCTGAGGCTGAACCCTATTTTTGCTAGAAAATCAAAGAGAAGATATAAAATATCAAGGGATAGAAAAGAAAAAAGGGGAAAATATTCACACCAAAAGAAATGATGGCTGACACTGATTTACATCAGTAGAGATTACAGCCCTTCTTTTCCTAATGGACTTTCCAGAGGTAGAGTTACATCAGTTTGTCTTGAAATGACACTTTCCAAAGAACAAAGTGTCTATTATAATCTCATTTAATAAACTGTTAGGCCGCCTAAATATGCTTTCTATCTGAATTTTCCATTGGAAACATGTGCTTTAGCAATTCATTAACCTTCCTTCTAATTATGTGGGTATAGGCAGCACTCTGCTATGGCCCTGCAGAACCACAGCACAAGAAATTTTGTTCTTTTGCTCAAAGTACGTGTTTGTTTCTGAAAAGGGGCACAGAAAGGTCAGAGGGATGTAGTTGTTTGTACCCTCCCTTGGATTTACTGGCATTGTTACTTACTTGTTCAGAATTAGCCATTACTTCAGTACAGATTTTATTACAGGTCAAAGACACACTTGTGGAAGCAAAACCAAATCTCCTACTAAAATAAAAAATAACAGATAAAATCAGATACAGTATTTCTACTTCAAGGAAAATATAAATACTTCATTAAAGATGTTCTAGAGGAAATAAGCTGGCTTGGAAGAGTTTTGAACTTTGGGGACATTTGCTCAAGGTGGAGCCATGTTCAAACTTCACAGTTTTTCTGAAGGGAGTGTGGTGGTCTCAGAGGATGAGAATGCTGATAAGCACCAGAGATCTTCTAGGCTGCAACATCTCACAGTGCAGTTTAGAGTGGAGTCCAACCCTTGATGCTTTTACGGAGGAAACAAACTTTTCAGGAGACTCTTGGGGCTGACCACAAGAGTCACCTGTTACAGAGGTAGTTTGTTTGTTTGAAATGTTCAGTGCCTAGAGGCAAGTCCCTGATACCTGACACGAACATTTTCAAAGCTTTGAATACTGCTGTTTCCCAGCTTTAGTATTCATTATTTCAGCTGTGTCATGTGACAGCCATGTCCAAAGGCTGCTAAGGCACCGGGGGAACCAAACCTTGGAATGAGAATGGGGAAGATCAAAACGTTCTGTGTCTTCCTGCAGTATTCTTGGGAGACACACTAGGAAGATTTCCAAGGTGTTTTTCATCCTGCTGTATTTCATTACTCATTTTTATTCTCTCACTCCAGGAAGGGTGTAGCAGGTGTTGTGACAGCTGGGGGACAGGACTGTGGCTTCTAAGAAGTGCACTGTCACCTCACTTAGCACGTGAAGAGGATGGCTGCTAATACGTGTGCTCAAGCTGCAGCAAAGATTAGAGCATGGCCCTTCATTCTGCTCCTCGGTTGCACAATGTCAAATGCCACAGGAGACCTGGTCCATTACTGTGGTTTTTGTGTATGAAGTCTGTCACCAGAACAGACAGTAAAAGTGAGACAGAGCCCCTCCAATAGCACAGGGGCTATCAGGTGCAAATGTGAATGCTGCTCTAAGCAGCTGTGACGGGAATGCTCCCATTCTCCACAGGGCTCTGTCTTTTGTGAGTGAGGAGAGAGGTTTGGGGGAAAGCAGGCATTATCCTGCACCTAGCACAGAAGGAAGTACAAAGTTCTGCATAAAAATTCAATGTAGAAGAATGTGTGGGAGCAGTGGGAAAGCAGTGCTGAGCCCTGGGGAGGGAGGGCTAAGGACAAAAGTAGATCTATCTCTCTGTGGACTTGCTCTGACCAGATGTGAGCGTAGCGCTGCCTGTGCTCGGGGTACTGGGTAGCTGTGGGAAAGCAGTGCTCCAGTCCAGCACAGATATAACCCCAGAATAACTGGTGTTACTTCATTAACAGTTGCTGCCACACAGCACCTGTGTCTTTTGAGGAAGTGTGGCTGTGAATATCTTTACACACAGTTTTGAGCACCGTGCATGTTCTTCCCAGTGAGTGGGGGAAAAGTGGATGCTGCTGGCTATTTTTCACCACAGATGCCTAAAGGCAAAACATGTATGAAGTGAGGGATGTAAGATTAAACATCACATCTCAACCAGCCCTTGCTGGTGCATCAGGGTGAGTAATTGTGCAAGAAGTAGGACCATTATTGAAAAGCCTAGGATTTCTATCTGGTATTCCATTCAGGGTGTCCTGAGAGAGGAGTGGTCACATGCTGGTGTGAGTGCACAGGAAGTGAGTGCTTGACATGAGCCTTGCCATGTTCTGGTGGGCTGTGACAAGCCCCGGGGCTCACTGCTGTAGACTAGTGACATACACAGTACAAAATCTGATACTAGTCAAATAATGAATTTGAAGGAGTAATGGACAGAGATATCTCTTCCAGCATTTCACTGTTAGATCTCCTCTGCCCGGAAACTGGGATATTTATTATTCAAGAGGATCTGCCACGGCATTTGGATTCAGCCCAATCAAATGTGTTTGTTATGATGGGGAGGGCTAAGACCTGAGTGGGGAGACCATGAAATGACTTTAAGACTAGTTTTCTTGCAGGAACCTCCCTGTTGACAGAAACTCTTTCATGTTTAATGCCATGTAAAGTGCTGTGTACAGCAACTTGCTTAAGTGAATGAGTAATGAGTAACATGAAAATGATAGAATAACATAAAAGATAACATAAAAACCCTTGAGACATTCATGACAAGAATCCTATCTTTTTGTCTCAGTCTCTTTCAGAGTGCCCTAAGGGAACCTTTTTTCCAGAAGAAAAGCTGAGTTATGCATTTTCCTATTATATCTAATTGCAGAGAGAGATTCCTGTAACAAAAATTGAGCTGCCTTTATCTCTTAAAATTGGAAATCATCCCCGAGGACGTGTGACCTTGTTGCCAGATCACATATTCAGTGTTCCTCTTTTGATTTTAAATCTGGTACTCTCCTGAGATAATAAGTGGCTCTGCGGGCCTTACCAGTATAGGCATGGAATAAGAAAAGCATGTGGAAACCAACCAAACTGGCAGTAAATATATAACTGCTTGGACTTACAAACCCCTGTTTCCAAAAACTTGGCAGAAAGGGTTAAATATGCTTGTAAATATACTTATTGTAAAGCTTTTCCTGGCTGCATGTCAAGGGGCAAGCAGTCCCTTTGGATGCATAAGGGCACATGATGGTACAGTTAATGCTTCAGAAACCTCTGGAACATCTGGGATCCCAGCAGGGATTAGGAAAGATAACATTGTGTGTTCAGATGTGTGCACAGAAGGTCTCGGCTCACAGGTGTTACTGAGGACCATTCACAATCTTCCTAAGCAAGACTTACTTATGGGAGAGAATACTGTAGTAAACAAATTTCAAATATGTGAGTATGGGAAAAGTGTATGAACTTTACGGAGTCAAGGATATTCTCCCTCCCTCCTATGTCTTTCTCAGATTTCTGCCTCCTCTTTGCACTCCTGGAACCGGGGAAAGTGTTCGTTGAAATCTTTGCAATTCTCTCTGGAACTCTCCTAATCCTTGCTGTTTGTTCCTTTCCTCCCCGAGCCCTTCCTGCACCTGTGCATCATAATGCTCTCCAGCCAACCTGTTCCTGCATAATGCCATGTGAGACCTGGGTTGTGGCTGATCCCTGTCCCATACTTGTTATGGCCACTGTCCTCACTCACAAGGTATTGCCTACAGCCCCAAGCTATCGCCTACAGCCCCAGCAAGTGGCACAAAATGTGAACTCCAGAGAAGAGCTGAGCAGGAGGTTTGGATGCTGAAGGAGATGGTGGTGGGTTCAGGAAAGGTACCTATGTAATGGTACATTTCTGACACTGCAATACATGTGAATTACTGCAGTCTTTGGAATAAAAATCCCCAGGGTGCCTCTTTTGCATGGGGTACCTGGAGGCGTTGAGATGCTGGGCTGAGAAGGCTGGAAGGAGAAGCATGGAGCTGGGACCACAAGCTGCATGGTATATTTGAACTTATTTGTGGATGGATGGATGGGTGGATGGATGGGTGGGTGGGTGGATGTCTGATAGTGATCCCTCCACATCCTAAGCATTATAATAGAAATAGGATGAAGAGTTCCCCTTGCTCTCCTTTGAAACCACAGTTTCTGCCAGGATAGATGATCCCTCTTCTATTTCACTGTTCAGCCCTTATAGTCCCACCCCCTGCCTTACCAACAGGTGTGGGAATCCCCTGTGCTCCCTCACAGGAATTTTGTAGGTTATAAAATTGTTACAAAGCTTAATCACAGTAAATATGAAGACTCTTCTTATGAAGTGCTGTAGCCATGGGATCTGGCTACCCTTGACAAAATAAGACAGAAAAGAATTTTACACTGCTCTTTGTGCAGGGACAGATTCGAGGTTTAATGCTGTGCAGCTTTGTAGATGCTGGCATGGGGTGGGGAGTCAGGTTTAATGACAGCAGAAGACTCTCATGTCATTGAGAGCTGTGTCATCCCAGTTTCCCTGGGGTTCCTCTACCTTTGTTTGGAGCCCACAGATGGCCCCAGAGGTGCAGTTGCTGCTCCATGGGCCGTAGTGACCCCCCGAAAGCCCCCAGCCCTCCAGCTGTGTCCCGTTGGAGCAGGCAAACCTCACGTTGTTGACCGCCGTGTTGTCACGCAGGTACTGCCACCTTTCCACGCGCAGCGAGAAGGAAACCAGCTTGTTGCTGGAGCAGAGCTGGGCCTCAGTCCAGTTTCCCCACCTGCCAGAGGAAAAAGCAACTTACCAAGGCTTGTCCAGCCTCTGCTGTGCTGCAGTCAACACCACAACCTGCCCGGGGTCCTGGCAGTCCTGGGACAAGGCACCTACACAGGGGTGGCAGATTTCTAGGAGTACCTGTTTCACTCTCCTTCCCCATCATCCCCTGGATACCCAGCCACCACCAGCTCCAGGCTGCCCTGTTCCTGCAGAACCCCTTGGCAATTTCAGCTGCTTGCTTTGTCCCTGTTACTTACTGTACTTTCCAAAGTAAGAATTTGAGGAAATAGAGGAAGTACAGGTTTAAGATCTGTAATTTCTGATCTTTCCTTCATTTTCCAAAGCACTGTTTCTTTCCCTGGGACCAGACCTTTACCCTGGAACCTTCACACTTTGTGGCCAAGGGGAACTCACCCACCTCCTCAAGCAGGGAGTTGGGCCACCTTCACAGGGGGTGGGGGTGCCTATGGAGAAACCATTGCACTGGTTTCCCTTCAAGCTCCCCAGAAGCGAAGAAAGCGAAGGAAGTGAAGAAAGCGAAGAAAGCGAAGGAAGTGAAGAAAGCGAAGAAAGCGAAGGCTGCTCACCACCCCACCGAGGACTCGATGACCGTGCCATCCGAGCAGAGCAGGCGGACGCCATTCAGAGCCGTGTCATCACCAAACAGCCAAAACCCCTGGTAGGACTGGACCTTAGAGGAGGGGAAGAAAATGGGAAAGGTCAGCGCTGTCCCCCTTTTAAAAGAGATGATGAGGCGAGCCCTTGTGATGAGGGAGGGGAGGAGGCTTTGGGGACAGAGCAAGAACATCAGTGCAGTTGAGCAGGGCTGTGAGGCAGCTCCATGGCATTTCTCAGGAAGCCCTTTTTTGCTGTTGCCCACCTCTGTTTTTCTCCAAGTGGTGGAGCAGGGGCTCTGGACACAGCAATGCTTTTCTGGCTGCTGTCCTGGGCCATTCCCACCCTCTCACCATGTGCTGTGATACCCAGAGCTGGGGTGCTGGCAGGTGGGACTTGTCTCAGCCACCTGGGAACCGGCTCTTCTGTACAAACCCCAGGTATTTTTTTTACCCAAGAGATCCCGTCGCTAAGAAATCACTTACTGGCAGGGAGCCTGGAAAGATTTCTTGCTGAGAAGCCTGCATGATGCAGATACAATACAAACTGCTGTGATGGGGCAAAGTGCCGTGGCCAGCCCTGCTATGGTGAGAACAAAATAATGTTGTGCCACAGCAGGTTTTTCTCCCATCCCAAAGAAGTCAAACCTTACCTTCAATTCAAATCCCTTTGCGTAGCCACTGGGGCAAAATTGCTTGTGCCCCCAAGAGCCCCAGGGACCTCCATTTGGCACCGTGAGGATGGACTCATACGGCCGCGCCTCGGTGCCCTGGAGGCAGCAGGAGCCCAGCAGGCAGAGGATGGCCGGGATGAGCAGCTGCATCACAGGGAACCTGCTCGGTGCCTGGCTGCATGGAGGTGTTGGCGCAGGGGAATTTATTGGCCAGGAGAGTGGGTGGGAGTCCTTGGGAGTGTCAACAAAGCTCCCAGGGAGTACTTGTTGTTGCTAAGCGCTGCTCCTGCTGACTGCCTGCTCTCAGTGGGGAGGTGGTGAGGCTGCCTGCTGTGCAGAGGGACTTACAGGGCTGTGAAAACTTGTGGATGCAAGGGAAGGAAAGGGGGGCAGAGTTGGGACCATTCCCCAAGGAGATGGGGGTTTGGAGGAGGGTCCTGTGCAAGGAGGGTGTTGAAGAGAGAGAGGGGTGGCAGGAGAAGTGATGGACTGGAAGGACAAGAAACCTCTCAGGGGCTGAGGCAAAACTTGAGATGGAGCAGTGTCAGTCCTTCACCCTGTAGAAGTCCTCAGTTGTTTCCTCCTTGCTTTCCTTCTCTCCTTACCATCTCACTGAGGCTGAGGAAAGTGCCTGCTCTGTAAGCCATTGCATTTTGCTCTGGGACATGCATCAGGTATAGGTGACTATTTAAATAAAGTGTGTCAACCTCACCTCACAGGATGAGTGCTCCCTCTGCCACCCACCTCGTGTGGCCCTTGCTGAACTCACTTCAGTTTACTTGCATCTTGTACTGGCAGTGGGGGAGAGGGAGAAAAACTTCACAGGGTTGCATCATCCCATGGAGCTGTGCAGCTCCCAGCTGCCCAGGTGTATCTTTAGGAGGTGTGACCATCCAGAGAGGGTGAGAGTGTCCAGCAGAAGCAGACCCTACTTCTGCTGTGGTGCCTTTCTCAGATAGGACTTCGTGTTTCGTTCCTTGTTCCTCCAACAGGACCAGCCAGAGAAGAAACCTCTGCTGTCAGCAATATTCAAGGGTATCCTGTGAATAATTTCAGAGTAGGAGGAGCTGCTCCCAGTCCATTGAAGAGTCAGTGATGATGTCACCAGGGAGACTTGTCCTGTGAGGTCTACACTACCAGTATATCAGCATATATTAGCAGTATTATATGTATATATATATACATATATATCAGTATATACCATAACTATAAGCACAGCCAAAATAGGGAGAAAGAGTTATTCCAGGCTTCAGTTACTGAAGAATGGAATGGTCTGCTTCTGTAAGAGCCACTTAGTGCAGGTAAAGAGGAACTAGGTGAAGGAGGAAACCCCAAGATGACTGATGCCAAAAAACCAGAGATGTTTCACAGTTTGTAGTTGTATTCACAGTGCTGAATCTTTCTCTGTTTGAGTCCCTCTTACTGACAGGGCTTGTTTCCTCTGTCTTCTGCTTTCACACATCTTCTGTTTCCTCTCTGTCTAACAGTCTGAGCTCCAGTCCCAACAGTCCTGCCGCTACAGGTGGCAGAAAGGAGATCCTGGTTGCAAAAAGACCTGCTCAGCTGATCTTTTATTGTTCCTTTTGGCTGTGTGGGGAGGAGGTGGCAGAGACAGTGACACTGGATCGGTGGTTCTGGGATATTCCAGCAGGAAGCAGTGAAAACTATTCACACAAGTAATTAACTGCCTGTGGGAGAAAGCGAACGCTGGATGCATTTCTATAACTTCACGGTGGGGAGCAAGAAAACAAACAAGGAACTAATCTCAGCTTTATATTTCCCTCTCTTGTCTCTCATTAAATTTTAACTCTTGCTGAGTGATGAATCTTCATGGGTCAAAGAATTTTCCCTCCCCTCCTCTCTCGCCCCTTTCCCTACAGAAAACTTATCCAGCTATAGGAGTAAGAAATGGACTGAAATGAGAACGATGGGATCAGTATCAGCAGCTGAATTTGTGCTGCTGGAGTGCAGGGCCAGTGAGTGTTTTTGGGTAGACCTGCTGATGCACTGAACTTTCCTGAGCATCCAGCAACGTCTCTAACATCCCTGCTAATTAACATTTCATCACCTGGGGAAGCTCTTGCTCTTCACCCACTGCTTCTTTTTTAGTTAACCTGCAGGTTTCTAGTCAAGCAGGAAAAGTACCAGCTTGCAAGCCCAGGATGGGTGGATTTTTAATTATGTAACTTTGGAAAGATGGTGTTTGAACTCAGTGAATCTGGCAACTTCTCTGCTGGTAAGCTATGGCAGCTAGTGGTAGGGTCATATGTGACATGTCCTCTCTTCTTTTAATCAAGCTATTGGAAGGCAGGACAGCATTAAATTCAGCAACTGATGGCCAGTGCAGAGCAAAGCTCTGTTCTGTAATTTTGCAAACATATAAACCAAAAGGAAATATCTTTTTTTTTTTTTTTGACGACTTAAGTCCTCCACCCTATGACAAAAAAGAACAGAGAGTTACAATGAAGACAAAATGTTTGAAAACAGTGAAGGTGCTCAAAATAATCAGAAATCAACAGAGCAGTAAAAGGTGCTCAAAATAATCAGAAATCAACAGAGCAGTAAAATGTAATCACAGAGCCAAAACATCAAGATTAAAGAATGCAGTGCTTGTAGTAGCCTTATTGACATTGCATATACACATTTACACTGTAGATACCTACGTGCAGGTTAGGTGACTCCCCCTTTCCCTAGGGCAGAAGGTATTTTGTTATTTACTGCCCATTTATAAGATGGTGGGGCTCTCCAGGAGCTGTGTTCTCAGGTGACCTTCTCTAGCAACATAAACCTTCTTAGATGGTGGTGAGAAACAGCCACTTTATGTTGTGTGTGGGCTGAAAGCATTCTTGCAATGGCCTTTGTAATGTCATTGGAAATAAAACCAGTTAAATTGTTCTCACATCTGTAAACTAAAGATAGTTCTTTGATAAAAGTCCTAGTATCAAGAATTTTTTGGTGCTGCCAAGGGCATCAGTCAGCCTTTGACACTGACTGACGTGGCACTCCTGTTGCTGTCATGTCAGTTTAAAAACAGATGCAGTGGCTCAAAAAGTCTCTGCTCCCCCGTGGTCCTCCATGGGCTGCAGGGGCACAGCTGCCTCACCCTGGGCTGCACCAGGGGCTGCAGGGGAATCTCAGCTCCCGTGTCTGGAGCATCTCCTGCCCCTCCTCTGCACTGACCTGGGTGTCGGCAGAGCTGTTCCTCTCATATGTTCTTACTCCTCTCTCCAGCTGCTGTGCAAGAGTTTTAGCCTTTCTTAAATATGTTGTCAGAGAGGTGCCACCAGCATCAGTGACGGGTTCAGCTTTGGTATGTCCTGGGGCTGGCTGGCATTGGCTCTGTCTGACATGGGTGCAGCCCCGGCATGTTCTCACAGGAGCCCCCCCTGCAGTTTCCCCGCAAAGACTTTGCCACAGCAAATAGATGCAGCACAGATTGGCAGACCCCGCTGTAGTGTCTAAGCTGGAATAAGAGGCCTGTAGTTACTCAGATCACCTTTGGAGCAATTTTTTTAAATTGACCTCATGTTTGCCCCTGTCTAACTTTCCAGTAATTTTAAATGACACGTTGTCCATCACTGCTAGGATCTTAACTCTTCCAGTTTAGAGACCTAGACCTCCTGAGAACTTATTTTCAGTCTTAAGTCATTCATTGCTACTCACTCTGTGACTTTTTAAATCTCTCTTCTGAAGTAATTTTGATTTCTACCTAATCTTTCTTAAGAACCCTAACCCCCAAGAATGGCTGGAGCCATCTGAACACAAAGTTTCTTCCACTATGAGCACGGAGCAAATAAATAATTTAAAAACGGCCATATCTGCTGTGATCTTTTATAATGTCAGTTGGTCCTACAGATTTTCTGACAGGGTCCTGAATCTTTGATGTGAAGAAACATTAATAGTGTTAATTACCTTTGCCATTTGTTCCTCAAAGTGCTTTTTGTCTGCCATGTTTTCACATGCAGTCTACCACCAGATATGTTACTTCTATTTTTTCCATCTGGCCGCAATATTAGCGCTCACTGTCTCCTGTAGCCTCCTTCACCTTGTGGTTTAACACTGACAATTTTCTCTTACCCTTCCCCAAGTAAAAGTTAGTAACTTGTGGTTCCTGGTCCTGTACTTCCAGCACCATAACCTTCAGGCCGCTCCTGCTGTCAGTCAGTCTGCAAGCCCATGGGTTTCCTTTGAAGACTGCCTTTGGGTAGGAAGAATGGAGAAGGACCCTGTGCAGCCTCTGTATCCATGGTTTTCCAGTGAGCAAGAGGAATAGAGAGCCAGGAGCTACTCTGAGCACTCCTGGGGACTTGGCAACAGAGACCTACAGCATTGTCTCAGCCCTGAGATGCAGAGAGAGATGGGCATGCTGCAGCTGTGGTGCCCCACACCAGCCTGGAGAGATTACTAGGAGAGTTTTTCTGAAAGTCTGAAGAGAGGATGGGGGATGCAAAAGTGAATTAAAATTAACTGAGAATTAAGTACTTCTCTTTGTGTATGAAATCTGCCAAGAAATTCCTTCCAGGTGGTGAGCCCTGGCACTTTATCAGTGGCAAAGTTTTGTTGGTATTTCATACCAAGCAAAGCCATAGCTATCCTGGCATGATGTACTGCTGCCAGCTCTTGCTCACTTTGAAGAGGGAAAATACACAAATTTGACAAAAGAATTTTTCGTGGGGAAAAAAAATCTTCAAAACTTGACTGGATATGACCTTCAGAAACTTTATCTTTCTTTGAAGTCGTCCCTCCTTTGAGCAGGGCACTCAGGTTGTATGGAAAAGCAATGTCTGCTGAGATGTTGTTTGGGACTGAACGGGTGTAAAACTAGATACATGGCAGTGTTACTGCCATAACTGTGACAGACAGTTCTTCTCTGGACTTGTCCTCTGAGTTAATTCTGAAAACATTTCTTGCCTGATTTATGCTCTTCCTCCCAGTTTACACAGTCACTTTTCTACTTTAATCAATTTCCAGACATTATCTCATCCTTTCTCTTTCCTAAACCACACAGATTTATCCTTTTGAGCTCTTCCTTTGCACTTCCTTCTGGTATTTTCTGTGTTGTCTGGGAACCTTGGACATTCGAATAGTTAAATCCCCATTACTCTTGTCTTCAAAGCCTCAAAATTCTTCTTTAATAACATCCCTCCAGTCTGAAAACTGAGTTTCAGATATTCTTGTAGCTTTTATACTCCGAGGGCCCGTTTGCTGATTGCAAACAGAGGGGAAGAAAAAAACCTCAAAACACCACACAAGAAAAATGCCTCAATCACAAATGAATTCTCCTTGTGAGATAGGATGTTGGAAGTACAAGGGCAGGAGGTAGATCATAGAAAAGGAGAGGTTCTTTACTGTCATTGCAAATCCCTTGGTACATCCACAGGAGGAACAATCCTTTTGTGAGCCCAGGAGCCTCCATGGGCGCAGCAGGCACAGAGCTGTGCTGCTGAGCTCCTTCGTCCTGAGCACGCAGGAACAGAGCCGGCAGAAGGCGACTGCAGAGGGTTTGCATGTCAATCTTGAGCCTAAGGAAAGAGCAGGCACTGGGTAGCTCCTAGCTTTGGGAATGAGAGAATTTATACTGCAGCAACATAGGGTAATACAGCCTCCATCATCACGGCTGCCATCTGCTCCTGTGTCATCTGAGAGCAGCTGCCAGGGTGAGGAGAGCCACTCTCAGTGCAGCAGAGAGACTGGAAAACTGGCCGTGATTGCTGAGGACCTGGGAGAGCTGGGCAACTCTTTTGAATTGATAGGAGAAACAGACAGACTGGATGTAAGTCAGGTCCTCAGCTGGCCAAGCAAAGGTGCAGCCAGAGAGCTTTTCTCTTTTTATGGTCCCATGGCTTTTGCCTTTTGACCCCTGTCCTGCTTTGGTGGTCTCCCCCAGGCTGGCTGATAATCTTTGCCCCAGCCACTGCGTGCACTGTCCTCTTCTATCTTTAAGCTCCTCTCTGGGGCATGCTGGCACATGAGAGGTGATCTCGATTTGGTGGCTGTGTGACATGCCCACAGCATAGGGACACACATTTGTGACTTGCTACTGGCTCTGACTGCTAAATGAAGCAGATGACATGCATTATGTGTTACTTTTTTTTCCCCTCAGATGGGAAACAAGTAATAATCTGAGTTTAGGTTTGTTTCCTCCTATCTCTTGTCTGACCAAATCCAATTTCCACAGAAAAGCTTCATGAAGAATGAACAGGGTAGCCTCTGGGAAGAAATTCACTAGCAGGGAAATGCTGGGGCAGGTCATTATTAATGGTTGTCTATAAAATAAATAACAAGCTTATTAACTTTGCAAGCCACAGCAAGCTGGAATAGGCTGCAAGTACTTTGGAAGACATAGCTTGAGTTTGACAAATGGTCTTGTCAGATTGGAGAAATAGTTTGAGAAAAATAGGATGCAATTCTGCAGGGATGAGGGTGAGCTCCCACCTTCTGCAGAAATAAGCAGCTGCATGAAGAAAAATACCTGCATTGACATCACTCTGCAGAGACGGGCCTGGGGGTCATAAAGGATCAAAGGCAATGCATGAGTCAACCATGTCAGGTCATCTCCGTGCTGAGAAATATGAACCAAATTACAGCCTGCAAGACAAATGGAGTGAGTTTTCTCCTCAGCAAGTGTGAGCCTGCAGCGGGGCTGCTCTGCTCAGCTGAGGGCACTGAACTTCCGGAAGGATGTGGCCTGGTTGGATAGAGTCCAGCAGAAAGCAACAAGAACGGTCAGCAGTCTGGAAAACATGACCTGTGCATAATGAGCATGAGAGCTGGGACCGTGTAACCGAGATATGGGAGGACAGGGGAGAGCAAGCCGTGGGAATAGCAGTTCAATCAGGGGTCTGCAGCCCGTGCTGCCGTGGGAGGATGTGGGAAGGACAATGCAGGGAGCTCAGGCGACAAAGTCTACCCCAGGTTTTTCTGTCTTCTTCCTCACTGGGCTCCCTCTGTGCCATGTAGAGCCAGGCTGGGTGGCAACTGTAAGGGGCCGAGGAGGGAGGCTGGTGGCTGTACAGAACCCCTGTTCAAGGGGGAGATGCAGGGAGTGTGCTGGGGAGGTAGGCATTGCTCCAGGGACTTAGAAACCATATCACAGGAGGAGTGCAGTCACCTGAGGCCTGCAGGGACTGAGAAGGTCAGCAAGTCCCCATGCATTGCAATCAGCTCACAGCTGCTGCAGGAGAGGGACAGGATAAGAGCCTGCAACAGTCCAGAATACTGCTGCAAAGTGCAATGGAATGGCCAGGACTCTGTCTGCCTGAGACAAAGGAATACTGGATGAGTACTGCAGCAGGCTAAGATTGACCAAGGAGCACCCTTAATAACAATAATTAAACCGAGGGAGGTTGCAAGATTATCACCGGAGGATTTTTGGGAAAGTTTGAACAGACATGCATCAGTGGTGCCTAGCGTGCAGTGATTGCTTTGGAGTGGGAATGCACTAGAAGATCTCCTGAACACCTTTCCAGACCTGTTTGCTCTAATCAAATGACTAATTCTGCAAGCCAAGAGCCCATCCTGATGTTCAGGAGGCAGAGCCCCCAGGAGCTACTCTCTTCTCTGGAGACTCACTGGGCATGTAACTTCTCCTAGGGCTGACGGGGACGCAAGTGGGAAGAGCCTCCCGGGGAGCAGCGCAGCTCTCATGGGCACGGCTCAGTGTGCACCACGGGGACCCTGCAGCCACAGGCTCTCGGCTGAAGTACTGTTTGCTGGCGGCGTGAGGGAATGGACAGGGGTGGGAGGGAGATGCCAGTTCTCCCCCTCAGCCACGTAGGATCACATCACATTTGCCTGTAGGCTTGCTGGGAACACCTTCTCCTGGGGCCTTGCCCAGCTGCTTGCCTCAGCCCCTGCACCACTGTGGTCCCAGGCTCCTAAGCCTCCGTCGGTGCCTCAGAGAGCGGAGTGTGAAATGTCAAGTGACAGGAGTCTATGGGAGCTTCACACCAGTAAATGGGTGAAGGCTGCTGCCAAAAACATCATTACAAAGTGTTTATTTTCTCTGTATTTCCAGGGTAAAATTGGGAAAACATTGAGAATCCGAGCAAAGGCAGTCGAACAGCTGGGGTTTGTTTACACAAACTGTTGATGGAGAATTTAGGTAACAAGGGCCACATATACATTGCAGCATACGCTGTGTTTATTAGATTAAGTATATGACAATATTTTTAAATCACATATTATTGCATGCGTTATGTTTTACTGTAAGTCCGTCCTGAATTTCCCATCCCCTCTGCAACTGGCCAGCAGACTGGAAGTCCTAAATAATCTTCAACCTTTATTAATACAAGCTGGACTAGAGTTGCAGATAAGAAACTGTGGGACACCAAATTCCTGCTGCCTGGGGAGTCCTTTTCCTGACCAGCAATGTAAGCCTAGCAAAGGGTAAATAACCCCCAAGCAGCAGTGAAGAAAACAAACAAAGAAATAAATCCTGCCTGGCACTGACATGAAAGGAATACCATGGAGCCAATTTTCTGGGATACTTGGCACTTTTCTCCATCTACAGCATTGCTCATGTAGCTGCGTGAGCCCAAGTGAGCCTGCCTAAGCATTGGCACAGATCTGGCTTGTGTTGTGGTTAGGAAACTCCCTCTCAGACTGGCACCAGCTCTTTTTTAATGTAGGGATGGGGAGGTGAAAGGACATTTGGGGGTCAAACAGGGGAAAGGGAAGTAGAAACAGCGGTTTACTTGAGTAAACTCTCTCTCAAAAAAACCCCTACAAAAACAATCTCATTGGAGCTTCTCTGCTATTCCCAGACATGGATTAATTATTTAAGTGAACAATTTAAGGAACAGGACTTGCACTGTGTGCTTTGGAATATGTTCACTTTTTTACAACACTTTTCTGGAACCGGAAAACCTCTCCAGTGTGTGTCCCCCTGGTGCAGCCACAGTGAAAACCTGATGTGGGAGCAGGGACAGCAGATCTCCAATGCACCAGTAGCAGCCAGTGCCATTGCAGCAGCTGAGACTCATCAACACTGCTCTCCTCTGCAGAGGTGCAGTGTATTCCAGCTGGGACTTGTTGGGGTCTTGGAGCTGAAATTTGCCATGCTGCTAAGGAGACTTGAGCCATCCCTGTTTTGTTTTGTCAAGGCACGTTCATTTCCTGACATATCCGAAGAAGGCATTTTCAGTGGCTAGCACTTGAATTCTGGGTTACCTGCAAGTGAAACTGAAGTGGACACACCATGTGGTTTCAATAGCAGTCCAAAAAGTTGACTATTTTCTGAGTATTTCTCTCTCATGCTGGGTGTAAAGCTGAGGTCCTGGATCTTGTCTTCTGCCCTGCCCTCATCTCCCCTCTCATCTGCTTGTTGTCTCCAGGCTCCAGCAGAGCGTTCATTTCTTGCAGCAACACAGAGAACATAACAGTTCTCAGCATCAGGGGAGGGAAGAGCCCAGGCTTGATTTGCATTAATTTCTGCACTAAGGCTTCCTTTTGTCTGAGGAACTTTTAGCTAATAGATCCCTCAGTGGCCAGAGCCAAGGTCTAATTATATGACAAAATTGTGCAGATTTGGCCACAGAAGAAGAGACACATGATGTTAATAGAGTGTTTTTCCACAGTGGCTGGCCCCACTTTGGAGACAAAACTGTGGTGGTATTTTTCAAAAATTTGTTGTAATTTTTGTGACTGCATTTAATGTAGGGATACAGTTAAAATAAAAAAGACATCAGCATCACTGGTGAAGCTACTGTGGCCAAGCACAGTAGAAAAAAGAAAGAACGAAGAAAGTCATGGGCTTTGCCCTTCTATACCTGACTGTGGGTAAAGAAGGGACAAAATGACCAAAGCATTGAGGAAATTCCCCAAAGCAAATGTTGCTCAAGTGAAGCGTGCAGATACCATTTGTAGTGTGCAAGGCCCTTCAAAGACCAAGTGCAATCCTACTTGGAGGAATAGGTAAAGATGAGGAAAACAGAGGCTGATTTGGCTCAAATAGGGCATTTGTGTGGGAGGTTAACAGGGTTCATGAATTGCCCTATTTTTGTGAAAGATTTTCTTGAGAAATGTCTATACATTTTCAAGAAAGGGAAGAAATCCATATTCCAGCTGCATTAAATTACTGAAAAACTGGACATTCTGAGGGAAGTCTAGATATGAGATCGTTTTTGGCATGCAGTCTAGGAACTGTGAACTGCTGCAGTCAGTGTAGGTGGTGGTGCAGTGGAAAATCATGTTCTGGGATTAAGGAGGATTTTCAGAGGGAATTAATGATGTGGGTAGTTGGCATAAAACACTGCTGGCAGTGAAGGTGGCTTTTACCTGTAGTACAAATCCAATGCATCCACTTAAGTGATAGTGGAGATTTCCCCTGGTTGCCCAAGAGCCTCCTCATTAGGAACAGGGATGACGAAAATGTGCTTTGCCTGGAAAAGCAACAGGAGGAAAGGAGACCAGGCCCCTGGTTGCGTGACCTGGCAAGTATCCGTGTTTGAGCTCTCTCTGGCCTGGTGATAGCACAGCCACTGCTCCTTGACACAGAGCTGAGCAGGTCTTCAGTGGCTGTCCTGGCTGTCACTGACACCGGGCTGTGGAAGGGTGGGCAGCTTGAGAGCAGCGTTTTCCATTAGCAGCTTCCCTCTGCTCACTCCACTGCCTGGCAGCCCTAATGGGGAGCCCTGTGGAGGACTTCCAGCCATTCTGAAGGGAGGGGTGAAACCCGGGGCAACCCCAAATGAGCAGAGAATTAAGTGCTTGGTGAACAAAACCTTCTGCCAAGGAATGCTGCCGTGGTTGTGAAACCCAGAGTACTGCACACAGGCAGCTCTTAGAGGCAAGGCAAGCACAGTTTCCCTGCAAGCAGTGTATAGCTGCATTTTTCTCCCTTGGAGGAAATAGGAAGTCCTTGTGATAGCATGTTTTCCCTGTTAATATTGTGTCTACCTTCTGCCAGCACAGAAGAACATTTAACTTTGCTAGAGAACGTGCAATGGCTGAATTTTTTAGCTTTGCCTGACACTTAACACTTTTGAGGACAAATATTTTCTTAGTTTCAAACTTTCCTTTCTAATATTACTTCTAGTTATTCACCACTATGAACGAGTTCAGATTTTCACAGATAGTTATTCCATCTTCTCTCCAAGCATCTGTTAGCTAGAGCATGGTGTTTTATCTCTTGAACTCTTCCACCAAGCAAGATGCAGGGGGACCTCCAGCCCTGAGGACCTTGGGACCCCGGCCCTAAACATAACCTCACCTTAACTCTGCCATGGGACAGAAGAACGGTGCTGCTGAAAGGTACATTAAGAGCAAGGGACTTTATTTGTTTATTTGTAGAGCGTATGTCCCTTTCTTACTTTTCTCATGTTTTCTCCGTTTGTTCCATGCACAGCCCAAGTCTTTGTGTGCACACTGAATAAAGCCTGTTAGGTGCCACATTGAACACATTATTTTTTAAAAAAAAAATCTTCTAGGGTTCCATCTGCAATAAATTTCAATTTTTAAAAGGAACTGCAAAGCATCTGGGCTCAGCATGATGCTAACATTTTCTTCTAGAAGGAGTTATATGCATTGTTGCTGTGTACAGCCTGGCTAGCAATGTCTGTTGAGACTTCCTCCTGTTGCTTCTCTAAGACTGATTTCAGTATTTTTTAGACTATATCTGTTTGTGCAGAAATTTTCTGTCTGTGGTTGCAGTGCCTGACTCAATGCAAAAGTTTTTCTGGAAAGTTTTGTGGAACAGTGATAAGGCTATGGATTGAGGGAGACAGACAGAAAAAATTATATACTAAAATGGCAGCTTACTTCTCCTACAGTAGTGATCCCCACTCACATGGTGGAGGTTTGTGTAATGAATTTTGCAAATTTAAATTCTGCTGATGCCACTGTGTGAATTTTTTGAGGGGTTATATCTCCTTTGTAAATTGCTTAGAAAATTAAACACTCTAACAAGTACATCAGAAACTCAAGAACTAATATATAATGAGTAGCCAATTATTCATTTCATTTAGTATTTTTATGTAATTAATTTAATACCAAGGAAAAGATGGGCTCAGCAAAGTGCTGCAAGAAAAATATGTTTTGAAGGGACCAAAGGCAGCAGGACTGGGATGCACAGGCCCACTCCAAAAGGACCTGGTACACTGGAGTTTTATCTGAGTGCGAAAGAGAAGGGACCATAGCATAGCAAATAGCTGAGAAAGGGAGATTTTTCATCAAGGCACTCACTTTTTTTCCCCTGAAATAAGAAACCAAGCAAGAACCCAAGAGAGTAGCTGAAGGGCCAGGTGTGTTTGCTCAGGCAGGGTGACACAGTGGCAGCCAGGGACACCCAGACCTGCTGTTTGGGTGCAGCCCACACAGGCCTGAAGGAGTGAAGAGAACCTCTGAGAAAGGGTTTAGGTGATGCCTATGCAGGTGATGCCATAAAAAGAATTAAAAGAAGCTGTCTGCTTTCTTCTCTCCCTCTGCTATTCCTGAGGTCCTTCCTCAAGGTGGCAGGGACCACCCTGCAAGCACTCTGCTATTCCCCCAGCCCTTGTGCTCAACATGAGGGTCTCTCCCCTGTCTAGTATGTTATGAGGGATGAATACTGGGGGAAGAAATGGAAACAGCAGTGCCACGGTTTCAAGGAGATGCCCAAACCAGCATGACTGGCAAGTGCATATAGGCAGACTCTTTAGAGCAGTGAGATAATGAAGCAGAGCCCAGCATGGTCATGGTGAGTCTTCCAAGAGAAGAATCTCTTGGGGCTGTGTGAAAACCTGCCTGTGGCAGCAAGGAGAAAGAGTTAGGTGGGCTTCCTGTAGGAGACATGCTGTGGGCAAGACCCTGTACGGATCAGCTGCAGTAGCAGGCTTTGGTGGGGACTAAACAATATGAAACTTGCTAAAGAATTTAACCCTTTTCTAGTACATGCATATAAATTTACAAACATGTATAAAGATGAGCTGTCATTACATGCACCTATCCTCTCTGTGAGAAGTTCTCAGGACAGGTGATTTTCATGGATAGCACCACAGAAGTTTCAAGTCTATTTGGAGACTGTCAGCTCCCATGAGTGTGGGGCGTACCTCTGCTCTGAGGTGACTCTGGAGAGGAAGGGATCAGGAAGCTTGTGCCCACTGGCTTCAGCTAGGAGGAGAGTGATACCAACCAGAATGGGTTCAGTGCAAGTTATAGTGGGTAGGGATGTGGGTAAGTGGCTTCTGAAAAAAAAAGATAAGAAATTATCAGTTGAGTCTTTTAGAAGCAGTAGAGGATTCAGAGGAAACTGTGGAGGGGAGGAATAACAGCTGTCCTGACTGGGTTACTTCCCAATGATTTTCCATGGGTTGTAGCTTTGCCACATCAGACAGGCTTGTGGTGAAACTTCTTGTGCTGTGTACTTGTCTGTTCAACTTCAGGTTCAGTTCTTTCTTAGGAGACTTTCGCACTGTTGTAAAAAGTCAGCGTTTCAGCAACAGGTGTTTTTGGAACAATGTGAAGTCTGACAATGTATCCGTCGTATGAATTCCCTCTCCACATCACTTTGTCATCCCTAATTAGCATGAACATTAAACGCAACAAAAAAAATTGCATTTTTCACCTATGCAGATAAGCCTTGGCAGCAATTGCATTAATTAGACTGATTACTCCATCCCTGCTAGGTAAACTTCAGCCCTGAGCAGAGGAGGAGTATTGCTGCAACATCATCTGGGGGTGATGCACACCTTCACCTGTCTTGGTGTTGCAGAGAAAGCAGAGACACAGCCTCCCTGTTCCTGAAATCCATCTGTGCTGTACACAGAGAGCATAGGTTCAGAACTTCCCAAAGAAAACACAGAGGGGCCAGAAATCAGACATGGGGAGTGTGGAAAAAATAGGCATACATGGTCTGAAATGGGAGGTAGGGGCCAGGGTGAAGGAAAACCATTGCCTTTTCTAGGATGCAGGATTGTCTCATGTCCAACATCTCTTCCACAGCAATTCTTCTTCCTTCCCAAGAGTTGGCTGCAAGCAAGCACCCCAGGTAAGGAGATGGGGGAGCTACAGTAAGCCACTGGAAGAGAAGCTTCCTCTTACCAGCAAGCACTTTGGTCCCACTGTCCCAGCCAATATTGCCTTCTCCAGGTGGGCTTCCATGAATTCACAAGGCTGGGGGAAGAGGTGGGAGAGGCTCTTGTGTCCCACAGAACCCTGCAAGCATGCGGATGATACCCTCTTCTGGGCTGACAGTGTCTCCCCTGCCTTCTACCCATGGCCGTTCTGGCCTCTCCTTGCTTTGTCCGTGTTCAGTACCTCAGTGCCAGGATGGAGACATCTGCCTCCTCTGTCTGTCTCTCCAACACTCTTCCTACCTCCTCAGGACTTTCCTGCTCCCTGCAACTCTCAACGTCACCCATGACAGCATGAGCTAGTGGGATATGGCACACGTGCCCCATTTAGTGCTATGATTTTAATGATGCTGGGATAATTGTTCCTCTTTTCCTTTCCAAGGCTTTGGGCAAGGGACAAAGCAGAAAATATTGCAAAGGGGAGTGGATCTCAGCACCAGGATCAGGTGCAGGGAGCCAGGGTCTAGATGTGGTCAGTAGGGGATCACTGGACAGCAAGACAGGGCCTGGGGACTGAAACCCGAGTCCTGACTGAATGCTGCCTTGGGCATCTGTCATGACTCCCTTGGTGGTTCAAGGTGGATTATTTCACTTATTCATAAATGAATTCCTAATCATTGGTTGTTGTCTGAGTTGTTTGCAATGAGGCACTATGGTCTCAACTTCAGAACCGTGTCTTCTACAAGCAGTTGTAGCTTTGCCTGGAATTACTATATCCTATGTAATACTCAAAACTTCGAAATATAGTCAAAGAAATCTGGCACTCAGAGTGAATGGGTGCTTCTGTCTTTAGTCTGTGCACCTTGGTGCGTGGACTATTGCATGGAAAAATGTCACTCCCTTGTTTCACAACGGAAACTAATGTTTGTGGAGTCCTTGGATACCTCTGTGAGGAACGCTATGGAAACTCACTGGGTAAACTGGACCTTTCTAGATCAGGGTTTTAACAGAGTGTAAATAATAAATGGATCATGCCCCAAACAGCTACCATTGTTTGTAGGCGGTGACCAATTCTTGCCCTTGACAGCTATGACGGAGGTGAGGTGAGGGATGTAGGTCCAGATCAGTGCATTTGCAGGAGTTGAAATCAAGCACACAGCAGATTTAAAACCCCAGCAGAAATACCTATTCATAACTCAGCAGGACTAGGCTTTATGTTTCCACTCCAAACTAGTCCAGGTACAGAATATCTTGGGTTAATCTGTGCCTAACCAGTGTTTCCACCATATTCATCTGTTCCTGACAGAGACCCCAGAGCAACCCATCAGCAAAGCTGCTGAAGCTGTGGCAGGACCAGGGCTGCCTCCCAAGTCATCACTTCACTGGTCAGTGGTGAGGGCTTTGGGGCCTTGATTTGAAGGCTGCTAATTGAAGATCTGAGATTTTAAGGTGCTGTGAGCTCAAGTACAGCAAAGCCCTTTAGTACTGGGTGAACTTTAGGAGTCCAGAAGTCCAGAAGATTAATGCTGTTCTTAAAGGCTTTTCAGCATGAATTCCGGAGCTGGGTGGCTAACTATAGACAACAGGGTCTGTTTCACAGTAAATTCCCTGGGTCAGCACGACTGTCTGTGAACAGTTCCTGAGGGAGAGAAAAGACTCTTGCTTGAGTCTTTTCTCAAATTGCAAACATTCAGACTGCAGTGGCCAGCAGTAATTACACATGGTAGTTCCCAATGACCATCATTTATTTCTACCTTGCTCTGGACTGGAAGGGGATTGTAATTCCACATATGGATTTCCTGGAAGAACATGGACTCTCTTCCGTGGGTAAAGGCCTCAAGACTTTTTGTCAAAACAGGAGGCATGTCCAGACCATTGCATTGCCTGGCTCTGGGCATAGACCAAGGTGTTATCTGCTCTTTTTATGAGAACGCAGCTCAGAGTGATGGCTGAACTATTTTCAACCAACACCTGAATTACCTTAGGAGTTAAAAAATTTTGACATAAGAAAAAGTGTGTTTACATAAATTAAACATTTTTAGACATTTTGATGTCAAAGAAAGACATGCCCTCTTTCTTTCTTTTCATCCTCCCCTTCACCTGTGCTCAGGATCTGTTAATAAAGTCCTTTATTTAAAAAATAAAGGGAACTTCGAATGATCTGGTACTTATCAAAATAATCTACAAATATTCAATTTTACTTTCAGAGCTTTTCTGCTTTCTTTCTTTCTTTCTTTCTTTCTTTCTTTCTTTCTTTCTTTCTTTCTTTCTTTCTTTCTTTTCCTCCTTTCTCCCTCCCTCCCCCAATTCTCAGTAGAGCTTAGTCAGTTTTTTGTCTTGGCATTCTTGAGGTAGCACACAGAGCCACCCTCCTGCTGCAGGCACAGCCAAAACCCAGCCATGGCACATGCTGCTGTTTTCCACGGGGCAATTAGAGAGGAAGGAAAAGAACTGAGGAGGATGGTCAAGATTCACCAGTAGGCTTGGGCAAAGTGACATTGGTGACAAGAGCAGCTGAGAGGTGCCAGCTCTGTGCAGGGGGCTGTGTGAGTCTCTGGGGCACTCTGGGACTGAAGTAGCCTTGCTGGCATTGCTGTTAGCACCAGACACCTTTCCACAGCCAAGTGGTGGGGCCAGGCTTGCCCCATAGTGCTGATCAATCTGATCCCAATGCAGATGATGCCATAACTCATGGCAGTCTGCCCCCACCAAGGGAACCCCCTGGTTTACTGGAGGAGAAAGCCCAGGTGTGCACCAGTGTGTATGCAAAATATAAAACCAGATCAGTGCAGCCCTGACACAGAGCAGGGAGATGGATCACTTTGGATACACCACAACACTCAGTTTCAAGAGGGTGGAACAGCTTTGTGGCTGTGGTTAAGGATAGGTTTCCTGAGAACTTTTCCCAGTGAATTTTCAGAAGAAGTTGCTAGAGTTTTCATATGTGAAGTGATCTTTAGTTGAAGATTTGCAGTGGGTGTAAATTGCATTTGGTCTCTGGCTGTCAGTAAATCTGAACTACAGGAGGGTCTGTCTCTCCATTTCTTCGTGGGTTTTTTTGTTAATTAGCAATTGGAATCAATAATAAAAAATGTTGAAAGCCTGATATAACTGTAAAAACACATACTGAGCCGTGTCCCACAGGAGACTATTCTAGGACTGAAATTACTTGGTATTTTTATTTATTTTATTGCACAGTAGAATAGAGAGTTTGCTTATTAAATTTATAGATGTCATCAGCCTGGGAGACGAAGACACTAGAGGACTGGGGATAGAATTCAAAATAAGCACAGGTGCAAAGTATTGCACTAACATGAGAATAGTCACTTTCAAAGAGATTTGAGAGAGAGTGGCTGGTGAGGCAGCAGTTCTAGAGGAAGAGCGGTGCAAGTACCACCCTTGCTAAAATGCTGGGTATTTTAACTAAATTAACAATTAGAAAACTTCCACCTTTCAACTATTGTGCTGCAGTGACAAGATCTCTCTTGAAATACTGTTCAAAACAGCACTTGACTGACAGAGTAGAGTCCAGAGGAGATCAGCAAAAATGATGAGAGGTCTAGACAGCAGTGTGTGTGGGATTAGACCTGCAGAAAGAGTCAAGTATCAGTACCAAATGAGGCAATGCCTTGGTTTCTGTTCTTGCCCAGTGATGTCCTGTACCCCAGGCAGAAATGGACCAAGTTGTCTGCTCTGGCTTTATCTGCAGGTCCCAAGTGTTCTCTTCACAGCTTCCCTTCACCTCTTTCCAGCACACCTGGACTGCAGCCAGACAGCACCTTGGCTGCCATTGTACAATCCTACTTTTTTAGCTACTCTTTTCTGGTCCTTATTTGTGAACCTCCTTTCTGCTAATTTTGGCCCTTAACACAGCTATGAGGAAAAGAAGTGAATGTCTCAGTGCAAAAGATGTAAAAAACCATGAGACATAAGCAAAGCATTTTCTCTGATACTGGACACAGTCTCTGCTTTCTTTCTGCTCAGCAGGTTTCTTAAGCATATTTGATTTACTTTCTGGACATCATATGCAAGTGGAAATCACAATGAGATTTCAATGATGAGTGGGCCTTTTATGTGTTTTCTGTTCTTGTGTGGGCAGGTAATGCTGAAATTAATTTAGTAGGAAGGAAAAGGGCAGGAATCCTGTGTCAGTGTAGCGAGTCATAACCTGACTATGAGCCAACAGTATACCATTGTGAAAATGATAAGAACTGCTCTAGGGTGCTTAAACAAAGGTGCAACATTGTTCTGTTGCACTGTCTAAAGAAGAAGAAGAAAAAAAGTAGTTTTGGCATGCTGGGTCCCAGACAGGAATTGGAAACTGAAAGAAATGGAGAGATTCCATGGCAGGGCAATTAGGCTTTCACAAGAATGTGTTGAAATGTTATTGCAAACAAAAAAGTAATTGCAAACAAAAATTGCAGTGAGCAAATAAAGAATCAGGCACTAGAAAGAAGACATACATAATTCATAGATGAAGGAAATTAGTTCTATTAATTATATAGGAATGAAAAATATGAGAAACCGTAAAGATTGTAATTGCTGTGTTAAAAACAATAATGTATGGTCAGCCTAGTAGATAAGATAATTAAAATGTCTAAATTTTCAAGGTAAAGTTTTATATGAAAGCCAGGGGCTGTGGGACGGTGAAAAACCACTTGAAAATAACTTCACATCAAGGGGAGCACCACCTTTACATGTAAGTCTTCTTTACATCCCATCACTAATGCGAAATTATCTCCTCTTACATCTGAGAAATGGCTATACTTATGCTATTTGCTTTAAAGCTTCTCTGTCTGCTCATGCATCTAGAGAATCCTGGCTCTTGCCTCATTTCTGATGTCTCTCACTTATATTTTTCCTGCTATTCAATTTTCTATTAATCTGAGTCAATTTAGAAAATGAGAAAATGAGGACCAGATAGCACATAATTTGATTACTCACTTTCTCTTAAACATTTGCCTGTATTACTGAAAACTCTCATCCAGCACTACTGTTTTTAGTCTGCAAAAGCCTACACAGAGTCTGAGGTTGTAAGACTAGTCCAGATGGGGATCATGCCTCTCTGTAGTAAGTAGAGATGAACAAACAGATGATTTTAGGGAGAGGTTCATGTGAAGGTATCTGTTCCTCTATTGTTGTCATGCTGTCTCTCTCAGTAGCTATAAAGGGAGCCCACTGAGGTTGTTTCAGATGGAGACATCTGCACTGTAAATGTCTGTGTTCATTCAGAATCTCACCTCTTCTTTCTAAATAATGCAAGCCTTTGCTTATTCATATTTTCACAGAATAGAATAGATTTTTTATTGCCCTTTCATTTTTTTTGGCACTAGGTGTGGTTCCTACGTTTGCTGATGTACCATTTTCCATGAGATAGCGTGCTCCTTTGCAGGATGCAGTTAGCTGTGGAGTGTCTTATCTACATCCCAA
The DNA here is from genome assembly GCA_013399875.1 of Gymnorhina tibicen. Taxonomy (NCBI): domain Eukaryota; kingdom Metazoa; phylum Chordata; class Aves; order Passeriformes; family Artamidae; genus Gymnorhina; species Gymnorhina tibicen. Next base: position 977,713 of record VXAZ01001519.1, on the reverse strand, counting down.
GCTGCAGGTGAGGAAGGTTTGGCAGAGCCGGGCTGTGTGAGTTACAATTGATTTATAACCAATTGTAATGGTCAGTTTGTCATTAGAGCAGCTGAGGATTGTGGCTACTGAGAGCTGATGGGTGGCAACCAGTACCTTGGTAACAGTGTGGGAGGAGAATAAAATGGCCTAGAGCACGCAGAAGCACAAAGTCATTCAGTCAAAACAATCCCTCTGTATTTATTGCCTTTTCTTTTGGTGAATGCTGTTAACTTCCACTCCTATTCGGAGTTCCTGGGCATTTGCTGCCTTCAACCTTTCCTACAGCTCATTCAATAGAGTCCAATGCCTCAAATGATCTCTGTCCTTTAGGCAGCAGAGGGTTTACATGAATATGAGAATCTAAGAATATGTGAAAGACAACACAACACTGCCAAACAAAGTTTGTATTCCTAAGTGTGCTGTATTTTTAGGGGTAAAAATCAGAAATTAACAAATTTTCAAGAACAGCTAATACTTAATTTTTTCAACAACATCATAAAATAAACAAATTTTGTATGGTATATGTTTTTGTATGTTATAGACATAAATTTATTTTCCATGTTCCATATAGATTTTAAATATGTCATAGCATCACAATAATAATTTTATAAAATCAATATACTGATTAATATTATATTAAGCTGTTTATTAAAAAAACCAGAAGTTTTTATAAAAGCTGAAAAGTAGTGGCATTTTTATGCTTCTCTGCCTGCAAAAATTATTGTATTAAGCTGGGTGAATAATGAAAGGATGAAATACCTTGTATCATCAACATTTTACCGTAGTCATGTTTCATTAATCAAATTCATCAGTTTTCCAATTTTCTTTAAAACTCTTCTGACATTTTCAAGGATATTAAAATACAGGAGAGGGAGCAAGAAAGCAGGGTAGGTGTCAGTAAGAGATCCGGATCTCACCATTGTAGACTTTTTTTGATTTTGATAGTGTGTGTAAGCTGATCTTTGGCAACTTGTTGAGGCATCCAAGCAAAATTGGCACTGTTACGTGGTAGCAGAAATCCACGTCTGCTCTGCACGTATAAAGTGCTATCTGAGCCATGTGCTGGGAAATCAAGTCCAAGGCATCTCACATTTGGCAGCCCAGGTTACCAGCTGTTCAGTTATAAATGGGAAAATGGTACTTCCCAAGTCCTGGAGTAACAGTTCTCTACTAGTTCTCCCTGTGGGCTCAAGTTTTCTCCCGGACCTGTGAAGTGTGCACAGGAGTCATTTCTCAGGGCCAAATGCCTGAGGGTGGCCTCACCTCCTGCCTCATCCCACTCCCCTGCACACTGGGGGCTCACTGTGCCCTAGGATCCTCCTCAGGGGATGGGAAAAGGCAGGAACCTTATGATTTGAGCAGAGTCTGAGGGAGAAGGTGGGTCCTGCCAGGCTGTGGACCTGCATCACTGCTGCTAGAGCTGAAGAGGCCAAGGGTGATGTTCTTGGGCCAGCAAAGGAGAAATGAATGGGGAAATCCTACTTCTTCTTTTGTAGCCTTAACCAGGTCCCGGCCTTTTCTTTCTGACTCCTTCTGCTCCTTTCCATTCATGTGCTGCCAAGGGCAGGTCTGAGTGTCCTCAGCTGCCACTGTGTGACCTTGCCTGAACAAACACACCTGGTTTGCCAGATGTGATTGCACAGTCCTTGTGGGAGAAAACACATCTCCTCTGGATTTTGACATCCTTTTGGAGAAGTAAAATAAAAGTTCTGGTTTAAAAAGGAAAACATCCATCACATGCTGTGCTCTTTTGGTGCCTTTCACGAAAAGGATCATCCAACTTCCCATCACATTAATTTGGATGTGTTGCCACATGTACAGACTGCTGACAAGCGTAAGGGGAATGCAGAGTAAAGAGTGGGAAAAGCAACATCACCTTTTAATGGGACAGGAACAGAGAGAGCAGAACAGAGATTGGAAGAGAGATCTAGAAGAGGGAAATTCTTTGTATTCTGTTAGTTCAAGGTTTGGCATCTCATCTTGATATAAAATCCTGAGGATCAAGATACTTCTCTAAAATATATTCTCCTCTTTGCCTGTTGAACTGAGAGAAAGCTTCTGCCAGATGCTGCAAGACTGACCAAGGGCCCTCCGAAGCATTGGTTAACTCCATGTTAAGAGAATTTCAGCTCCAGGGTTTCAAATTCACATCTCTCTGCATCATGATATCCTCAAAGACTTTTCCCTCAGGCTCAGTATCACCTTTCTGGAAACCCTGCCTTTCATCTTGTCCCCAGTGGCATTTAGCCCTGAGAATCACTGTGGGCATCCCAGCATATCTGACTTTGGTTAAGCTTGCTGCAAAAGCAAAGCATAGGGTTTTTTATCAAGATAAAAATGACTGTTGAAAAGAAGGACATTAAAACCACAAATTACCTACTCATTTGTTGAGCTTCACAGGAATCCTATTCAACAGAAGGTATTGGGAGACACAGGGCTTGAGTTTGCTTATTCTTTGTTCCAGACCACAGCCCTTATGTTTCTTCACCTAGTTTGACCTGCCTTGCCAAACACCAATAGGTAGAAGGGTTATGGCAGTTACTCTCGGAAGACAAACATTCCCATGGCCAAATATCTGCGTAGCCAGAAGCAGAAATCAATATTAAGCTCCTACCACAAGCACAACAAGGAGCACGTAGGTGTTCCCATAGCCCTTCAGTGACGGTGGATACACCTATGGCCACAGTATCTGCTGCATGGCAGCTGTTGAACTCCCAGAGGGTCTCCTCATAGGCACTGTGAGCAGGTCAGCAAGTGCTGTGTCACTGCCTGGGTGGAAACTATTGTTCCAGTGGTGTTTGTCAATGGACTGGTAGGGAAAGGCAAGCAGCCTTGGAAGGCTATAAATTCCACAGTCCTTACACCAGCTCTCCTTCAGCAGATGCAGAGCACGAGAGATGAAGTTCCTCATGCCAGCTACACTCATCCTGCTCCTCCTCTGCCCCCCAGGCACAGGGGTGCCTGAATACACCTCTGTCCTCACTGTGCCCAACGGAGGCCACTGGGGCAAGTGGGGCAGCCGTCAGTTTTGCCATCGTGGCTATGCCAATGGATTTGCTCTGAAGGTAAAATTCTCTCCGTTCCCTACCATTTCCTGCCCCCAAGGACTTTCTGCAGATTTTTCCTCTTCTTGAGTATGATACTCTGTACATAAACTATGAGTCTTCTGGCAAATGTTGCCGTTGTAGGTACACCAGAAAAGTCTCCATGTGGCTGATGTTGCTGGGAGTAGTCATGTGAGTGCAAAAATTGGGATTCAGGGAGAGAGGCATCCACCACCAGTGTCTCTCCTGAGACTCTGAGTCTCTGCCTTACCTGTTGGGTCAGAAATAGTGAGAAAACACAAAGAATATGTTACGAGGGTTAGGTGGTAGTGGCGTGACAGCCATCTTTCCATGTGCTTTCCCATGTGCTTTCCAAGACGTTTTCTCTTTCCTGTTACAAAGAGGAGTTGGGACTGTTTATGACAGGCATGTAAAGGACTTTTCCTGGGTCTTTTGCCCCTTGCCTTTACCTCTGTCCCTGTGTGACTTCCATTTCAGGTGGAGCCCGACCAGTTTGGAAGAGATGACACTGCTCTGAATGGCATACGCCTGCATTGCCAGGATGACTCAATAACCATTGAGTCCTTGGTGGGGGAGTAAGTGACACTGTGGTTTCTCTCCTGTTTGTCATGCACTAGCTCACAAAACACCCATGGGTGTCACCATTTGCAAGGGTCTCTTCTCTCTGACTTGCTGTATATATTGTGCTGTAGTATAGGGAATTAACACAAGTGGTTAGGGGTTGCGTTTATTAATTTTGAGGGTTATTAAATGTGGCTACCTCACTTTATTTGTTTTTTTGTTTGCTCTTGAAATTTCTGCAAAGCACTGTGAACACTTGAAGTATGGTCCCAGGGTTAGAGTCTTTCTTTGGAAATCCGCAACATATGGGGCAAATATGGGAAAAGGGGTTTCTAACCATACATTTGGAAACTGCCTGGTCAAAGCCCTGGCCCTTCTGCAGGGAGCAGAACTGCACTTCTGGAAGGCAGAGTGGCTGCTCTCCCTGCTGCCTGGTGTGTACCTGTCACACACGTCAGGGATGCATCATAAAATGTGATCAGGCTGCCCTTGGAGTTTCCACCAGGACCGTAACTACCTAATCTCAGACTTCCTGGTGTTTTCCTGATGAGATATGAATAAAGAGAAAAGTACATCTTTGGAAGGCAAGGAAAAACAAAGGAGAAAGTAAGGGGTCCCAGACTGCAGCAGGATGTTGTGTCATGATGGTGAGCAAGGAAGTGTTAAGCTTCAGAGCAGCATGACAAGGCAAAGGAGCACTTCCCAGGAGCTCACAGAGCCCGCATGTTCTTCCCTCTACTTTTTGTCAGGTGGGGTTCCTGGACCAGCTTCCAAGTTTGCCCTGGAGGCTACTTGATCTCCTTTTCACTGAGAACAGAGAAGTCCCAAGGAGGAGGTGATGACACAGCAGCCAACAACATTCAGTTCCGGTGCTCAGATGAAGCTGTGCTGGTAGGTGATGGACTGTCGTGGGGCAGCTTTGGCCCGTGGACCAACAGCTGCAAGATATGTGGTCTCCAGACCAAGGTAGAGCCCCCACAGGGGCTTCAGGATGACACAGCACTCAACAATGTGAAGTTCTTCTGCTGCAAATGAGCACTTTCTCCGCCTTCATTGCTGCCTACACATCCCGTATCCCACAGCAAGTGAAGTATCAGTGAAGCTTTGCTCTAGCTATGTACTGGGACACACCTGTGATGTTTTGACCGCTTGAATCTTGCTGTTCTTGCCAGTGCCTTAGATGATGATGTCTTTTAAAGCTACTGCCACATTAGCATAGCTGAATCATTGCATCAGGTACTTCTGGTATGTTTCTGTGAAAATGCCCAGTCTCCAGCAATTGCTCAGAGCTGACAGATTCCTCAACTTCCTTTTACTCTGACTGGCAAGTTTCTTTGAGGTTTGCTCTGCCCATTTTCCCCACACTTGAAATAATATTTGACCTATTGATTCAAATGGAGTGAAATAGAGGTGTGGGTGGACTTATGAGAAGCATCAAAGGTTTGCTGTCATTGCCCATTCCTAGCTTGAATTGCCTCAAGATTTGTACATGCTTTCTGCAAGCAATCTGTTAGCTCCTGCCTGAGCCCCTGCCTTAGGAAACATGGCTGGAAAGTGTGTTTACACTGTGCATTCATCTGTGTGGCATTGTACCAGCTGGGTGGGTTGTAGCTCCCAGGCCTCCCTTGCTGCTGCTTTGCAGTGTGCTCTGCTGGCTCACCTCTGCTGGCTGCTAGTGCAAAACATTTCCATGGCACTTGGATTTTGTTTGTTGCCTCTGAGCTTCATGCTTTAAATAGTATGGGGGAGAATCCAAACTAAAAATAAACTCTATGTCATTCATCCATTTTTTATGCTCCAGTTTGCTGGGTAAGCTGGAAGTTATTACCTAGTCTTGATATGCTGGATGTAAAGAATGTACTCCCAGTTTGGGGAAAAATAATGTTTGGAGATCATTATCACGCTCTATTGAGCCACCAAGCCTCTCTGGCAAGAGTTTGAGAAGATGTGCTGCCTCTCTGAGTGTAGCTGTTGCTATTCCCTCAAAGCAATGCATTATGCATCTTTATGTGCTTGAACACAGGTAGGGGCATGGTGTTGGCATTCTCCAGGTCACTAGTCGGTTTGGACTGTGGGGATGTTGTGTCCAGGACCACAGCCACACAGAGAAACACAGAGCTGATGGTGGAGGTTCCTTCTGCCAGTTCACATCCTCACCTTAGCACATACATAGAAGCCATCACTGCTCTGGCTCTTCAGCCATATAAATTTTTCTTAGTGTCGCCTACCTCAAAAAGTATTCGAATAATAACTGTACTGTCTTCCAGCAAAACACTTACCAAACCTTCAGCAGTGCAAGAAGAAATCTCAGAAAGATTCCTGCATTGGAATGATTTTATTAAAAAGAAGAAATTAATATGAAATTTTCCAGTCAGACCTTCTGCTGCAAATTTTCATACCTCTGATTTGTTTAATCTCAGGATTTGACTTAACATTTAAAGCTTTTTTTTTTTAATAATTTGGTATTTCTAAATGATCCTTTAACTGCTTTTTGTCCCCCTCTTGACTGCAGTCATTTTAAGTGTGCAACTGCTTTATTAAAGAAATGCTTATTTTTTATAACCTGCCCAGTCATCACTTGAAATACTGATTATTAGCTTCAAGGAACCATTTTCTAGATTCCATCTCAATTTGGGAGTTTCTGAAAAAATCCTTATTTATCATATATTCAGCTCTCTATAAACATTTAAATCCCTCAGCTCTAGCAATTAGCAAAACAAAACAAAACAAAGCCAACAAAAAAACCCCAACAAAACCAAACAACTCTAAAATTGCAACCATTTTTTAACAAGGAGACCAAACTGAGATAAAACTAAATTCTGATGCTATCACTGCTAACTGGAGTTAGCAGTGACCACACTGAATATTAACTCCCAAAATGACTGTTTTCAGGCCCCACAAGAGGACATATTTTAGTTTTCATCTAGTTGCTTGGCTTTCATCTTCCTATGAAACAGGAATAATTTCAGCTTGCAAACTGACATTCAGTATAATTACTGAGGCAATATTTGAGGACATAAAAGTAAAAATAGCTGCACTGATCTGAGCAAAACAGGCTTAATTCAATGAAAGTGAGCAGTAATCATGGTGACACGATTATCTACATCAGCTTCCAAGCCTGGGGAATCCCCTTGGTGAGGCTGAGGTGGCTCCATGCACTTCACAGAAGTCTTAGAGGGCCAACTACTGGTCACCTTCCACCAGAGCATGTTGGACAAGAAAAAACCATCAAGTATTTAATACTACAACACTGTATGATCAGTGTCACCAGCAAATCTCACAACAGGACATTTCAAGTGGGGTTTTTTTAGCATGTGAGTAAGTTGGTTTTTTTGTAAAGATATACTGAGTAATCTAAATTGTGTGTACAGCCAGCTATGTGCGGGAAAAGAGGTCAGGTAGTTCATCATCTCCAGATAGTGAAGATTTCTAAGAGAGTTAATTTTTGTCAGGTAGTTCATCATCTCCAGATAGTGAAGATTTCTAAGAGAGTTAATTTTCGGAATGACCATTGCCACTGAGCTGATGTGTTTGAAAGAAGGAATTGCTTTTCTTTTGAGTGATTTGTTCAAGAAGCAGTGTCTGTTTTCTTATATGTGTGTATATACATGTAAATGTAGATGGTGGAACAACTTGAGCTTGATTCCTTCTCCAGAGGGTAATTCAGGCTGGAAGATTCTGAACATCTGCTGCTTCTTTGCAAATGAACGATTCAGTTAAATTTTGAGGTTTCACTGTGGGAAGAATTATTCACAGTGCCAGCAAAACTGACCTTTTATGTTTTCCTGTTGTGCCAGATGTAACACGGCTTCCTATTAGTGTGCGAATAGACACTTCAAATGAGAGCTATTCCAAGAAATGTTTGGAAAACAGAATACCATCTCCTCTTCACGTACTTTCTCATGTATTAATGAGCAACTTAAAATCAAACAGCTATTTTTTTATCATCTGAATATTGATGGAATACTTCCAGCTGGGTCTCCTCTGCTGGTCCACTTGGAGAACATGGGTCATACACAAACTAGAAAGTAGGTCTCAGACATTTACTTCACTCAGAGCAGAGAAATCACTCTTGTAACAGAAACAAAGGTATAAAAGCATCATCAAAGTGTGCTGGAGCTGGTGTGGCTGAAAATGTGCATAGCTGGAATCTGTGAGTAGCTACATCTGCATGACTTTAAAAGTCACTGCGTGTCTCTGGCACATCTACAAGTCAGGAATATGTTGCCAAAGAATTAACACACAGTTCCTGTGGAATGTTAGTGGGACTAGTGGTAACACCGAGGACCAAGCAAGAATTATCCCAGAATCTACTGATAACATGGGAATTTTGGATCTGGAGCATGAGTAGGCTTGGGGAAGGCAAAGAGGAGTTTTCCACTGATCCATGCATACATGGCACAGCTCCCAGGGAGACTGGCAGAAGCAGCAGGCCTGGAGCTTTCCCGAAGTGATTTTTAAAACCCAATTCTATTGAATAAGACTGAATCAGACCAAGACCAGGCCTGCTGTTAGCGGTGCTCCAGTGAACCCAGCTTTGAGTCTGCCTCTGAGAAAGATGACCCTAGAAATTCCAGCCTTTATGGCCATATTGTTCCTGTTGCACAAGGAAAATAGATATTCCATCCATCTGAAACTTAAGTTGTTAGTTTTTGTGAGATGCAGAGAAAATATCTGAAGATGCTTTAGCTACATATCATTGATAATACTATATATGATGAGTGCACCATGCAGCTCATGCTCAACCTGCCGTAGTTAGCAAGTTTTCCAGCCCCATAAAACCAACCCTAATTAACTAGTGTGATTGCCAATGAAGAAACAATTAAAAACATCTGGTTTAGAATTTTCTGAGTATTATTATTTGGAAATGTTGCTACAGAATGTGAGGAGCAGAGAACATTAACCTATGGGTCATGAAAAGAAAAACAGCAGGACTCTGGAGAGGTGATTCACGATAGATTGAATTCTGACTTTCATGCTCCCCCACAACACTGTGCCTGTGGGCATGCCTTTGTCCCTCAGGAGTGAATATCTATGGTATTGTGCTTGAGCACTTACTTTTTGTCTGAGGAGTTGTTGCGTGTTTTGTACCTGCCGGCTCTATCTTCATCTCTGCTGAAAGGGAGCCTATCCAAGGCAGTCCAGGCTCCAGCAAGTAATGTTAGAAGCTGTTGGCCTGGCAGGAAGAAGGAGTAGCTGGCTCATTGAAAGCTGGGGGAAACGAATGAGCTGTCTGGCAATATGTAAACACAATTAGCAGCAAGGCAGCAACACCAGATATATAGGAAATATATTGCTCTTGGGCAGATAATGTAGAATCTTTTTCAGAGACTTTCACATTTGGTGCAAGTTACCTGAGCTTTCCACGTTCTGCTGGAGCAAAGCTTGTAGACATCAGTCACCTCATAACCCCTTACAACACAGACTGACTCTGTACAGCCTGCTAAGGCTTGGTGGCTTCTGCAGCAGTCCACCTAGCCGGGTGACATTTGGCTCCACTAGCAGCTGGGCCTCTCCAACAGAGGGTGGCAACTATTTCTTTTTGATCACTCAAAACCAGTTCAACAGCAGCAATAGGATAGTGGTAGTTTGGTGCATTTCTTAATGAACATAAACCAGCAAAATGGACATCAATGGCCTCTCTAGTGCTGTGTTACAAAGGAAAAAAGTGACGGTGCTACAAGAACACGTGTGGGAGTTTATTAACTCGGTTTGTGAAAAAGAACATTTTCGGGGGGAACGGGGCAGTATGAGAAGTCAGGTTATTGCGTGAGTCATTTCAGGATCGGGCCCTGAACAGGCCTGAGACATCCCCTTTGTGTTTCTGCTGTCCTCTTTCTCAGGGGGAGCATTCTGCAGCTGGCTGTGAATGACTTAGAAGTCCATGGACAAAACTGTACATAACTGGCTTCGTTAAAATCCAGAAAGGGCCACTCTTACCCTAAAGGACAATGTCTCTTCATGCAGTCAAAAATAATTTAACCAATTTCCCTTTTGCAAGTAGTAGATTAAAAAATTAATTCCCCAATCTGATGTTGTGTCTAGAATGCCCTTCAATCCCTGTGCCAGCAATTTTTTTTACGTCAGTGAACTTTTTATGGTGAGATAACCAGAAGTAATTTAGAAAGCAACTTTCTGTCTCAGCTTTTGCCACTTATCAAATAAGACCACCTTTACTAGTTCTAGTTTATTGCTATAGAATCCACAACGTGGCTAGAAGTGCTGTCAATGGGAAAACACAAAATAGATTTTAAAAGTTGATTTGAATATGTTCTTTTCTGAGGAGAAAAGACAAAAGTAAATTCTGTCTCCTGCTAGCTACAGTGTTTGTACTTCACTGTGACAGCAACTTCTGTGTGCTTGCTGGAAAGAGCAGTGTCAAGGGGACAAAGCTTTTCTAATTTTAAAGGAGACTTTCATCTCAGGAAAAGTAGTACCTAAATGAAGAAAATATCACTTCTATTTCTAGGAGCTTTCAAACAAATATCTGGGAACACATCAGTGTTTTATGGAAAAAACATAACTGGGTTTCTCCTCTGGGTCATGCTGGAGGTTATGAAGTTGCACATCTCTAAAGTAGGGGATAAGTAAGAAAGACATAAACTTAGGAATCATTACTGTATAAACAACCTGATGAAAAATTTTCTTTCAAGTCCAACCAAATGACTGCAACTTTCCATGTGAGATTATAACACCCATGCTACGGTGCTAAGTAGTTATCCAGCAGTACCTGCTGAGTCTCACTCCTATTAGAGGTGTAAGAAATCCACTGGTGTCCTCCCGGACTTTAAAACCCAGCTGGAGGTTTATCAATGAGTTATCTCAGAGGTGGCTCACCTTGAATGAGATACAGTGTCACACTCTTGCTTGTTAAGCAGGCTTTTATATAAGTGTTACAGTTTCCATAGAAACATAACTAAATCTTTCCTCCAGCATAATCCCAAAAGCTTTCACAGACCTGGAAAATACACAGTGAATAGTCAAATCATTTTTTATGCTGACAAAAAGAATGCCACAGTTGTCACCCAGTCAAGTTTCTCACATGGGGTGAAATAAGTTTAAATCCCACACAGCAGAATTGCCTTGTAGCATTCAGATGTTTTCTGGAATCCCATTTCCCTGCAAGTTCAGTTTTAAAAAGCTCTAGAGAAACCTTGCAGAACTGTGTGAGCTATAGACAGGAAAGACCTTAATTGTGTTCCCAGAGCATGTCGGTGAGTGTAAAACTCACGAGAACAGAAACAATAATTATGCTGATGATCTCTTCCCCAGGCCTATATTGCTTTCAGTTGTGCATTTTCAAGTGTTCTTCATGTTTCAAATGTTTTAAATGTTCTCCTTAATTGTTGGGACTACCAGCATATAACAGGGATTCTCTAGGCAGAAGGATTTCCCCCTAAAAATCTGTTTCCTTTTGTGCAATTTCACCCCACTTCTCTTAGCAGTTTAGGACCCCATTCACTTTTCTAGGTCATGGCTGAACACTTCCTTTAGCCTGGAGAAAAGGAGGCTCAGGAGGGACCTTATTGCTCTCTGAAAGGAAGTTGTAGCTAAGTAGAGATTGGTCTTTTCTCCCAAGCAACCAGTGACAGGACAAGAAAACATGGCCTCAAGTTGTGCCAGGGGATGTTCAGGTTGAACATCAGGAAGAATTTTTCCAAAGGCTGGTTAGGTACTGGAACAGGCTGCCCAGGGAGGTGGTGGAGCCATCAACCCTGGAAATGTTCAAGAAATGACTGGACATGGCACTTAGTGCTGTGGTTTAGTTGGATGGAGCTGTTTGGTCAAAGGTTGGAATTGATGATAGTGGAGGTCTTTTCCAATGTTAATAATTCTATGAATTCACTAGGAGGATAATTTCTTACAGATCTGTGTTTAACCTTGCCTACTCTTTTAGTGTCTTCAAGAATGCGAGCAGAGCAAGTTGAAATAAAATACAGACAAAACGATAATGATTCATCTCATTAACACTGTATAAAGTTCTTCCTTTTTGGAAGTTTAAATATACAATGCTGCTGCAATTCATTTAAGCAACTGAACATAGGCTTAATGTAGGTGCATGAATAGTTTTGTCACTTTCAACACTTAAACAGAAGCAGGTGTTGGGCTGAATTTGCTTGCTAGAATTATTTATTATGAATGACAGATATATGAACTACAGTGCCCTCAGGTGGAACTTACCTGAGTGAATATGGACACCTGTAATTTATAGTACATCAGTGACAATGTCCTTGTCTTCTGCTTCTGTTACAGAAATGGGTCTGAGATTTAGCAGTAACCTAACCCTGTTTGTTCTCTATTTAAAGGGTAAAATGCAGTTCTTTCAGCTTGGAGTTAGGTTGCACATTCCAGTCAGAGAGAGAAAAACCTTCCAAGGACCAGATTCAGGGCTGCTGGCTGTGGGTGACCAATGGGTATTACTGGCAACTGATGGCTTGGTCACAGCCCCCCCGACACTGGGGGCTCTCTGTGCACGCAGTCCCTTCTGCAAAGCAGATGGCCTTGTCCACAGCCAGGAGCCAGGCGGGTATCAAGAGCCGGACACAAAACTCCCAGACTCTGCATAATCTCCACTTCACGTGGGAGCACGGAACAGTTGTCAGCTCTCATTACATCCCTGTGAGTGAACTCAGTGCCTTCCCAGATGGGCTAAAGCAGGACTGGCTGGTGGAGACCTGAGGAATGGCAGCTGCTCTGGGGACTCTCTGCCTCCATGGGGCAAAATCCCTCCCCGGTTCACTGGCGGCCCTGCACGCTTTCCTTGGGGTAGAGCAGACCAGGGGGGAGAGGGCCATCCCTTTTGTGCTCCTCGCATGGGGACAGAAGGAGAGGGGTGAGCAGCTCTTGTTGGAGCTGTCATCCTTCACCCTGGGGGTGACACCCAGCTCATGAGGACTGCATAAGGGGAGTGAGCTGGGCTTGAGAGGGGACACAAACACTGTCTTGAAGCTAAAACAGATTAAGAAACAACTGTGAGGTGAGCTATTGTTTCATGTCCCCATGCTTACCTGCAAGAATAAGAACTACTTCCTGAAACTTTGGGGTTTTTAAAAAAATCAATTAATTTTAACTGTAGTTCAAGATAGCTTAATGTTAGAAAGTCCCAGGCAGGTTGGCAGTTGATACAGGTTTGCTCTGGCAAGGCCAGGGCACCCTAGGAGCTGGTTGAGACCTCTACAGGGGTGATCTACACATCTCTGTCCGGGTTATATTCCAGTCAAACTACTGAACCTCCAGGTGAAGGGACTGATGGAGGAGCTGAACCCACTACACAGCATCAGGTAGGATGAAGGGAAACTGTCCCTGGAGGCAAGACCCCAAACCCTATGTTGCATGGAAGGAGGGATGGCAAAGAGCAATCCCTGAGGAGGCAGAGGATGGGGACTCTGTGGTGGCACTGACTGGATGCTTGTGAGCTATTGTAGCAGGGGAAAGGCTCCTTTACCACCTGTGCAGGACCTCAGTAGGTGAGCCCAGAGGTTGTACTGGGGTAGGAGTCTAAGCTGGTTGAGCCTGATCCTTATTCTGGAGCAGTGTGGGCCTCTGAAGTGGTGTTTATCACTTCCCGTGAGCTTCCTGCTGCTCTGGTTTTGTTCCTTTGCACTGGGCTTTCCTAAGAAGAAGCTAACCTGGGTGCATGTTCCTGAGCTGTAGGTATCAGAAGGTGGCTGCAGGTAGCACTGTTAAGTGTGTTATATGTGTTCCCACTGTGAGAAACCATCCTGATCTCTAACAGCCTAGAGTCAAACAATACAGGAAAAACATGGACAGGCAATGGTGGGTAGTGAGGCAATGTCTTTGATAATGTCCAAAAAATCAGTGGAAGAAATTATGGCACGAAAGCTGCAGGAAAAACAGGAGTGAATAGGCAATTATAGTTTAAACTCCTCTTCCCAAGGAGACCTGTGGTCTTTTTGCATAGATATTTATAGTATGCAGTCTGCATTTATAATTGTCCTTTGAGGGATTAAGCTTCATGAGATGAATAAAGAACAGTAATACAATGATGTAATTGAATTTCAGAGCATATTTCATATAACAACATGACAACTGTCCTGTTTCCATTAGCCCTGGAAGCTGTGTCCTTGATTTCAGCACTGACAGTGATGCTGTAGGAGCAGCATCAAACTGGTGGTGATACGGAGAGCCAGGCTCTCTGCTCTACTGGGACGGATGCACCAGCTAGGAATGGCACTGCCTGCCAGCATCACCTCCGGATGCAGGCAAATGCAGGCCACAACCATGGACTTTGATGGCTTTGTGATATGTCTGATGAAAAGTGTGTCTCTGAGGCATGTCCTTACAAGCCTTTCTCCCAATTTCTGCTAGAGAGCATTACATAAAAGGAGCCACTGTCATGTAGGATACATACCCCAATTAAAGAAGGAACAGAGAGCCCAGCAGAAAGAAGGTGCTTCTTCAGCATTACTGCAAGTGCATGCCATCTCCTGGGATGTGAGAGAAAGGAAAAAACATCACAAAACTCCACAAGCAGTAGTTAAATCCTTACTAAAGACCAGAGGCATGCAGACCAAGATGCAAATGACAGTGTCTCCCTTTCAAGTTTTAGAGCTACCTACTAAGAGAAAGCTACTAATCAGGTAAGCTGCAAGTCAGATCTCATCCTTTAGCTGATCCAAATGGCCAAAGCTGGATGACACAACATCATCTGAGGTGAGGTGATGCCACCAGCTCTCCCAAGGCTTAGGACTGCAGAGATATTCCAGATCTGGTGAGGAGCCCTAGTCAGATTTTTCAGATGTGAGAAGAGTGGATCAACAAGGGATAATCTTGATCCACCTTAGAAGGGAAGTTCACTGTCCCTGAGGCAAAACAGACCAGTCATTGCCTGCAGCACTTTTCAGCTTCCTCAAAGGCCCTAGACACACTGGGGCACACCTAACATATCGAGACCTTCCAGAGTGCTAAGGATGTATACTTTCCTTCTTTGTAGCAACATCAATCACAAAGAAGTCCAGTTTCTGCTTAGATTAAGGGACAAAGGCCCCTAGGAATCCAACATCTTGGGAAAGAGATGTTTAGAGCCACATAACAGCAGCCTAGATGACTATTTATTGTGACGTTGCAGTCTGAAGTGAATATTGCTTTTATAACCAACTTTTGATTTGGCGCCAAGTGCCTCTTTGCTGAATGCCTGTGAGCCAATGACCAGCTTTGGGTTAGAGGTTGATTTGGGATGCTTTAAAACCCTGGATATTTTTTCTGGACTTCTATTGAGGAGATTCCATGAGTTCTTTCTGTCAATTACCATGAGGGTACCAAGTGCTTTCCTGCAGCATTTTTCTCTTGTGGACCCTGAAAATCACCTCCAGGGGATCTTCAAAAGAAGTACTGGTTGGTTTATTCCCAGTCCTTTTAAGCACTCGCAGAGAAGGAATCATTTACCCATTACTGCAGTTTGAGATATGCCATCCATGTGCTCACTCACCCTGCACCCTCTTTACTCTGTCTCTCAGAGCCCTGAATCATGCAGATGACAGCTGTATGGCAACACAGGCAGCAGTCCAGCCATTAGTCACCGTGTGGAGCACTGAGGCCACAAGATACATCTGAACTCACCAAGGTACAGCAAACATAAAAGGTCTCCAAAGGCAAAAGTCTCCTTCTGCATGCTGTTGCAGGGAAGGAGGAGAATGGGTTGCTGGGAAGGGCAAGAAACCTCCTGAAAACCTGCTTTACCTGCAGGAGCATCTCTGTGACGTGTTGGCTCTGTCAGGTTGTTGCTTTCACCCCCATGCAGTGGTATTTTGAGGAGAGGAGCATTGGATCCCCGATGGCAACAGCTGTCTCATTGTGAACTGATTCATTTGTCAGCAGTGACTCTGACTACAGAGCATAGTTGTGACCTGTGAGCTGCCTTGTCAATGTACAAACGCTGGCTGTCTAAATTGACAGAAGAAAAGTAGAAAACATCTAACTTCCCAGCCCAGAGTGAGATTCCTCTCTGTTGTGCTTCCAGCCAGGGCTGGGGATCATGAAAGAGGGTGTGCAAACACAGCGTGCAAACAGTGTTCTTCAAAATCCCTGACCTGTCTTGAGGTGGTTTGCTTTATTTCAGCTGATAGCACGAGTCACATGCTATCACAGACACTGACAATGTACAAGGTGCATGACCCCTGCAAGCACCCATCCTGCTGGGCCCACCAGTTGAACAATACCTAGGGAAGTGCTGCAGCAATTTCTCCTGAATATTTTATACTATACTATACACTATTACACTATATGTATGTTTGGCAGGTGATTCCAGTCAGGGATGACGTGCTGCAGATTGCTATCACTGCCACTATCAATATCTATCAATAACTACCACTATCAATACAGAGCTCTTCTGCATAAGGATGCTGATGTGAAATAGGCCCGTAAGATGTGGCTGGAGGAAAAAGGTTGAATGAATGCAAATTGTATGGAAATCACGATTTGGATGTGATGGGGCCTGATAAACACTAGGCAAGGATTTTACAGACTATGCTCTATGCCGAGCTCTGCAAAATGCACTGTCACTTACTTGTCATTTGTACACAGGGTGCTCTTTCCATGCGTCACTTCTCATCTCTTTCTCCCTTAAATAAAGATCCATCTTTTCTTCTGGCCATTCCAGCCAAAAACTGATAGCAAGGGAGATCTGCATTAACTCTCAGTATCTGCTGTTGGTCTCCACTGAGTGTGCAGCTGTGTCCCAGCCCCTCTCCTGCTCCTCGAGACAGCTCCGGCTGCTGAACCACACTGCTGCTCTGAGGGCCTGAGAGGCAGCTCCTCTCCTGTCCTACTGTAGGGCTGCTGCTCTTCACCTTTACTCTTCACATTTTCTGTGATCTGCTCTGCTCAGACTTGCCTGCACACCGAGGCCAGCAGGAAAATCCCTGCCGTTGATCACATATCAAGGCATGGTCCCCATATCAGAGATGAAGATGTGGAGCAACCAAAATATTTGGTAATAGTCTGTGTTTCACAGCTCTGCTTCTCAGTTACTGGTGTTTTACTGATGCCTTAGGTTTTAACTTTTATATTTTTCAAATCCTATACTGCCTAGTGTGTAACTCTGAATTTCTTGTAGCTCGTTAGCTGCTCTCTCAGGCCAGATAGACACAACAAAGCTTTTGAGCTTGCTATTCAAGGAAACTCAGATTGTCTTAGGTCCAAAAGGTATAAACTAGGGCCTCTAGAGAGGTGGAGAAATTGAAGAAATTACATCATTAGCTAAAGTTTTAATTGGTGAATTTATGCTGATATGCAAATGACCCAAACCTATAAAAGTGGGAAGAACTTGTGACTCTTTGTCTATCTCGGGGTCCATTTTGAATGTAGCCTTTGGCTCTCCAGGGTGTACCTTTGAAGGCCTTTCAAATAAATACCTACCTTTATTTCCTTACTTCTGTCTAGTCTCTGTTTCTGGGTAGCCACTCAAGACATCATTACCAGACATTATGCTGTCCAGGGATTGTAATAGCATGTAGGGATGTGAGTCCTTTAACAGCTCAAAGTTTAATTTGTCTTAGTAAACAATTGTGGTCATCTTGTTTTAAGTTAAATATTTGGCTCAAAGAAGTTCACTGCACAAATACAGCAAAATCTTACAAGAAAGATGGAGAGGAACTTTTTACAAGGGCATGTAGTGAAAGGACAACGAGTAATGGATTTAAAATGAAAGAGGGTAGGTTTAAATTAGATGTTAGGAAGAAATTCTTCACTATGAGGGTGGTATTCATCTGAGCCAGGATCTTCTGCTGTCCTTTTAATCTCTGAAGGTGCTTTTGGGGAGGGGCATGCTGCATCCTAAAGCATGGGCTTTATGAAGAATGTAGAAAGGCTGCTGAAAACACAGAAAACACCCCAAAAAAGGACGTAATATGTAGAGGAAGTGCTGAAATGTGGGAGCTTCAAAGGTTTTGGGATGTTCAGAATGCTGGAAGTGAAACCGAAACATTGTTTGATTGTGACCTGGAAAACCTTGACAGGAAGAAAATATCAGTTAGTGAATGGCTCATTAAGCTCAGGGCAGAGGAAAGTATGATGAGTTACAGTCACTGGATGCTCAAGATGGAAAACTTGAGTAGGAAAAAATAAGGTGCTGATATGAACTTGACACAAATAGCTATTAGAGCAGGCAGACAGGGAAGGAGCAGAGTCTCCACCTCTGGAGGACTCCCAACATTAGCAGGCTACTTCCCTGGAAGACTTGGGTTGAACACAGATTGCCAGGCTTGAGGAGGAGAACAAGAATATCCTGTAGTAGTGGTGACATCCATGGTGAGGTGAGGGAACCCGCTGTTCCCAAAGGACTTCAACTCTCTGGATCAAGTGAGCAAAAGGAGTGGGATTGTCGCCCTGAGTTTTTCAGTGCTTTCATATTTTAATGCTGTAGATAAGAATTCTCAGGCACCTTCTGTAAACATAAGCCGTGTTTTGCTAACCGGTCTAATTGTTTTGCATTCTTTCTCCTAAGGCAGAGACATTTGATGGACTTTTCCTTTGACCAGAGTGATTTGAAGGTGGTAACTTCATCTTCCAATCCACGGGTATTCTCAAAAGGATATAAATAAACTTGAGCCCCAGAGGGGGCAAGGCATTTTGGCTGAACGAAAACCCAGAGTCCGTGTCATTATTCCCGTGTCCAAGTACGACATGGGATTTCATTTCATCTTGCTGCAGTCATCAGTTGTTGTGTTGGAACTACCCAGTTTAGACACATGCATCAAGTAGAGGCACATGCAAAAAGGCTGGTTGGGTGTACTGCCTGTCGCTGCACCGAGCTCGACTCCTATGGGAGCTACAGAAATGCAAAATCTAGTTATTAAATTAAATTAGTACCACTAAGGTGTCAGTAGATAGACTGGTCTGTTTTCCAGAAGGACAATTTGCTGCCAAAGGTGCTGTTTTCCTTTAAAATTAATGGGAAGGGAAGGGAAGGGAAGGGAAGGGAAGGGAAGGGAAGGGAAGGGAAGGGAAGGGAAGGGAAGGGACGACACTTAATTGAGAACTACTCAGAAATTTAGACTGGTCATAAAATGCTGAGTCTCAGCTATACAAAGTAAGCCTTTTACAACAAATACCTGCTCATACCAAGGAGAGGTTTGAGTGGAAGATACAGAAAATAGGGCAGCCTAATCAGAGGCAGGCTGAAATCAATCTCCTGCTGTCCCTGACCCAGAGACTCTCTGTGCTGAGATCTCTGCCGCATAAAGACAAGGCACGTCCTTGCCTGTGCGTTGCAAGGAAGGTCATCAGGGATTTACAGGAACGACACAAAAATCAGAGACCTTACATTTGCATTCTCAGCTTCACCCCAGCATTATCCTGTACCTTAAAAGAATAAACTAGTTTCAGCTTTATGCAACAGGTTCCCCTGTAATAACAAATCCAGGTAAAGTGTTCAATTAACTGTTCAAAACCACAAATCTGTGCATTCAGACATTCATTTGGTGCTTGCCTTAATTTTCACACTAAAAAGATATATGCAATAATTTGAGTATAAGAAATAAATAGTAAAATTTGCAGGACTATAACGAACAAAGCCTTTTGAAGTGGTCTGACTTTCTCTCGAGAAAAGCTCTTTTTGTCTATTTTTTAAAGAAAATAATAAACAGATTTTGGGTGACCAGCAAGTTCAGAAAATAAACTGCCAGTGTTATGCTGAACAGGTCTATTAGTATGGATACCAAGAGGCACTCCGCTCTTTATTTACATTGCAAAGGAATGATTTCACATGTTAATGCCCTCTCTCTGTAAGTGTCCTACAAATGGAAACATAACAGCATCTTGCAGTCTTGCCTGAATGTTTGCAATTGTGCAAGAACCCCAGCAGAAATCCATGCTGAGTCCTCACCCTTGCCTCCTGAGAAGTGGGAAGCTTTTTAAAAAAGACCTTGTCGCAGTTTGATGCTGGTTAAGCACCCAGGACCCACAAAAAAACCCATTTACTTATTTTCCTCTGCTATAGTTAAGCAGAGGAGGGGAAATCAAGAAAAAACTTCAAGAGTTGAGACTAGGATTATTGAAAAAAAAACACTTTAGGGAAAACAGGTTCAAAACTTAAACAGTATAAAGAAGATTTATTATTGAAAGAATTAAAAGTAAGAAGGGTAATAAGAACCAAAGCAAACTTTCAGAACACCTTTCTCTCCCAGACCCTCCCTTTCTACCGACTGTACAAGGAAACGAACATGGGGTTTTGGTCAGTATTTCACTTCTCAAAAGTCCTTCTTCAGTATGTTTAAGGAAAAGAGTTTCTTCTGCTGTGCTGTGGGATCCTTCCCACAGAAGATAGTTCTCTGGGAACTTTTCTAGCGTGGTTTTAACTTCCACAAGCAGCAGTCCCGCCAGAACCTGCTGCAGTGTGAGTCCCTCCCATGGGACAAGCAGTCTTCCCACAACTGCCTAGTGTGGGTCATTTTAGTTCACGGGGTTTAGTCTTTTAAGGATGAGCTGTTCTAGTTTGGAAGCGAAGGCTCTCTTCTTCTACCTCTAAAAGCAAGGGTCAACTCTCTCTGTTGGAGTTCCTCACTAGATTACAGCTTTTCAGTATCCACGTGCTCCAGTGTGAGTACTTTTCTTCACGGGCTGCACATGGATCTCTGTAACCCCCCCATGCACCTCATGAATTATAGGGAACAGTTTGTTGTGTCATAGTCCTCACCAACTCACGGGACAATCTCAGCTCTGATGCCTGGAGCACTGCCTCCCTCTCTTTTTTTTCACTGACATCAGTGC